>JAQNCB010000023.1:8635838-8646694 GCA_030068295.1 Euristhmus nudiceps | reverse complement strand
ACTTTTCTTCTAGTTATTCTTATTTTTTAGACTGTGTTGCACTATCCACTTTGCTGCTGTAACAATGCAATTTCCCCCGTTTGTGGGGCGAATAAAGGATTATCTTATCTTATCTTACAACTAAAAGTACATATTATATGATGCCTTTTCTGAATTCCTGATTCCATGAAGCATGTCAGCTTCATGATAAGAAGGTCATGGGTTCAAGTCCCAGGCTTGATAAAGGCATTTCTGTTTGATGATGTGCTTTTCATGCTTTCACAATTTTCCTTTGGGTACTCTGGTTTTCCTACAGTCCAAAAAAATGCACTACAGTCTAATTGGCTGTCCCAAATTGGCCCTGTATACTTTGCCCTGCAATAGACTGGTGGGTGAGCTGTTCAGGGTGTACGCTTTCACCCAGAGTCAGCCGAGATAGGCTCCAGCCTTTCCGCAACCCTAATCGTATTAAGCAATTCGGCAAATGAATCATTCTGACTGGACACTTACACCATTACTGTGCCAGAAATATATTGGCTGTCTTCCAAAATATAAGCCCTAAATTTATCCAGAAATCTTTCCAAATGACATTGTTGTAGACATGGTAATAAGTGCTTGGGAAATAGACATTGTTACATGGATAGAACTCGTTACAGATGGCACCACTCAATTTTATTACTTTGTACATGCAGTATAGCGGAAAACAAGGATGTTTCTCTGTATGTGTGTGTGTGCGTGTGTGTGTCTGTGTGAGTGTGAGGGGGTGTTTCTGACCCTCTTCAGAGAAACACAACGTACTGAGGTCACATAAAGGAGGGGAGGGCACTATAATCTCAAAACCACTTGGGAACCAACACAATGAAGGCAAACAGATGTTGGGCAAAAAAGTAAACTTGTACACGGTAACACAGATACAAATTCAGAGAAGAAGTGCAAACCAATCATCATCATCATCATCATCATCATAATCTGCAATGCCATAACATATCTGCTCTTCAGGTATATGTAGTAAGGCAATAAGCATGTGGTCTGGCTGAATAGGTTGTTCTTGCTATAGCAGGAAAGGATAAGGAGTCAATAAGAGTAGACAAGTGACGGTCAGGTTAGTCTTTTAATGTATTGAAGTTGGCTCCTTTTCCACGGATATTCAGCAAGTTAGCATTCTTGTTCAATTTTTTCTCTTAGGAAAATGTCCCAGTAGTGGTTGAGTTCATTGGCCTAAAGAATAATGGAGATGCTTTAATACTTAAATGGTTCTTCTCTCCCTGTAGGTCAGCCCCATCAGTGCTTTTACATCTTCTTGAATGTGGCCGCATGGATACCCTAATGAATGGATGATCACCACTTGACATTGGAGCGTTGCCCATAAAAGTGAATAACAAACCCTCTAATTCACAGTGAACATCCTTTTAATATAATTAGTACTCATGACTAGAACTGATAATGACTTAAAATTCCAGTGGCAGAAGAGAATGGGCTATTTCCATATTTACTCAAACATCCTCATGTCGTCTTCGGCAGTTGCGTTTCATGCCACAGTCGCCTCTGGCTTGCTCATTAGAAATCTAAATATAGATCAACATCTGGATTGCTGTGAAACTTCCCTCTCACTGCGTCCATTGTTAAAAACTCCAGACAATGTGGTGTTTCCCAGAAGAGGATGGGTTCCCGTTTTGAGTCTGGTTCCTTCCTCGGGTCATCTTAAGGAGTTTTTCCTTCCCCCTCTCTGGCCCTGGCTTGCTCATTAAGGATCTAAACACAAATCTTCCATTGAATTATGACTCTGACTCTGTCTATTGTTAAAGCCACTATATAAATAAACAGAACTAAATGAGTGACTTGTTGCTAAAAATGTTAAACAGGTGAGCAGTTCCATGTGGCATGGATGTAGATGTATGAAAAAAAATTGCCCTGTAATATATACAGCCTATATAATCTTATTTCCACTCTCTTGCCTTGTATTGGGGCAACCTGGTGATATCGTGGTCATCATGTTCGCCATACACCAAGAAGGTACTGGGTTTGAGTTCTGTGGATGCCAGGTGTTTCTGCGTGCAGTTTTCATGTTCTCCCCATGCTCGTGTGGGTTTTCTCTGGGTACTCCAGTTTCCTCCCACAGTCTAAAGGCATGCACATCAGGCTAATAGGCAGTTTCAAATTGCCTCGAATTGTTTGTTGG
This sequence comes from Euristhmus nudiceps, assembly GCA_030068295.1. NCBI lineage: Eukaryota > Metazoa > Chordata > Actinopteri > Siluriformes > Plotosidae > Euristhmus > Euristhmus nudiceps. The sequence continues at coordinate 8,644,536 of JAQNCB010000023.1, read as the reverse complement.
CACTGATGGACTTGCACGCTTTTCAGGGTCAGAGTCAGCCGAGATAGGCTCTAGCTTCCCAGTGACCCAATCCAGATTGAAGGGATCAGAAAATGAATGAGGGGAACGAGAAACAAGGGGGCAGATAACTGAGTACTGTTGTACAGTCTGCAACTTTGTGATATCTGGCTTTTGGTATGAAATGCCTTAGAAGAAGTCTGAATAATCATTTAAAAAAATAAATAAATAAATAAAAAAAATAAATAAACCAACACTGGAAATGTGGTAAATAATTGTTTTTTTTATTTTAAGGCCTCAATTTTGTTAACAATTTTGTTAAAAAGATAGTCGACATTGGTCAAATGCTTAAACAGATGTTAGGTTAATTTGATCAGAAAAGTAAAAACATTTCAACAGTGTAAATAGAAATCAATCAAGATTCAACATTCATTAATTCCCTGTCTGAGCCGACATGACGATGACAAATTTATCACATTCCTTGTGAATAAGTAATTACCCACACCACTCCAAATACATATACATGTTCCTGTTCAAACATCCACAGACCAACACTTTTACAGATCATTGTTAATACAATCCCATACCATAGCAAACTACATCACTGTCAGCATACTATCGGTGTTAGTTCATCAAAATCCAAACAAACTGTTTAATTGACGATACTGATATTTTCATGTACGGGAAGGCACTCTGTATAAAAAGTTCAACATCTAAAATACTTTTGTAAATTTGAAGCAAACTCCGCAAAAACAACAACAAAAAAAGAACTTAGTGTCTTCGACATTAGTTGGTGATTTGATTAAAAAAAATTTAGCTATCATGTTACAGGTCATCTAATCATTATTACAGTTACTATATCCACATCCAGCGGATATAATATCAGAGCATCGCATGCTCTGATTGGCTCCTGTACTACTCGGATAACAGGTAATGAACCGTGAGCACGGAAAAACAAAATGGCTGAGCAATTTTCCCAACCAACGGAAGACGAAAATATAGTCCTTACTTGACAAACAAAACTCCAAAAACACTGAAAAAAAGAGCAATAACTGCTGAATTTTTTTACGAAATTATTTCTGAAGTGTAACGTGTGAAGCAGAAATGATCTTGAACAATTTAAAAAAAATTTGAATAAATTAATAATTTCTCATAATCCAGTGGATGTGGATATAATAAAACAGTTATTCCACTCGAGTCGGCCATCAACTCGTACGACTCAATTTCTTGGACTAACATGAATATGTTTAGACTTTTCCAAGTTAATACCCTTTAGGTTACATTTTCATCTTCCTCTCCAAATAAGCAGAGTCTGTCTATGACACAGATCTGGTGTTGAAAGAGGTGCTAGTGTAGCTGAAACTGCTGTATGTGGAAGTGGATGAACTGGATAACGTTTGATCTACACTGCTTCTGCGGGATCCAGTCCGAGAGCCTGGGGCAGAACTTGGGTTTGAATTGTATGGGCTGCTGACTCCACGTGATGATGAAGAGGCTGCAGGAAGCATGCGTACTCCTGTTTTATCCTCCAACATACAGGCATCCATAGCCTCCTTGTACGTGATCCTCAATTTTGTCTTGGGGCAAGTCAACATCTTGGGGTGGTGACGCGTGTCCATGAGCTTCTGAGATGCCCTTCTATCCAACCATCCCAGACTTACAGCTTCAGAAAGTGTCCGCCTTTGGCCTTGCTCTGGATCGAAGAGGCCTCCTGTTAAAAGTTGGAACTCAAGGAAACGCTGTCCAGCCTCAAATGGTAACCATTTTTCTTTCACTGCCTCAGCTGCTGACAACTTCCGGTTGGCCTTTACATCCTCGAAGCCAATGTAGGCCTTCTGTGCAGGTTTCAGACGATTAGCCATGTCATCATTGATTATGCCATTGCGAGCAGCTTCTTGAATAGAAATACGGCGGCCATTTTCTGGGTTTACAATACCTCCAGTGCACGCTTGTGCCTCCAGCAATCTTTGTGCCGTAATGGAGTCTACAAGACCATGCTTCATTGCTTTATATATACTGATCTTCTCAGACTTCTCCGTGTCAAAAATTGCTCCAACTGGACTCTGCTCATCCGTAAAATCTCCAGAAGATGTCAGAGTAATTGACATGCTGGCAATGCGCTTCAAGGTGTTTGGAGACGAGGGACTTTGAGGCAAGGGAGCACTTCCAACAGAAGTCACGACTTCAGTTTTGACTGAGGCAACAGATTTACTGCTGATGATGTCAACAAACTGTGTAAGAGTAATTGTCCCAGATCGATACTCCTCCAAGTTGCCCTCGCTGATTACACCTGTATCGAGTAATTCTTTTAAGTCATACTGAAGGCCTGATTTCCTATCACTAATGAGCAGTTTACTGGTACCATCTGAGGAAGTCACCGTTATCTCCTCCCACTCACTTTCCTGGCTGGAAAGCTCAATGTAAGTTTCATAGTCGATCAACCCCTTCTGATAGGCTTCATGTACGGTCATCTCCTTGTTGGTATCTGGATCTACAATTACAACCCTTGTCTTCCGTGTTGTGTTCTTCTGTGTTGATTCCTTGCTTTTATCATGAAGTGGTAGAAGCACAAGACCAGTTTTGTCGTCTGTGATGCAACGACTCTTCAACTGTAGATAGGTGAGATTTTCCTGAGTGTTAGGGTCAAAAAATCCCTTTGTTTCTTCTCCCTCATCTTTTAAAATCTGACTCATCTCTTCATCAAAGTAGCCTCTTTTATAAGCAACATCCACATCAATTCTGTGACTTTGTTTGGGATCAATAATACCTCCACTTGCTATCTGAGCCTCGAGTAGGCGAATACCATGGCCTTTTTCAATCAGACCTTTCTCAATTGCCTGGAAAAGGGAGATGATCTTTTCACTACCGGGATCTTTATACCCAGTGACGGCTCTCTCGGCCGAAAGGAGCTTGTCTTTGAACTCCGCACCAACCAGACCCTTCTTGCAAGCGTCCTCCACCGTGTGGTACTCGTTGTTGATTGGGTCAATGATGAAACCTGAAGCTGCCTGAGCTTCCAGAAGCTCTAATGTGGTGCCAGGCCGTAGGAGCCCTGCTTTCATTGCTTGGTAGATAGGCAGAATACATGTGTTGGCCTCATCATAGACTCCAGCGATGCATGTTGATCCCTGTAGATAGCCTCGAAGTCTGCGCTCAATGTCATGGCTAGTCAGTTTGCCTTCTCTTAGCTGATCAATGTCTGAGGGTTCTAACAAATTGGCCTCTACCAGATGGGACAAAGAGACCTTTTCCCTTAATCCCTGGACAGTCATTGGTGGCTCTGGGGCTGGGAGCATGAGCAAACCTGTGATTGGGTCAGCTTTGCATTGTCTCTTCAGGCTGACATAGCTAGTGCTCAGATTTGTGCTAGGGTCAGTATAGCAGTTTGGTTTCGCGTTCAGGGCTTGATAGAGATCCTGATCAATTAGATTACGGTCTCGGGCAATATCCTTGGGGAGGTATACACTGAGGACAGGGTCAAGAATCCCTCCTGCGGCCTCCTGTGCCTGCAGCAGCCGCAGAGCGGTATCTTGATCTATCATACCCTTTCTTCTGGCTTGACTGACGGAAAGAAGCTTGGTCGTGTTTGGATCTTTAAACCCAATGCAGGCTGCCTCTGCAGTCGACAGCTGCTTTTTGTCCCCTTCATCCACAAGTCCGTTAAGACAAGCCTCGTCGACAGTCATCCTTAAATTTGCTCTGGGATCAAGTATATGACCTGTTGCTGCTTGAGCCTCTAACAGTTTCACGGCACTTCCTGTTGAGATCAACTTCTCTTTCTTGGCCTCGGTGATGGTCAACTTTCCAGTGGGTCCAGCCAGTCCTGCAATGGATCCGGTGCCCTTGAGATTCAGCTTGATATCGACAGCCACATCCTGGACGGTCTGTTGGCCTTTTAACAAGCTGTCCATTGTTTTTTTGTCAATGACGCCACAGTCATGTAGCTGTTGGGCCGTGACTTTTTTGCGGACGCCGTCAAAGACCAGAGTGGAGGGATCAACAGTTGTGCAAGGCAAATCAGTCTGTGTGTATCTGTTGACTGCTTTTGCTTTCTGTCTCAGTCTCTGAGTCTCTTCTTGCAAAGAATCTCTGAGAATAAGCAGGTCATTGCGTTCTTGCTCCAATCCCTGCAGCTGGAGCTTGTAGCGAGCTTCAGCTTCTTTCAGTTGGGACTGCATCTGCTCCATACGCGTTTTCAGTGAGGTACATTCTCCTTCTAGTTTCATTCGCACCTTGATGTGCTGCTGCATATCCTCATCTTGGCCTTGCCGTTGCTTTTTCCACATACCAAATTCATTCCTGAGCCTCTCGTTCTCTTCCTGCAGCTGCTTTTTAAGGCGCAGTTCGGTCTCCAGCGATAGTCTGGCGGTTGTAAGGTCTTCCTCCATCTTCTGCATACGGGTCATTTTATCTTCTAAGCCTTTTATTTTCTTGATGAGGGCATCTCGTTCTTGCTGTAATTCAGTGCACTGAGACTGGGAAGATCGGATCAAGCTTGATGTCTGATTAAAAACAGATAGAAAGAGTAAAAATGTGTTAACATAAAATTACAAAAAATATCAAAACTACAACAGTCTCTAAGGGGTTTAAGGATCTAAAAGCACAGGTGCATGCCTTTAAAAAAACAAAACAAAACACACTGAATTATTCAGAAGCAGAAATCAAATCTTTTACTGCGAGATGCAAATAATCTACTGATTGTTATTTAATTGTTGATTGCCCTGGTCATTGGTCACCAGATTCGTGGAGGGTAGCTATATGTAATTATATCACCACAATCAAAAGGACCAAAGCGGCTTGTTAAGTCTGACATCAGTCGGCATTTTCAGGGCCAAATTCTGCTTCGGGGTTCCCAAATTGAAGTGTTTGTCATAAGACTCTTGAAATCCCTAACGACATACCTCATGACTTTTTCAGCACAAGGTTTGCTTGGCTCCCATTGTAATGCCTGGCTTGGCCATAGCTCTCACTCTCAATCAATTACTGATAATCACCTACAACCAATCAGGGATATCAATGGTTCTTACCCACAAATCTTCAAATACCAAAATGCAACAAACATGGACACAGTTCTAAACAGCAAGGGATACAGCGAATGCACCACTGCAGAATATTGATAAAGAATACAATCATGTCACAGAATAACAAGAGGATGGAATTCAAAGCGATGTACATGCATGCCTTTGAGCAGTGGTGCCCAACCTTGTTCCTGGAGATCTACCTATTTGAAGACTTCAGCTTCAACCCGAATGGGGCCCATTTAACAGATCCAATCATTACCACTTCAAGATTTAGTCTTGATTACATAGTCAGATGGTCAGGCGGGCATGATAAGGATAGGAGTGAAAATCTTCATCATAGTAGATCTCCAGGGACATGGTTGGACACTAGAGAATATTTGGAGGAGAGATTACTTAAGATTAACCTAATTAGAGATCCAGTGGCAATGATTGAAAAATAAGAAGAAATCAAAAAAAGCAGAAGGAGGACTCCATGATTGCCTTCCAGTGGGAACAAGTGCCATTCAGGTGTAGAAACAGATCATGTAATGAATCAATTATGCACGGTGGAGAGCAAAAAAGGCCACCTGCAGAACTTGAAGGGACTGAAAAGCATGAAGCAAGCTGGAAACGCTCCTACATAATGTCCGAGTAGAACTACAGTCTACAATATTCCCAGACACTCTACAGTTGATTAGTACCTCACTGGCTTGTTTTCTGACATTCTGTATCTCCGACTGGAGCTTCTCTCTCTCCTGTGAGAGTTGTTGGATAAGTACGTCATGCTCTGTGCGGGTATGCTGGCTGTTTTGGAGCTGTTGCTGAAGAGCTCTTATCTGGGTGCTCATCTCAGTTTCCTCATGATGCTTTCCTTGCAGCAGCTTGTCATGCTCTAGTCGCATGGCTCGTAACTCCTCCTCCAGGCCGAGGCGCTCTTTGGTGAGGGTCTCTGTGAGCTTCTTCATGCGTTCTGTATCGGAAAGCGTTTCGTTCAGCGATTTGGTTTTCTCTTCCATGCTTCGGTGCAAGGCTTGATAGCGTTGATTGGCTTCAGAAACCCGATTTTGTTCCTGCACCAACTGAAACCTTAAAGCCTTCATTTCGGTCTCCAGCGTTGCTAGACGCTGAGCAGAGCAATCATTATCCTTCAAATTATGGTTGAGAGCCTCCTGCAGCTTTCTGCGCTCTTCTTCTGATCTTTTGGCCTCTGAACTAGCCTCCTCCTGACTCTTTTTTAAAGTGGAAATGGTGGAGATGTATTCACGCATAGCCTGGTTTGTCTTCTCAAGTTGACCTTCTGTCTTCCTGCGCTTGGCAGCCTCCTCTTGCGCTACATTTATTTGCTGATTCAGCTGCCCGTCCAATTCTTTTATCTCCTGCTGGAGCTCTTGAATCCTTGCCTGAAGGTGTGCGGTATTCTTTTCTGCCCGGGTCCGTTCATTGCCCTGGGTTTCCACTTCCATACGAAGGATGCTTAGCTCCTGTTGTGTAGAACGAAGTTTGATTAGTTCCTGATTACAAGTTGTATGCTTAGCATGGAGGTCTGTCAACTCCTTCTGCAGATGGCCCTTCTCTGCCTCCAGTGCTTTTCTCCTGAGCATCTCGTCACTGAGTGAGTGTCTGAGATTGGAGATCTGACTGGTGTTCTCCTGCAGAGATTTTGTTGATTGTGCTTGCACTTCCTTCCATCTGCTCTCTTCAGCACTCTGGTGTCGGAGAAGCGTCTGAACCCGTGCCTCCAATTCGTTCCTTTTCCTGGCTTCTTCTGTGGCCGTCGTGCTCTGTTGTTGCAGCATTGCCTCGGCATGTTTCCTCTGAGCCTGTTCCTCGCTGATGGTGAACTGCAGCCTCCTCATCTCCTCCTGCAATCTCTTGCACTCCCCTTCTACCCTGTCATACTCCACTTGCATGGACAAAGAGTCATCCTTCCGTTGCTGGGAGAGCTTCTGTAGGTTTGTCTGTGTTACCAGGATCTGCGACTCACAGGTCTCTCTGAACTCCCTCATTTCAGTGCTATGATGCTCCCTTACCTTAGCCAGCTCCACCTGTGTCCGTTTGAGGTTATGCGTCTCTTCCTCCAACTGTCTCCGCAGATGCCCAATCTCCCGGGACTGATCCGACAAGGTCTTCTCCCATTCAATTTTGGACCAACTGGCAGCCTCCAACTCCTTTAGTCTTTTCCGCATGGCCTCTTCATGTTCCTCCAGTTGACTGTTATATCTTTCCTCCACAACTTTCCTGCCTCGCCTTTCTTCCTCCACAAGCAGTTTTAGACGCTGCACCTCCTCCATGAGCTCATGTAAACGGTTATGAGAGGAACTTAGATTCGCCTGCGCTGTGCTGCACTGCAGAGCCTGGCTTCTCTTGACCTCCTCTAGGGAAAGGAGGTGCTCCTGCGATTCGTTCAGTTTAGACTGGTATCGCGAGAGTGCTTCTTGCATCGAGGCATTCTTAGCGTCACGGTCCTCTATGTCCGTTCTCAGAAGCCTTAGCTCCTCTTCAAGCACATCGATCTTGGTGTTCCGCATCTATGGAGACATGGTAGGAAAATGCATCTGATGAAGACGGGGTCAACAACAAACGACTGTATGAGCTCTACATGGCTTTAAGTACCTTGATCTCTTCCAAGCTCTTCAATGAGTCTCCAAGAGATTTGCAGTAGGCACTTGAACGTGTAAGTAGCTCTAAATAGCGGCTTTGCAGAGCGGAAACCTGAAACGTGAAAAAAATCAAAACCAGAGGGGGGGGGGGAATTATTTTTTTTAATATTATATTATTATACCCGACACCACTGGATATGAGCAATCACATGTTCTGATTGGTTAATCTACTAGCATACCAGGTCACATAGCATGTGTAGCTATGCAAGTGTCAGATAGGGGGGGGTGCTCCATGCTAGTCTAAAAACAAACTAACTGGCCAGTTGTACATTCTACAGCTTTTCTATGAAAAAAAAATCAACAAAATTTGACATGAAAGTATTTGATGATAAAAACATATATATCCTTCATTTTTAAAGAATATGTAATTTCTGTCCGTTCTTACCAAACACCACTTTATCAGCCTGTGGCATGAAACAGACCTTGAGTTCTTAGCTCTACCTTATGCAGGTGGTTGGGGTAGGGTGCTCCCCATAAGCGGACATGGGTCTCAGTGCTAGGCTAAAACCAAACTGGCTCTTCCACATTTAATGGTAAGAGTCTACAGTACTGTACAAAGGTTTCAGGAAATGTACAGCCAATATGCCTTATATATAATATATTAAAATGCTATATTATTCACAATCCAGTGGGTTTGGATAAAATAAAACACATATTCCACTCACTCCCGTCAGATATGCTCGATAGCCTATAACAAGTCTATGACGTCATAAACGTCAAACTCATGGGTCAACCGTTAACGGTATTGTACCTCCTGTATCACGTCCGTAGCAGGAGACTGCAGCATGGTTTTCTTGATGGGAATGTTGAGTAGCGTTTCCAGCCCAGCACTGTAAGACGCCAATCCAAGCTCATAGTCCTACATACCCATAAACGTTTTCATGAAAGTGTTATTTTTTTTGTTGTTGTTGGGCTTGTACAACATTAAAAAATAACATTTGTTAAAAAGAACAATGAGAGAATCTCATAATTATACCTTGATAGTATTAGCACACATGTCCCCGTCTCTCTGTACAGCCTCCACGGTCTTCCGCTTCCCTG
>JAQNCB010000023.1:8620059-8632428 GCA_030068295.1 Euristhmus nudiceps | reverse complement strand
AGGAAACAGTAACAGCTACAGGAACAGGAACAATAACAATGATCCGGCCCCAGGAAATGGATTAGCACTTAAATAGACCGGTCTAATGGACCACAGGTGTGGAAGGTGAACGGCGGGGTATGCCCGTAGCCTACAGGAACCTATGAAAAAGAATACCGCCACAATCTATTACAGCGCCCCCAATTGGCGACGCCGCGCGGTGTCGAGACAATAGATGTAAATAAAGTGCAAGAAATGCCGTGACTCCGAATCAGAGTCAGTAGCGACCCCTTGTGGCATTTTCCTGAACTTTTTTCCCCGTTTTTATTTTTCGATGAATATTTAGAAAAAATCTGCGATTCACTGAAGCGCGATATAGCAAGGGATGACTGTACATATCTAAATAAAAGTTTTGAAAGAGGATGATCTTGCCTGCTGTTGATTTGTGCTTGAATGCGCTTCCAGCGGTCAGACACCTGCTTTACGTGCTCACTGTACAGACACAAGTCAACGTCACACCGATGGCAGTTCTGATCAATTTGCTCATTGCACCGATTCACCTTCATCAACTCTTCTTCCAGTGAACGCAACGCGTCCTCCTTCTGAGCAAGCTCCGAGCGCATGACCTGAAAACGTGTAGACATCCACAGGGTTATTAAACCACGAGCATCATACACTCCACATTTCTGATTTTATTCCTGAAATACTTCACAGGGGTAAATAAAGATTACGGTACCCTGAGAGCGCTCTGGTACTCTTGGACTTCATCCGGGTCCAGTGACGTCGTCTCTCTCTCGGTGAGTCGAGCTTCATAAACCTTCACCACATCCTCTGCCTGTAAAAGAGCCTGAAGCAGAGACTTCAGAGCCTTCAACCTGAAACCAAGAGCGTCAGAGATTAGGTAAGGTAAAGTTGGGCTTTCTCCACTCGAGCCTACCGGTTCATTGGGCCGGAGTTTATCACCAGTTTCCGTAGCGTGGAGCAACTAGGAGTTCAACTCGTCCTGGATGGGACGCTAAACTATCGCAGGATTTTTAATGTTACCCATTTATACTGATGGGTGGACAGAGGCACACTTGTGGTTAAGACCTTGGGCTCTTATCAAGATGGGGGTCTAATGGGGATTCCAAACCAACAACCTCTCGATCATGAGCCCCGCACCCAAACGACTACACCACCGGCAGAAATTCAATGAGTGACCGATAATTCTAAGGCCAAAAAAATAAAAAATACCTTTGTTTCCAGTAACATTGCAGAATAATTTTGGGTCAGTGAAAGTTTTTTTGTTTGTTGTTTGTTTTTTCCCCAAAGCCTCTCACAGACACGGAGATGAAGAGTGCGTGCAACCCAATCCCCCCAGCTCCGCACCACCCCCTTCTTCTCTCTCAGCACCGCTCAAGTGAACTTTCCCGCTTGAGATTCTTAAAGAGACAGTGTACCTATTGATGCTGAATAACAGTCTGTTATTAAATAACCACTGGGTTACAAAAACACATGAAAAAAAAACTTGAGTCAGCTCAAAAAAAAGTGAGTCGGTCGGGTGCCCGGAAACAAAGTTTTTTTTTTTTTTGTCCTAATGAAACCACCAGGGTCCTATGCATCCTTCTGCATGTTTTGTACCTTTGCAGATAAGTGGCAGAGTGAGACCCCAGCCTGTCCAGTCTCTGGTTGATGAGGTCGAGTTGGCTGCGGAGAAACTGAGCTTTATCCGCGTCTTTCATTCCCTCCAACTCGGCGAGCACATGATCCCTTAGTTTCAGGAACTGTCCTTTCAGTGCCTCCACATCCTTCACCACCACCTACATACAGCATGACGCGAACCTGTGGTCGAGTGCCTTCAGGAAATGCTTTTCACATTGATCGAAGACGTTCAGGGACTACATACACCATGTTGTGTTTACCTGCGTGCCAGTGATAAGACTTGTGCACTGTGCTGGCGCTCCCTGTCCCACTGGGATGTGCTGGTGGGTACCGAGTGCAGACTCCATGGTTTCCAGCTTCAGCTGCAGGGCATGCAACTCACCGAGCATGTTTACACCGGATGACACCCGAGCACTCTGAGCCTCTTTCGATGTGGATGCCTTCACTGGAGTTTCCGTCACCACCTCTTGCTGGCCAGCTAATAAACAGAAGGAAGAATGAAGCAAAATGTGTGTGAGGTGAAGTAAGGTGTGGTCAGGCTAAGGCTGAAGACGATGCTAATCCATAGAAAACCGTCCACATGCACTGCAAGTGCTCACCGTGCGCCGGGAGCTGTACGATCAGCTGATCGTAGTGATTCTGCGCCGCAGAAACCTGGCTCTCTATGGCTTTCTTGTCCTCTTCTCCAAACATCTCAGAACCCATGCTGTTTCTCTGGTACTCCAGATAATGGCTCTCCAAGCTCTTCATGATGCTGCGGTACTCCGCTGGACGCATCTGAGACAGCTAGAGACACAAAAACACAAATTAATTCCTGTATTTCGTATATATATGACCAGACCCTTGTTTGAAGCATGGAGCACATAGGATTTGTATTTGTATCCGATTTGATTTTATATTCAGAAGCTCACTAGTTTATATCTGATTTGTTATTTTAATATCTGTATACTGTTATTATTGCCATTAACGTGCCCTTATATAAACTGGGGGATTCATGTCCTATTCCTTCAATATCGCACTGTTACGAGAGTGAAACTGGCTAACTATCATTTCAGTGAATCTTTCAAACAGATTTTCGCAGGTTGCAGGTTTGAAAATGCAACCAGAACCCAAGGCCTGAAGTTTGAGAACGAGTGCAACATTACGCTAAAACCGAAACAGTTACACTTCACGTACGTCCTAGTATTTTTGATATGACAAGGTAGACATTAACAGTCGTGCATACGAATATAGATTTTTGTAACTAGCAAGTTACCATGGAGATTGTGAAGGAGTTGATGAGGCTGATGTCATGCAGGCAGTACTGCCAGGAGATGAGGCTCTTTATATTGATGAAGAGTTGGTTCCACACTGACTGAAGGGATTCGTAATACTGCTCATTCCTGCAATGCAAAAAACGTCGACTCGTATCACGTGCCAGGCTACAGGACCGTTGGACGTGCATCACACACCACCAAGTTACATGTACATGCGTATTTGCGTGTCGTACTTGCTAGCGATGTTGATAGAGAGCGGATTGGGGGGTGGGACTAACAGACAGACTGAAGGCACCTCCATATCCAGGCCTCCGGGGCCGGTTACTAGCCACTTGCTGCGCTCGGAGTTATCCTTTAGAATTCCCACGTCATCCTTACAGATGACCTTCTGCTTAGAAATAAAGGACATGAGTTCAGAAGACAATACGCAGGATTGCGCTGCACATGTGCAGGATTGGGTGTGTTTGTGGACGTTACCTGATCTTGTCTGAATTCGCACAGTGCCTGGACTTTAATGGGGCTGTTACTCTTCTCCTCTGGGTTTCTTGGTTTTAATCTCACAATGTTCTTGGATTTATTCACCAGTTTCTGTACCTCCTGCTTGTGGTCCATCAGATACTCCTGCTGTTTCTATTGATACAGAATTATTATAACAATGTCTAAGACCTCAGCGGTTATTGAGGGTAAAATCAATGCTAGGAGTCCGCACGTGTGACCGTTACCTCCAGGCCTTTCAGCAGTTCTTGTAATTTGGGGAGGGGCGTCATTTTATCACAGGCAAACTTCTTGCGGATGACCTCATGCTGCTGCTGGAGCTTTTTATAGGTTTCATTGGCTTCTGTGAAGAACTGAAGGAATGTCGGGTGTTGGTTACTGAACACAGAAGTGATAACGTACTGGAGCAGCGCGGTGGCTGCTGGCTTTGGCTCCGAGTGACCCCGAAAGGTCATAATCAAGGTCACAGGATTCTGAGCCCTTATAACATCAGGACGAGTGACAACAGACGTCATTACTATGAAACACTAATTAATAGCCACACATGGACTTTCAAATGAGACAATAACATTTGACCTTGATTGACCTTCAAAGGTCAAAGATCAGGATCATGAATCGATCAAACAGGGGGATTTTTTTTTTTGCTAATTTGCCCATAGAATGCATTGTAAGACGAGCATGTGCATATTCAAAACCAGCACAAATCAGCAGTTGTAGGTATATAATTACCCCCATTGCATGGCGGAGGCACCTAAGCCGCCGAACAGCTCGCCAGACCATCGTAGGGCAACAAACAGACAGCCATTCACACCCACTCTTACACCAAACAGCAATTTGGAACAGCTGATTAGTCTAACATGCATATTTTTGGACTGTAGGAAGAAACCAGAGTACCCTGAGGAAAACCCACGCAAGCATGGAAAAAAACTCCATAGAGAAATGCCCGAGCCTGGGAATATATCCTGGGACCTTCTGGCAGTGTGGCATATGTACTAACCACTATGCCATATGTGTCAAACTCCAGCCCGCAAGCCAAATCCGGCCCATTACGTGATTTTATGTGGCCCACAAGAGTTTTCTGAGAATATGATTATCGTACATTCTTTGTATCAACCGTTACCATGAAACATTATTCTTCATCCTTCCACTAGGTGGCAGCATCCTATTGCAAGTAAACAGCTAGAGTCAAGAAAGATTGCATGCTAGCTTGTCGCTGTTAAGCGCTTTTAGAATAGATGTCCGGTGATTATTCGGCCCTCGATCACCGCTAAATTCAGTGATGTGGCCCTCAGTGAAAATAAGTTTGACACCCCTGCACTACGCCATCCTCACCACCTTGTGGGTCAATGAGAAATATCCACTCAAACGATCCAGAGTCTCACGTTAGTGCGTGACCGAGCGTACCATGCACAAATCAACAACCGTGTGGAGAGGGGCGTGGCTTTGAAAGGGTTTATCCAACAAGAGCCCCGTGGAGATGCTACCTGCAAACTCCTCTAGCTTTCCAGATTACCAATCCCGGCTTTAATGGGTTAATTCCCTGGAACAAAAGGAGATCGTGTCTTACCTGACTGTAAGCCGCATTCTCTTTCAGATGTACATGAATGCATTTGGTGATTTGGAGAAGCCAGCTCCACTGGGTCTGAAGAGTCTCCATATAAGCCTGAGAAAATTCAAAAAAAAAAATAAAGTGTTGAATGGTGGGCGAACACATGCATGCATGTGCAGATAGATGGATGGTTACACACTTCCGCGAAAGAATAAAAGAACACACAAGCATTTACCTCAATTTTGTCTGAGGCAGGATGGTTGCTTGCTAGTAGACCGTCAACTTTCATTTTCAGTTTATTCAGATATTTCTCTTTCTCCTCCAAATCACTCATTAACATCTAGTCCAAAAAAAGGGGGGGGGGGCGACCAGATAGAACGGTTATGCTTTGACCCTCTGCGTACAGAAGTATATATAGATGCATGATCGTGCCGGCTCACCGAGTAGCTCTCCTGCTTCTTGGGGATGTAGACGTCAATGTTTTTGTTGCCCCAGTCAAACATCAGTTCCTCCTCTTCGCGATCGTTGACCCACATGATCTCTCGAGCGATCTCGTCGAGGATGCTCTGGAGCTCACGTAACTGAGCAGTGCGTTCAAACGACAGTTTCTGCGAACACGAGGAAAAACTTACTTCCTGGCAAGGCATCATGGGGACTATACGATAACCTTACGTGTTCCCATTTAAATCTATCCTGGTTACAGATTCATTCTACGAAATGCGTACGGGATGACGTAAACTGCGCTGGACTTGATCGTCAAATAAACCCAGACCGAATGACTGAGACCCCGACGTGCACCGGTGAGATTTTGAATCACACTGAAGGGGTTTATTTTGTGTATAATGACCAGTGTGCTGTGTGCGATCCCACCTAATACCCGGCAGACTGTAGAACAAACAAACATCATGTGGATAGATGTGTTTATTGAGTATGTGAACGTATGTCTGTGTATGGTTAAGCATGGAATTTAAACACGGAGGACACGTTCTCCATTGTTGCTGTGCACCCAGTGTGATGTATGTGTGTGTTAGTGTATAAGGAAGGGGGTTGGGAGGAAGGTACATTTCCTGTTAGTGTTGTACAGCTAGTGTTGCTGGACATTGTTTTTCTGGTTGCTTCCCTCCTCCATATCATTTTGACCGCCATATGAACCACCTCCATGAAGGGAGTCATATCGAGATAGTTGGTCCTTTTGAGTTTCACTGGTATGGAGCTCAGCTGCAAAGATCTGGGGCGGGGAGGGGTCCAATCCTGTTCCTGTTGCTCTATCTTCCAAAAGCTTTTACCTCCAACCCTAATGCCATTTCTCAATCCATAACCCAATCCATTTGACAAATCGAACCAACCATTGTTTTAAGTTTTCCTTTCTGAGTCTTAAGTCTTGATTAGATGATTGGATTGAAGTGGGTTGAACATCCTCTCCTAAGGTAGATCACCAGGAACAGGATTGAGCACCCCTGATCTAGGGTGTTGGCTTCCTCTCTTCCATGTGGCAGGGTCCGAAGTAAAATGCGTAGATGTGAAGTGTACGTGTTTGCTACCAGTTGATTTATAAGAATCTGTGAAGTATTACGCCCAATCTACAGCACTATCCAACACCAACTGCCTTCTGAAATTATCGTTTTGACCGGACACATCCAGGCTCAACTGCTGCCAGTCCTGTTGCCTTCACAGAACGATTCCACAACGTAACGCAGGCTTATAATCCCCAACAAGCAGCACGCCATGCCGTGATCAAAAAATAAATGAAATGAATACAAAGAATCTGGGACTTCGGAAAACTACTCTGAGAACCATTTTTTCCAAGAACAAAACACAAAACAAAAAAGAAATAAAATGTGAATTGTGGGTAATCTTCTAAGAAGTAATCAGCCTATCAAAATTCCACCAAGGGCACATTAATGACTCATCCAGGAAGTCATGAAAGAACCAGACAAACATGAAACTAAAGATCTCTCTCATCTTAAGGTCAGCATTCATGATTGCAGAGACTGGAAGGGGTAAAGAGTATCCATGGGGGAGTTGAAATTTGACAATCAAAAGAACTAGAAAGGCTCCTCTTCTATTTGCAAAAACCATCTTGATGATCAAATTTTTTGGGTTAATGTTGTAAATAATTAGGTCA
Organism: Euristhmus nudiceps; assembly: GCA_030068295.1. Classification (NCBI taxonomy): domain Eukaryota; kingdom Metazoa; phylum Chordata; class Actinopteri; order Siluriformes; family Plotosidae; genus Euristhmus; species Euristhmus nudiceps. The sequence continues at coordinate 8,625,383 of JAQNCB010000023.1, read as the reverse complement.
AAATGGAAGCATTAAAAAAACCACACACACATTCTTCCTAGTACATCTGGTATGAAGTAAACACAAAATTTCATAACAAGTACATCATGCGAACTGTCCAACATGGTGGGGGTACTGTGATGACGTGAGGATGCCTTACTATGGAAAAATGTAATAATTGTTACAACCAGGAATTCTGAATTCCTACCAGGTAATCAGTCTTTAATCTGAATCTCAGATTATGCAACTAGACAACAAACCAAAGCAGATACACCTTTGAACTTCTCAAAACAATTAAAATGAAGGATTTGAAGTTGCCCGATCCATAGCTGTTGCTGCTGAATGAGAAGCTACAGCAATTAAATGTTTACATGGGTAATACACTTCAAGTGTTGCATAACTTCAAGAAAGCGAAAGAACCACATTTTACAAGCTGTGTCTGAGGATCTGAAACCATTTTGTCGTGGCAGAAATTAGGGAAACCAGCAAGTACATTTTCAGCGCACTGTGTGACCTCGAATCCGAGCCGATGCAACCCAAGAATGCAAAAGTTCACATCTTACCTGGAGGCTATCCCATTCCTGATCCAGCAAATGCAGGCTGGCCCGGTCTCCCCTCTCTTTCTGTAAAAGGACAAAGACTTTTCTTGTACAAGTGTTTTGGGATCATTTCGCCTAAAATGGTCTGTAAATACTGTACTACGGAAGAGTACCGCTACCACCTCGGGAAAAGAAAAACCACACCGTATCATCATCGGTATCACCGTATTAACGTGATATGCAGACAAGGCACTTTTATAGATTTAACAATATATATTCCCAGCATTGCAACATCCAGTTACTTAATATACATCATGTTAGAGAAGGAAACTTTTGTTTTCTTGTTATTTTGCGTTTATTTACGTGTATCTCTTGTCTGCTTACGGGAAACGCCGCCGCTATCCGGAGAGAGAAAATGAGAAATCTGTGTAACGCTTATGCGTGATTAAGTGATTCCCGTATCCCAGAGTGATATCGTAGATCAAGCAGCTAAAATGTACAGATTTTGTCTCAAGTCTGAAGTGAAAGTAAATAAACAAACTCTCAAACCACCCGCCAGTTCACGTCCCCTCGGTTCTTTCGAACCCTTGAAGTTTTACAGAGCTACATTCCTCAGTTTACTTCCACCTCCTCACACTATTTCATCATACAAACAATGAGATTCATGTTAGCATAAAGATGCTAACGGATGATAGCATGAGAATGAGCTCGCACAAGAATGATCTCGCTATAATATGAAATGTTTGTACAGTGATTTATCCCTTTATAACACGATAAGATAAGTTTTTACTAAGTAAAGAAACTCTGTCAGGCTTTTTAACACCCGAGGCCGGTGGCTCATCTCTGCCGGCGCGTACACTGATTTCTGTAGGGTGAAGCGACTAGAAGTTCAACTCCTCATAGTTGGAATGCTAGTCTATGGCATATTTGGGTTACCTTCCCAGTATTTTACCTGCTGCCCATCCAATACAAGTCGAACGCTATATTTTTAGTAGAAAATCAATTGCTTTCAGATATTAATGTGAATTCTCAGCACAAGTACACAGTGACACAAAAACTTGGAATATTTCTACTTAGCAGAAGATACAAGCCAGTCAAACTAAAAGATTCCAACAATCCGAGGAAAAACAAACAAAAATGGCTACTGGTGTGGCTAACATCGAATGTCTGCGTGCAAGCGCGCATGTTTACGAGTGCGTGCGCGACTCACCAATTCCGCTTGAGCTCTTTCCACTTCTACACTTCTCTTTATAGAGCTGTGAAACTTGTTGTGATTCATTATCTGCTGCTCTATGATGTGGGGCTCGTCTCCCCATGGCAGCGACTCGATCAGACGCTGCAAAAATAAAAAAATAATAAAATGTGCAGTGTGTAAGGAAGCATGGAGAAATAAAAAGCAACATCTTGTTTAAAGCTAAACTGTAAATGTGTAATTGGTTAAGGGGGGCATCTGTTTAATTACGTGTTCGTAGGGTTCATTCATTTGACGTCAATTAACCGATGTCCACATACTTCAATTCATTTGAACTGTAATTGAATTCAAATTAATCCGTCATGTGACCCATATTTCATTCCATACCTGACGTTCTATTACACAATTACACCAAACTGTGTTTTCCTGATCACTGCGAATGTTTGGTCTGAGACAGAACAAGCAGATAACGCCAACTTCGACCATCTTCTGTGTATAAATTGTGCTGGATCGACTCCAATAGTTATCGAAATATTTAGAAAAAACTAAAGTCTGTTTGGAGAGGCTGGCTGTAAAAGCGTAATCACGGTACTAGATCGGCGGGCGCGTCATGTGACTCGGCAGTAATTCTCTTTGACAGGACGGAGGTGGGGTAAAAATTTATTGCATGTGCCTTGGGAAAGGCTCCTTCTCTCATTCTTTCACTTGTCTCTTTATAATGCAAATGATCCGGTTGCTTCGTTTATAATGAAGGGGGAAAAAGGGGGGGATAAATCCCAAATATTTTCATTTGATCTTTTGGATGGAGTTACCAACACCAGGGTTCGGATCCATGCAGTACAGGGGTGTATTATCTGTACACATTCTCTCTTCTTTCCAGTTCTGCGTACACTGTGGCTTAGCAGCAGTTTTACTGCTCTGTTGAATGAGAAAAGCTTTTCCATGAAAGGAGGAAACCCAAGATTTACAGGCAGATCGGCGTAATGAATACAGACCCCTCTTTATTGTGTTTGTGGACGCTCTTTTAATTCATTCTCAAATGTTGGAATGCTGCCTTGCAAATCCGATATGACCCACTGAGGACGGGAAGGAGATGGGGGCGGGCGTCCTTTCTTCGTGCCTCTCTCCCTGTGCCTCCCGTACTCTTCCTTGGCTGAACATGAACATAAGAAGCTGCTAAGGCCAAAAAAAAAAAAAAGAAAAGTTTCCGGTAACATTGCAGACAAATTTTGGGTCGGTAAAAGTTTTTCTTTGTTTGTTTTCCCCCAAAGCCCCTCACAGACGCGGAGATGAAGAGTGCGCGCACCCCGCTCCGCCCCACCCACCCCCTTCTTCTCTCTCTCAGCACCGCTCAAGTGAACTTTCCCGCTTGAGATTCTTAAAGAGACAGTGTACCTATTGACACTGAATAACAGTTTGTTATTAAATAACCACTGGGTTACAAAACCACATGAAAAAAACTTTAGAGTCTGCGGAGAAAAAAAGTGAGTCGGTCGGGTGACCGGAAACAAAGTTTTTTTTTTTTTTTGCCTAATGAATAACTATCCACTTGGCTTTACCTTCTGTTGGCCAATCCAGGAAATGGCATCCTGCAAGTTTCTGTCTGCCTCGTCCCAGCTCATGCTGCCTCTGCTGCTTCGGCTCTTCCTCTGCACAGGGCCCGTGAGAGCCATGTGCACCGCTCTTAGCTGCTCTGTGCAGTCGTCCACCCTGGGCACCAGATTGCACAATACAAACCATACAATTAAAAAAAAATATCAGGAAATTGACGACTTCAGCACAAGGTCAATGTATTACAACCCTCAAACAGGCAAGCATTCCGGAGAAATCAATTCAAACTAGTAAAAATAAATAAATAAATAAACCACACACATCGCCATAAAAACAGATAGAGATTTTAGAACAGCTCTTTCAAGCTTTTAGAAACAGCCGCATGTGACCACAGTTTTGTTTGTACGCCCTACGCAGGGAAAGTTCCTCATATCGAGGTATCAGAATCAGGTTTCCCCAGACGCTCGAGTTTCACACTTTCAGGCGGTCCACACACTTTCAAATTCCCTGAACAGCCCTGCGAAATCCCTGGTGATCCAGCGGTTAGGACGATTCAGTGAGCAGGGGTGGGACGGGGTTTTCCAGAAGTGCCTTCATCACATGACCTTAAACCTTAAATCACTTTAAATCTGGGATAGAAAATAAGGACTTTGCCGTCACTTATGTACCACGGCGTAACATGAAAGCAGCATTCAGAATAAACAAATAAAGCAATTATTTTGATGGTATATGAAATAAGGTGACGTGGAGTACCAGTGGGGGGGGGGGTGATGATGATAACTAAACAAATAACATCTTATAGTGAATACACCAATCAGATATCATATAACTAGATGTCTTTGCTTATACATCCATGTAGCTTAGAACCGCCGCCAAGGGGTCGGGTCTGTCTGTGCGTTTGTGACAATAACCGGAAAACCAATCAGCAAATCTCCAGGAATTTTTTTCCAAAATGTGGCTCTTGGATCAACAAAGATTCGATTAAATTTTGGGTGTAATCCGGATCTGGGATGGTTTTGAAAGATTTTTTAACATTGTGCGATAGGGAAGAAATCACCCAGAATGCAACGGGAGAAAAAAAATACAGAGTTCAAAATGAAACATTAACAGGCCATAAGGAGGCACCATAATTCTAAATCATCGGCCATGATAACCTTTGTAACTATGAGAGTGTACTATCTTGGTGGAGGTCTGAATGTCACATGAAGACTGTAATTTATATTATATATATACACATGTGTGTGTGTGTGTGTGTGTGTGTGTGTGTGTGTGTGTGTGTGTGTGTGCAGATCACTATTGTGTCAGCTCTATTACATTTAGAGGCCTGTGGCAACCATTATTCGGCTCAGGTATTATCTACACAGTGCCCTGTGAAAGCACAGATAAAGCGCTGGAGAATGACCACAATGCAGAGCAGCTGTCTGACTGATGTATACCAGGTGCACTATCTTGTTTTCCCCCCTCGTGTTTTGTGCACTCTGAAAAACGCACGGCGCGTGCTTCAGTGAAGTTTCTCTTTGATATCGATCCAGTTTTTATGAGTATCTGCACATCTATACTTCCACACATCTATATCTCCGGGGTGTCCAGCATTATCAATTATTCAAGATACAAACGCACTGCGCAGCAAGTAAATCCCAAAAGAAAACGTGGTACTGTCCGTATATTTCCGGAATACGCTAAGAGTTGTGAAACTACCGTATTTTCCACACTATAAGGCGCACCTAAAAGCCCCAAATTCTCTCAAAAAGCCGGGGGTGCGCCTTATAATCAGGTGCGCCTTATATATGGATCAATATTGATTACCGCAATCATGGCTACTGTAGTCAGCGTGTTAAGGTGGATGCTAAATTCCACCAGGCTGGGCTGGTTTGGGAGCCATTTGTGATACCGAGCAGACAGTGATGGGTGAAAACAAAAAAATACCTTTATTGAGGGTACTCCAAAAAACACTGACTGAAGTCCAGACGAATAAAAACGCTGCGTAGAGCTAGGATGTAACTTTACCGACATTCAGCAGGCTGATAGGAATACCAAACTCAACGCAAACAGTCTTTTATCCG
>JAQNCB010000023.1:8586679-8597614 GCA_030068295.1 Euristhmus nudiceps | reverse complement strand
GTAATTGCTTCATGTAATTATCTTGGTAGTGACAATAAAATCCTTGAATCCTTGAATCCTTGAATCCTTGAATCAGATCCAATGAACTCTATTTTGAGTGCAACATTTCAAATACGACAGACAGACAGACAGACAGACAGACAGACAGACAGGCAATCGTGTTCTCGAACTGAGACAGCACGGTAGAGGTTTGCGCTGTCACTCCACAGTAAGAAGGTGTGTGGTTTGAGTCTCAGCCAAGGTTTCCTCCGACAGCGCAAAGGCATGCACGTCAGATCAACTGCTCATCGGTGTGAGTGTGAGTGTAAATGGCTGTTCGAGACTCCTTTAGCCCTGCAGTAGACTGGCAACCTGTTCAGGGTGTACCCCATCTCTTAGCCAAAGTCAGGGAGTGGGGATTGGTTCGTGTGTGTGTGTGTGTGTAAATGTACTAGGGCTACGTGAATTTGGGATTGTGTGGGTTTCCTCCGGGTACTCCGGTTTCCTCCCACCATCCTCCCACATGAACAGTAGGTTAATTGGCTGTTCCAAATCACCCCTAGGTGGGAGTGTGAATGGTTGTGTCAGTGCTGGCCCTGCGACGGGCTGGTGAGCTGTCCAGGGTGTACGCCGCCCTCATCCAGAGATGGCTATGATGGGCGCCAGTCTGCCGGCGATCCTGATTAGGATTAAGAGGTTTAGAAAATGAATGAATGAATTATTATTCCAACAAATCAAACGGAATTGAAGATTCCTTTGTGGAGCGCGCCCTCTGGTGGCTGTAGATTGTATTGCTCTCTATAGCAGTTTGAGGGCTGTTGTACATGTCATTTTAGATTTGCTTTTAATGCACCAATTTAGTATAATCATGATCATTATTGTTATTATTAGTAGTAGTATTAAAATGTAGCCATTGTTATTTTAGTATGAGGTGAATTTCCTATTTCGAAGACAATATAAAAGCTATAGAAAATGCAGGAGACAGAAACAGGAGTGGTCACGTGATTTCCTGTCTCAATAACGACACCTAAAGGCCAGCAGAATTTACCCCAAAATCTAATATTAATAATAATAATAATAATAATAATTATTATTATTATTATTATTATTATTATTATTTTTACTTTTTTAATTATGATTTTTTTTTCAACAGTAGATGTCACCCATTGATTCCAAAAAATATCCAGAAATCCCTCACTTCTATCAAGATCTTAGATGAACATTGGAATATAAACCATGGCAGTGCTGGCCTGGTGGCAAGGTGCTGGATTACCGATCCCAGGCAGTGGATTCAAGCCCCACTATCACCGGTTTGTCCCTGCTGTCCCCCCAGTGCCGCTAACTGGGTTATCAAAGTGTGGTGAGAGGGGTGTAAAAGAACCATTGCTGACTTTCATCAAGAAGAGCTGCATAACCGTAGCATGTTTCTGCCCCGCGATGGCCTGGCGAGCTGTCCAGGGTGTACTCTGCCCTCGCCTAGAGTCGACTGAGATGTCCGCCAGCCTCCCCGTGACCCTAATTATTGTAGAATTAATCGGTTCAGAAAATGATTGGAATATAAACCAACCCTCAATGCAATACATCATTCAGAATAACAAGGCAAACTTTTTGTGTCAGTGTCTGGACCCCTGTGGCCTGTTTTCAGTATATTTTCTGTGTCACCTTGAAAACTCACAGGTATTTTTTTACACTTTTACAAAACTCTTCTGCAAGAACACCAAGACAAAGCTTTGGCATTCAGAGAATGTTTGTTCGTCTCATCACAAGAACATCCATGGTTTGAGTCCCTGCTATGTTGCTTGCGTGGGTTTCCTCTGGGTACTCTGGTTTCTTCTTGCAGTCCAAAGTCATGCACTTTAGGCTAAATTTCTGGTCCAAATTGCCCATGGGTGTGCACATGTATGATTTGACACTATGGTTGAGTTGTTTAGGGTGTGCCCTGCCTTCATACAGAGTCGGATGAGATAGGCACCGGCCTCCCTGCAACCCGAGTAGGATTAAGGGGTTTGGAAAATGAGTGGATGGTAATATCTTGGTGCTGTGTGTGCAAATAATTTACAAAAAAAAACAACTACTGTACCTTTAATTCAAACCTCACAGCCCATTGAACCTTACCAGGAGAATAGAATATCCCTCTTTATCCCCATTACAGTAGAAGTGTGAGCCACTGAATTGTGCCATGGACTCATATGAAAAAAAAGCTGATTATCTTTATTTATTGTTTTTTAAAAAGATGATCTGAGCATTAATGTGCAGCCTGGACGTGGTTCAGGGAGGGATTGGAGCAGATGCAACTTCTTTTGGTGGTGCAGCACCGTGTTTACAATGGGAGCGGGGGGGTGGAAGCGGGTGCACAAAGGTTCTTTGTTGCTGGTCGATCCAATCACACGGCGCCGGTGGATCACTAGGAGTGTCTCAGCCAATCAGCAGGCGCAGCGACAGCGCGGAGAAAGGCGTTTCATTTGGATGCTGCGAGCGTGCGCGCGCGCTGACCGACTAGTATGTGTGAAGAATTCATCGCCGGGTGAAAAAAAAGAAAGAAAGAAAAAAAAAAAAATGGTCGTGTAGCCTGGTACCATGCGAACTAACCTTAAAGATCAATCGGAACCCAGTGGCTCTTATATGAAGCTGAAAACAGAGATCAATCAACGCGCGCCGGACACCGCCGCATGATGTCATCACTAGGATAATAATTATAATTATTATTATGAAAAGAATTAATATGATGTTTAAGGATCAGGGATGGGTGGCAGGGCCACGCCTGCCCGGGATCTGCGCATAAACAGGTATGTTACCTGTGGACCTTAAGGACCAAAGGATTACCAAAACATGTTGTTGTGGTGGAAGGGCTTGGCGTCCACGGTCTCCATCCGCGCGATGGTATGATCACCCGGAGGATCCACAAAAGCCACGGAAGGCATGTCGATCACCCGATTCACGCGGATGACAACGCGGCCGTCGTGTCTGCAACGTTCCGAACTGATTTTTTAGCCTGCGCTGGATTTCGTCTGGTTTTTAGGATCTCGTCTGGAACCTGGAAGCTGGTGTCGGTGGAGTCTCGACTGGATCTCACACAAAGAGCGTCCGCAGGCTGACACCGACACAGCATGGCCTCTCTGCGCCTGCACGGATTGGATCAGCTGCCCGAAAACGGCCGCGTCTCGCGAACGCCGGAGCCTCACCCCCCGAAGCTGCTGGGGCAGGTGGACACCGCGGTGCTGCCGTTCCTCGGGGGGTTCGGCCGGTTCCAGAAGCGCCTCGTGGCCCTGACCTGGCTCCCTGCGTTACTCATCGCTTTCGGACAGTTCTCGGATTATTTTCTCCTTGCGCAACCTGAGAGCACGTGCGTCCGCCAGGGTGATCCTGCAAGGAACGGGAGTGGCGTGAGCGCGAGCCCCTTCCCGCCCGGTCTGTTCGGTGACACCACGCGCTCTGAGAGCAGCAGCGCGCGGTGCAAGTGCACCGAACAGAGGTTTGAGCTCCAGCTTGGGCTGCAGCAGAATGTGGTCACTAAGGTGCGTACCGGGTTGTTTTGGGCTCCCAGACCGGCTTTTGCATGTTCAGATGTCGCGCATGCACCAGTTTCCTCCGCATTTAACTCACTGAGTAATTGGTTACATTTTTTATTTATTTATTTTTGCATTAAAGGGGCCTGTTTACTTCCCAAGCATATCAGTTAGAGGAAATGCAGTGGTATCTCTTGGAAATAAAATGCAATCTGCAACTATGTAGATTTTGGAAAAAAAAACAAACAAAAAATTAAAAAATTCAAATGACTTCCTCCTGGATGGAATTGTCAGTGAGCCCGACACTGGAGCATGGTGCAGGGTGATATTAGTAAACATTACCACCTTCTTGATTTTTTATTTTTTTTTAATTCCTGAAATCATATGCCTTTTTCAATTTTTTAAATTCTTGATCTCTGACTTCTGAGAGAGCATGCACATGATCCTCTCTCGGGTCACATGGCTGTGTTATTTAATTATTTATTTTTTAATTTTTAAAAAATTATACTGTTGTTTTAACAAGACAGCTGAATTAAAAAAAAAACACTAAGCCCATGATTCGGCGTGGTTTCACCAGAAAACCTTTTTATATTCCTTCAAAATGAACTGATAAATTAAAAAAAAAAAAAAAAAAAACACACCAGCTCTTCACTCATGAACAGGCACCTTTAAAATACTGCTGCAAACCTCAACTACTTTTTTTTTTTTTTTTTTTTTTTTTTTTTTTTTTTTTTTTTTGCTGTAGTGTCCTTGGAAACCTGACCTGCTTCCACCAGGAAACATTCTCCGCAGGTCTTCACCAACCATAGCTGTATCTCAATGTGTCAGTTATAGACCAGCTGACTCGGTCTAGTTAACCCAGCAGGTGCATGCAGGGTCCGATAAGGAGGTCTGAGGAGGCCTGCGTACTCTGGCACAGATAACTCCTCCGGTGCAGGCGAACCCAGCAGCATATCTATACGTTATAGGGTTTTTTTTTTTCCCCCAGCAGTTTGTAGCCGTCCTTCGGTTAAGATTAGAAGGTCTGACGTGACGGGGTTGCTTCTCACTGCTGCAGTAATCGTGTTCAAAAAAGAAAACCGTGAGCCCTTGAAAGCTGAATGATGATTAAACTGTCCAAGATGGCCTGCTTCATGCAACATTCATTCATTTTTCAAACCGCTTAATCCCCCTTCGGGTCGCGGGGAGGCTGGCGCTTGGCTCGGCCAACTCTGGGCTCGCCAGTCCACAAACGATCACGCTCGCACCTAGGGTCAATTTGGAGCAGCCCATTAGCCGAATGTTTGTGCTTGGACTAGGGGAGGAAACCAGAGTACCCGGAGGAAACCCTTGCAAGCGCAGGGAAAACGTGTAGACTCCACACAGAAATACCCTTTTTGAGCCCAAGGACTCGAACCCAGGACTTCTTGCTGTGAGGTGGACACGCTAATCACTACACCGCCGTTGTGTTTAGGTGCATACAGGAGGAAGGAGGTTAACGGTACACAGTAGAATCTTGGACTAGAAGTTTAAGGTGAAAGTTAAAGCTCCTATTTTATAGTGCAGTCGTTGTTTTTTTCACTCAGGTTGTCTGCTAGCTGTCTGTTCTTTTTGTGCACTAAAAAACCCCAAACAGTAGGTGTTTATACCCAACGCTGGTTCTGTAGATGGAAAATAAATAAAGTGGCCCTAACTGAGCCACACAACAACATTCCAGCCAATCAGCATAAATGCACCCTGCTGCTGATTGGCTGGAGAGGAGATGGGGCTGTTGCTGTGAGTGTCACTGCCTTGGTAATGCGCAACTTGGAGTATTATTTTAGGGGCGGTGCGTTGGGTGTATTTGTTCGGTGGTTAAGTTGACCGGCAGTCTTTCTCCAGACTTGACGCCTTTTTATTTAAGTTACTAAGAAAACCATTTTGGAAAAAGACTTCTGGTCTAGAATGTCCGTTTGTGTTTGGAATGTGCCTCCTGTCTATCATTTTACAGACTCAGAACCTAAGATTCTGAGGGCGGAGCTTCATGACTAGGAATGGGGAACGGGGCATTTGAATAACCAATCGGGTAACCAAGCAACATTTTGGCGGAGAGCGAACTTGAGATCTTAAGGTAATGCCTCAAGACTTTGAAGGGGTGAAATGCTTTTTTTGGTGTCCAACCCGAACCAGGAAGTAGTGCATTATAATATCACGTTCTTTCGACTTTCTTTGGACAAATGTGGACATCAAGACGAAAAAAATCCCCCAAAAAACGGCTCAGCTTCCAGCAGTGATCCCTGGAAGCAGAACCTCTGGAGGAAAACTTCAGCAATGAGTCCTGGAAGTTGCCGCCGAGTCCTAAATGCCCCTGCCTCGATATACATGTCGCTTGCACCACCTGAGGTGTTATCGGGTCGGAAATCGCCGAAGGTTCCCAAATGTGAAGCGGAAAGGAGTTAAACATTAGCAATTCTGAACCCAGTTAACCGTTAGAGTCTAAAGGTCTTGCTGACCAATCAGAGCCAAGCACTGTGTTGCAACTGCATACAAAACTGAGTCGTGCTTGGACATGGCAGTGGTAGCACGGCTTTATCGTTTGACGCAAATCTTGTGTGATGTTTCCACAGTGGCAGCTGGTGTGTGATGAGGAGTGGAAGGTCCACATCGCCAAGTTCTCGTTGCTGGTTGGCTCCATATTCGGGTATCTCTTGATGGGCGCTATGGCGGACTGGTAAGATACTTGGCATGTTGTCTTTGTCCGGTATTTCCAATCCTTATCTGTGTCCCCCATGTCTGCTTTTACTCTTGATTCATCTCTGGATTACAAAAGCTCCTCCTGAAGCTCTTCTTCCACCTAGGAGAAGCTTTGTATCTACAGTACAGTGTATACGCACTTCCACAACAAATGTGACTCCTGCCAGCTTTGGTCTGAAAGCGTGGTATACCCAGCAACCCATCACGGGGCCAATACGCACACAATCATTCACCCCCCACACCTAGGGGTGATTCGGAACAGCCAGTTAGCCTGATGTGCATTTCGTATGGCTGTAGGAGGAAACCAGAGTACCCTGAGGAAACCCATGCAAGCACGGCTAGAACATGGAGCAACGCCGTCGCCAAATCCAGCTTCGAACCCGCGACCTTCTTGCCGCGAGTCCCTCCTTGCTGCCGCTCCTCTGTCGGGCACGAAGGAAATAAACCCTGCTTTTGAAACTTTAATTATTAGCTTGAATAGCCAGCGCTGAAAAATGGGAAATGTTACGCTTTGTGAGAATAGTAGGCAAACAGCGGTTCAGGGTGTCCCCTGCCTTCTCCCAGAATTGACCGAGATGCGCAGGCTGCAGCATGGGTGTGACCGTGGTAGGATTAAGTGACTGAATAAGGAATTGAGTGCTGCTGCTGTTGTCATTTTGTTCAGGGGGAAAGTGCGATGGCACCCAAAGGTTCGGTGCTGATCAACTGTGATCAGTAATCCGACCTCATTTCAGGCTCCATTCATAAGTACAGGAGCCGCAGAACCTCTTACTGTGATTCTACCATGCTAGTGTTTGAGTAATGAGAAACTATTATTATTATTATTATTATTATTATTATTATTATTATTATTATTGTTATTATTTAGCTGAATAAAACCAACTAGATACCAAATGAATGTTGGGCTCCCAACTGGCGCATCAACAAGGTGCGACTGTTAACCCGGAGATCGCGAGTTCGAATCCAGCTTAATGCCCATGGGAGCTGATTGGCCGAGCTCTGATGGGAGGGAAGAACAGCATACGGTGACCTCCCTGTCACTCGCAGTGATCTCCAGCCAATCACCGACGTCTGTGAGCTCATTCGTATGAGGTTGCGGCTAGCGCTTTCCCTCCGAGTGTGTTAGACCCGCCCCCAAATACGCATAGTGCCACAGTTTGAAAAGAGGCGGGTGGCTAGCATTGCTTGTTACGGAGGGGGCGGGGCATGTGCGAGAGTGAAATGAAAAACGCTGGTTGCTGTTGCTTTATATCCAGTTAAAGGAGCCTCATGGGAGTCTCATGATTGTGAATCACAAGGAGTTGAAAGGTTTTGAGCCCAATATTGGACAATATCTATGGACTGTCGGAGGAAACTGGAGTACCCAGAGGAAACCTGGGTGGACATGCAAACTCCACACTGAAAAGGCAGAGCCTGGGAATCAAACCCAGGACCTTCTTGCTGTGAGGCAGATGTGCTAACCGCTACGCTACCGTGCCACGTTTCGTAACTCGGGCACCAGATTGATTTCTTATTTGATGCCATTCGAAATCAAGACTTAAAGTGGTAGCCATGGCAACTTCCAGTCCATCTCTGGAATAGCCGAGCGATCAGGGAAGAAAGAGTCCGTCGATTGATAACGTGATCATTCAGAACATTCGGCTCATCAGCCGACTTTATTTTATTGCCGCATTTAATGTTGCTGAGCCTCGACCGGACCAATCGCAGCGGCGATGCCATGGAGATTGCGTGCTGTGATCAAGACTGGCCGTATTACAGGCATAAAACTCTTCCGGTTTAAAGTGCAATGGAATTCTGTCTGATGTGAGAGCGAGCTGTCTGATGGACGACCAAAAAAAAAAACCAAACAAACAAAAAAACAAGGGAAATGTAAACACTACAGCGTACAAAGAGCTTCTAGACAAGCGTGTGTGTTTTGATATTGTGGCAGCAATAAAAAAAAAAACAAACAAACAAAAAATAAAATATAATAAAAATATAAAAAAAAGTCCCGTGCATGTGGGCGTGATGGTCAGCTGTCTATAAATATTTGAACGTCTCGTGTATCAGCAAAGGATTTGCACTTTAAATAAATGACCTGTTAAGATTGTGTGTGTTTATAGAAGTCGTCCAACGCTCTTGTCTTTTCTCTTTCCCTCTCAGGATAGGCCGTATTCCGGTGCTGCTCGTGTCCGTGTTGTCTGTGCTCGTGTTTGGCTTGTGTGTGGCCTTCTCTGTGGACGTGGCCATGTTTAGCACTCTGCGCTTCTTTCAGGGCTTTTGCCTCGCTGCGATCAGACTCTCCCTCTATGTGCTGAGTAAGTTTCTGTTTCTCACTTTTCTTTCTTCACATTCAAACCCAACACTATATGTCCTGCCTCACACACTCTCTCGGAATGCCTGGGTTGTGCGATGCTGCGAGTATTTTTTTTTTAAATTATTATTTAATTTTTTTTAATCATGCTAAAAAGTTTCACAATTCTAGATTTAGTAATTTCACACCTGCCTGTTGTTGGTTCTGTATTAAAGCTGAACAATTTAATTCATTTTTTAAAATATTATTTTATGTAATTTAATTAAAAAATATATTTTATTTTTTACATAAAATTTTTATTTTTTTATTTATTTGTATTTTATCAAAACCCACTGTTATTTTGTACTATTTCATTCATTTTAGTATTTTTTATTCACTGAATTTATTTTATGTAATTAAATTTTTTTACATTAAATAATTTTATTTATTCATTTTTGTTTTATTTTTTTATATTTATAATTTATGAAAATTCACTTTTAATTTGTACTATTTAATTCTTTATTTACATTTTTTATTGATTTATTTTATGTAATTTATTTTTTTACATTAATTTTATTTATTCATTTTTATTTTATTTATTTTAGATTTTTATTTTATGTAATACATTTTTTACATTAATTTGTATTTTATTTATTAATTTTTATTTTATTTATTTTACATTTATTTTATTTAATCAAAATTCACTTTTAATTTGTACTATTTATTTCTTTATTTTATTGTTGAAATATTTGATTTTAATTTCAGCTCATTCCATGCCAAATCCACCAACGGACCCCCTGCCTTTTGACAATGAATCATCTTCACTGTGCCAGTAACTGTTCCTTTGTTCCAGTTTGAAGGGACTGTAGCTCGACAACAACTTGTTCTCAGATCGAGTCCTTGGCGATGAGCCAAGGCAGGACAGTGGAATTTCACCCGGAAAGAAAAAAAATGATTGGGTGCTTAGATTTACTAATACGAATAATATTTTAGGTTTTTTTGTATTTAGAAATGTCATACAAAACGTAACTTTGGATTTGGAGTCAAACCGGCCTGTTTTGTAGCTTGTACATTTTAATAACATAACATAGCAAGCTATAAGAGCGCTCAGGGAGTGCAAACCTCCACCAAGCTGACAGCACCCACTGCCAGGCCTTCTTTAATACTACCTTCCAAAAAAAAATAATAAAAGTCATTATGCTTACAATGTTAAATAATCTTTAAAGAAGTTCTTGGTTGCACGATTTGATCCGGATTAATTTTTTTGTGTAATCTCGCAAACAAATAACCAAACCGAGGGTGAAACGTAACCTCCTCGATAAAAGTAAAAACCTTCATTTGTTCATTTACTAAAGAACGGTTTTTCAGCACAGGTGGCTCGTAATTTGGAAAGAAACGAGAAGTCTAAGTGAGATCCGTGAAAACGTAAAATCTGTATTAAAGATATTTTGAATAAAAACCCATTTTGATGACGTTAAATAGGATTTCGCTTTATTACGGGACACTTCCGGGTCTCGTACAGAAGCAGCCTTAAGGTGAGAGGTTTTTTTTTTTTTCCGTGCAGTAACCCTGCCGTTCTCTCTCTTAGGGATTGAGCTGTGTTTGCCCAGTTGGCGCTTCTCCATGACGATGGTTGCTAGTCTGGTGGTGGTGGGCGGGCAGCTGCTGATGCCAGGTTTGGCAGCGCTGTGCCGTGATTGGCAGATTCTTCAGGTCCTCATCATTGTCCCGTTCGTCCTCATGCTTCCTTACATTTGGTAAGCGCGTCCCTTTTACACGGATGAGTGATACCATACTGAGTGATGTCATCATCCCGTGAGGGTTGTATTGCATAATCAACCTTCTATACTTCAGTACTAACTGTATTTACATGGTGTTTAAAGATTTCTTAATAATCTGAAGGAAAGCGGGGTATAAATAAACAGGTCTTATTGAAGAGGTGGAGTTAAATAGAAGGAAAAAATCTTTGTGATCAAATGGGATTCATTTGATGAGACTGCGGAACATGATCCACAGGTACATATGATCCACAGGTACATGTGATTTTTTTTTTTTTTTTTTTTTTTTTTTTTTTTTTTTTTTTTTTTTTTTTTTTCCCTTAATAAATTAAAATAAAAAAAATTCGGAACTGGAGTTGCTGAACATGCGCTTCTAATATTTTAGACAGAAATATTTAGACGTATCTTTTCGGCCGTTCCTTATTTACTCCTTGTTTGGCGAATGTCTATTATGTAAACCCGAGACAGGAGGCAGGAAAAAAAAAATCTGTCGTACATGTTGATGGTATCACGTCCGATAGTCTCACACGCCAGACGGTTTCATGCACACGCTCTGGGCAGAATCGCTATACAGGGATCCCTCACTCTTTCGCAGTTAATGGGGACCGAGTCCCGACGCGAACACTGAATTTCCGCAAAGTAGGATCGACCCCCCTGACTGACGTATACGTACATGTATATGTGTATA
>JAQNCB010000023.1:8548942-8570657 GCA_030068295.1 Euristhmus nudiceps | reverse complement strand
TGTGTGTGTGTGTGTGTGTGTGTGTGTGTGTGTGTGAGAGAGAGGGAGAGAGAGAGAGAGAGAGAGAGAGAGAGAGATGAATGCTGACTAACCATCAGGTCCCAGGGGACTCCTGGGGTTCGGGGTTCAGTACTAGTCATCTCTGGATGCATCGCATTTAATAGCAGATGTGACTCAAGTTCAAAGCGGAAAATGTGCAATGTCAGCCTGCCGTTCAGCTGAGGGGAATTTGGGGTTTTAGGTAGCTTATTCCTCTGAAGCCAAAATAACTCCTTTGTCTCTGAACATTCGGAACAAACAGTAATGTCCCTTATAAAAGCCATTTGTATTTGAGCAGAACCAGAAAGATGGTTCTGTTCTGAGGAACAATCCTGAAGATCTGCACGTCTGCAAAACACATGGATGAACCTTCGAATAAAGGACGAATCGACGGGTTGAATCCAGGTGTGTTTGGGGCTGAGCCCTTATGGTCCAGAAAGCACCAAATATTTTTATATCAAGTTCATACATTCATTAATTCTAATTACGATGAATTGGCCTTTAATAATCCAGGTAACTGTGTGTGTGTGTGTGTGTGTGTGTGTGTGTGTGTGTGTGTGTGTGTTGTGGGGTTGGACAGCAGTGACAACTTGGTTCTAGCGGGGCTTGAACCCCTGACCTTCCGATCAATAAGCGGACCACCAGATTCATACTATTATACATTTAGTGACACTTCTTCTCTTCTTGAGCGTTTTGTTTGTGTGTGTGTGTGTGTGTGTGTCTTATGAACTTTGGTGGAACCCCTGGCGCACATCTGGCCGCTGCTTTGAGTGCGGATGACGCTGTAGCCCTTTCAGGCAAATAATCAGGAAAGTTGCGGCTGAAATTTGAACGACAGGAGTTTCAAATGTCAAAATATCTGCGTGACAGTAAGGTGAGAGATTTGTTTTTTCCTAAAACCTTATAATTCGTCTTAAATTATAAGACTACTGCTAATACTATTTTACAGACCTATTTATTATTATTATTATTATTATTATTATTATTATTATTATTCTGATGTGGTGTTTTCCCTCTGACATCTCCAGGAAAGGAGCCCTGCTGCTGAATGGCTGGAATTTCGGGTAACGGGAAGCTTCGGCAGTGGCTGATTGAGCAGGTGGACGGGGGGAAATACCCCGGGCTGGTGTGGGAGGACCGCGAGAAGAGCACGTTCCGTATTCCGTGGAAACACGCCGGTAAACAGGATTATAACCGCGATGAGGACGCTGCGCTCTTCAAGGTATTTAAAAAAAACGCACATGAAAATCCCATCAAATGCAGCTGAGCTTCACATCATATCAAATCAGATGAAATCAGACTTGTCTCCTTGTTGTCTTCTCTCCAGGCCTGGGCGCTTTTTAAGGGTAAATACCGCGAGGGCATCGATAAACCGGACCCGCCGACCTGGAAAACGCGTCTCCGGTGCGCCCTCAACAAAAGCAACGACTTCGAGGAGCTGGTGGAGAAGAGTCAGCTGGACACCTCCGAGCCCTATAAGGTT
This sequence comes from Euristhmus nudiceps, assembly GCA_030068295.1. Lineage (NCBI taxonomy): Eukaryota > Metazoa > Chordata > Actinopteri > Siluriformes > Plotosidae > Euristhmus > Euristhmus nudiceps. The sequence continues at coordinate 8,569,135 of JAQNCB010000023.1, read as the reverse complement.
TACAAGGTCATTCCGGAGGGCAACAAGAGAGGTGACTGGGGATACACCATCCCAGATGTTTGTTTCTCTGTGATTGCTTTCCACTTCAATCCGAGACAGAAATGTGCGCTCACACACACACACAACAAATTTATATATATATGTATATATATATATAGACATATAGTGAGAGAGAGAGACAGAGAGGCACAGAGAGAGAGAGTCAGTGAGAAAGAGAGAGACAGAGAGAGAGAGAGAGAGAGAGAGTGAGAAAGAGAGAGAGAGAGTAAGTGAGAAAGAGAGAGAGAAGCACAGAGAGAGCGGGAGGGAGAGAGAGACAGAGAGAGAGAGGAGAGGGAGCGAGGGGGAGAGAGAGAGAGCAAGAGAGGTGGTGAGAGAAAGGGGGAGAGAGAGAGAGGGGGGGGGAGTGAGAGAGTGTGAGAGGGAGAGCGAGAGAGAGAGAGAGGGGAGTAAGAGGGAGGGAGAGAGAGAGAGAGAGAGAGAGGGGAGTAAGAGGGAGGGAGAGAGAGAGAGAGAGAGAGAGAGAGAGAGAGAGAGCGCACTGGCGCAGCTGGAACTTGTTCAGTTTATTATTTGCTTGTTTGCGGCTCTATATCATTAAAAGTGCTGTGCCATGATTTTTTTTTGTATTTTTAACACAAATTTAGTAGCTAAAAAGTGCTGTCAATAAGCAACACACATCCAAAATACCAGTCCATATTTGTGAAACAGACTTTAATTTGCATATTAAAAGGGATTTCAGTTTCCGAAGGTACCATGGAGCGGATGGATGGGAATTGATTGCATCATGCACTGCTGGAAATCTTACTGAGTCCAACAGTTTCCAAAGATTGAAAAACCATCAGTAGTGATTAGCACGTCCGCCTCACAGCATGAAGATCTGGGTTCAATTCCCAGACTGGGTGTTTCTGTGTGGAGTTTGCATGTTCTCCCCATGCTTGTGTGGGTTTCCTCAGGGTACTCCGGTTTCCTCCTACTGTCCAAAAACATGCACAGCAGGCTGATTAGCTGTTCCAAATCTCCCTTAGTGTGAATGTGTGTGTGTGAACAGTTGTGCACATATTGGCCCTGAGAGCTGTCCACGGTGTGCCCTGCCCTTACCCGGAGTCGGCTGAGATGGGCGCCAGCCTTCCCGCGACCCTAATTAGGATTAAGCAGTTTAGAAAATTAATATGAATGAAATGCTACCAATAGTTGTAAAACCATTTCTATTAGCATCCTGAAACCAAATTAGCGTTCGTATAAACGTTTCGTTTCATGACACATTGAATGTAATTCAGGCTGCTTTTTTTTTTTTTTTTTCTCGAACGACTGTGACGCCGCATCTTCGATTATAAGACAGGAATGATATTTAAGTTGTGCTCTCTCACTCTTCTTGTATCTAATTTCAGTGTCCTGTGAAAGAACTTCCACAATAACAAACTCCCACAGCTTTCCACTGTACCCGAGCTACACACCTCTGCAGAGTCAGGTATCAACTTTTATACCTGATTCTTTTTTTTTTTTTTCAACTAAACTTCTTATTACCGAAAAAATAAATAAATACATTTCTAAATCTCTAAAGAGCCTCTCTCAAGAACCCAAAGGTCGCAGCTTGGTGGTGCTTGCGAGCCACCAACACTGATTATTTCGTATTCTAAACCCGTCCTCTCCTCATGCTTCTTTACCAATCCGATGGGTTTGTGTCTGTATTCTTGGCACAGGTTTCCAACTTCCTGCCTTCGGCTGAGAAAGGATGGAGAGACTTGCCAGATCAAGCTCCGTTAACAGAGTTCTACTATCCCTACAGCCCAAACTCGTACACCACTTCCTGGGACCCAGGTAAGAAATTTGTCTCATGTATTTAATCCGTTCACACGCAGAACCACTTAATCCTACCAGAACTGATAGGAGGACTTGGCCTCAGACAACTCCGGGCAAAGGTGGGGTACACCCTGAACAACTCATCAGTCCGTCTCAGAGCCGACACACACCCCACACCTCGGAGTAACCTGGAATAGACGATTAGCCAAACGTACTCGCTTTCTGACTGTCGGAGGAAACCAGGGGACTTGGGAGGAAACCCACACAGAGCACAGGGAAAACATGCAAATCACAGACAGAACCACCCAGAACCTTTCTGCTGTGAGGTTGGACATGCCAACCACTACACCTACATCTTACAGATTTGTAAATTGGGCACACATATATGGAATTTACTATTCTTGGTTCGGAGGATAGGGATGGATGGAGGCGGATGATTCGCTATGGCGACCCCTGATAGAAGCCGAAAGAAAAGTAGTAGATTACTATTATTATTTTTTTTTTGCAGTCGGTTACCAGATCAGCAACCCATTCTACAGCTACAGTGGTTACGACCCTCCACAATCCACCTTTAGCCTGGAGCAGAGCATGAGATCTGCAGCGTTCTCTGGTACATCTACCTCCCCAACACACACACACCCACACACACTTCTATACTCCTGTACTCTAACTCCGTCTGTATGTGGCAGATCCCAGGCTGCAGGTGTCGGTGTTCAGCGGCGATTCTCTAATCAGGGAGATGACCGTATTCAGCACTGAGGGCTGCAGACTGGCGCCTTATGCAGAGAACCAGGATTACGGAGGTCCTGAACTGGTGCAGCTTCCTCAGAGCGAGGGCACAGAGCTGGAGCGTGGCGTATGGCTCTGGATGGCTCCGGACGGCCTGTGCGCCCGCCGGCTCTGTGACGCCAGGGTCTACTGGGAGCCGGCGCCCACCACTAATATCGATAAACCAAATAAGCTGGAGAGGAACCAGACCAGCAAACTTCTGGATATTCAGCAGTTCATCTCAGGTTCGAGCATCCTGCATCCTTCTTCATCGTGAAAGCTCAGAGTTTCTTTGTACTGAGAAAGGGGGAGGATAGCTACCATTACGTTACATCTTTACCTTCATTAATCTTCTCTTATCCTCTTTATCTTAGAGTTTCAAGCCTACTACCTCCAGGCACGTCCTCCTCCTTGTTTCCAGGTGCTGTTGTATTTTGAGCAGTGCCATGACATCCATGCTAACAGGAGGCCCATAACCGTGCAGGTAAAAAAAAAACAGCAAAAACAGTACCTCATCCCCCTGGTCACTGACGTGATCTCCAAAACATGCACATGTTACATAACCCAGTATGAAAGTCATTGTAAGGGTACACAATGGTTACCACTGAATTTCACCTGTAGGTGGAGCCACTATTTGCTCGCCAGCTGTTCGTCCTGAGTCAGCAGCAGAGCAGCGCACACCACATGAGGGCTCCGGAGAACACGGCAGCACTGATATGGGACCAGCCACCCTCTTCACAGCAGAACTACTACACGGGGAGCTCAAGTGAGCCCGATACCATGCGTGACTAAATTCCACATGAGCCACATCGCGCTTGCATCGTCGCATCAGGAGGAAATCGAAGGCGCCCGGCGGGTTTCTTTTGGAGGATCCGTCTTTGGTGTTCCTCCAGCAGCATCACTGTAGTGCTACGGCATCTCATGGACCAGGCATGCTTAGACTTGCTTATTTATAGGGATTTTACTTGCTGCACTGATGAATAAACCTCCTCGTGTCATGGCTGAAGTGTTTGCATTTCCTTTGTCACTTCCGACTTGCTTATAAATTTATTAAAAAAAAAAAAAAAAAAAAAAAAAAAAGAAGAAGAAGTCGTCTTGTGTTTTATATATTTATTACTTTTATTCAATTCAACATCGCAACAATAAATAGAACATTCACTGGCGGTAACATACAGTATAACTAGTTTCTATCACAGCTCTATGAACCCCCTAAATACAGCCAGAGGTGGGGTGCGAAACCTGGATGTGCACGGTACAGGCATGCAGAGATATTCCAGCAACGTCACACAGACAGCTGATACAGAATTCCCTAAAATCTTCTTGCCAAGGAACACAAAAAAAAAAAAAAAAAAAAAAAAAAACCCGGCGGCCATCCAGGGCACGTGTACGTCCCAGTTTTACATGCGAAGCGCTACTTACAGCAGGGTGGAGTGTGGGGCGGGGCATGACAGCATCTGGATATCATACCAGCACTGGAACATCTTAGGACGACCTGTGGCCTGAGATTAAGACCCACAGGGCACGGAGACGGGGTTCATTCTTGCCTGGCAGCAGGGGGACAGACTCACGGAACCTCTACGTAAGGCACCCGAGTAGGAGATACGACCGGTGGGGAGTTGTGCGCCACAGTACGGCCTGGGTGGATGTACACCCTGAGCATCTTGCCAGTCCATCACACAACACCACTCCCATTCATTCATTTTCTGAACACTTGATCCTAATTAGGGTCACAGGGAGGCTAGCGCACATCTCAATCAACTCTGGCCGAGGGCGGAGTACACCCTGGACAGTTTGCCAGGCCATCGTAGGGCTGACACCTCACAACCATTCACACACTCACCTAGGGGCGATCTGGAACAGCCAATCAGCCTACTGTGTATGTATTTGGACTGTCGGAGGAAACCGGAGCACCCGGAGGAAACCCATACGAGCACGGGGAGAACATGTAAAAAGTCGCCGAGCCCAGGACCTCCGTCAGGCCACCGGGGAAACTGGTATAAAAAGAAACCAGCCCATGACTCGTGGCTAACAAGGTGCATTATAACCCAGTAGTGTCTTATGAATAATGAAGCACATGTACAGCCACGGCAAGAATAATTCGCCGCCGATCGTGGATTCTGAGGAAAGTACACCTTGCCGACAAGCGTCATCACAAAAAAAAAAAAAAAAAAAAAAAAAAAAAAAAAAAAAAAAAAAAAAAAAAAAAAAAAAAGTTCCATACGGTGTTTATTTGGTCCATCATGAACATCACCAAGACAGAAGGAAGGAAGGGGACTGGGATGGTAGCTATAGCAACCGCGACATACATTCATTCATACAGCCCGATGTGACCTTGCTGGAAGATCTCAGGATATGAGCGCACATGCACAGCGTCGGGCGACACACCGCCCCGGGGAGATCGGCGGGGCGAGATATACCCGGACCTGATTTGGATTCGAGGAGCAAACACTGGAATGTGCGATACAAATGAAATGTATTTCTCTCTCTCTCTCTCTCTCCCTCTTTTTTTTTTTTTTTTTTTTTAAAGCAGATATGAATGATTATTTCCCCTTTAAAAGTTTTACATATTAACAGCACGAGCCGTTTAAAAACACGCGGGAAAATTTACGGCTGTATTGAACTGGACCGACCAATCACAATCACGCTGAGGAAATGGAACTGAAAGTGCCGAAGGACACCAAGCCATGGATCTGTAATGAGAAGGGATTTACACCTGTAGTGATAAACCATCATCCAACCATGTGGCGGAAGATGCCATCTTTTCAAATTCATTTCAAGGTCAGTTTGTTTTCGAATGCGGTTTCCATGTTGATCGGTCAAAAAAAAAAAAAAACACACACAAAACAAAATCACCCTCAAGACAACTTCTTTTTCCAGGTTGGGGCAATAACATCCATACACTAAGTGCTTTCTTTACATTTAACCCCCCCGCCCCAAAATCATTCACAGCTTTTGATTTGGACCGACTCTGGACCATGAGAGACCAGTTATACTACTCAAAGCAAGCAGGGATCCTGGCTCCTCCCCCTTGTACTCGAGATTCCAATATCAAATCAATCATAAGTATTGGATCATATGGTGAGATGTATAGTAGTGCACATGATGAGTGGGAGACCTGGTTCCACTACCTTAGTGAAATGTCAACAATTTTATCGATGGCGAAATTATAATACTGACATTGCTTCCACCATGCCATGTGCCCTTTGCCACTGAGTGTTGACCAAACAAGGTCGTTCTAATAATTAAAAAAAAAACCCCATAGCAACCCACAAAGCTGAAGTGAACAGAAGCCTCACATATAAGAAATATAGACACACATAGCTTTCAATTAAAAACAAATGACTGAATATTAAAAAAAAAAAAAAAATACACAAAAATGATATAAAACAAGATGTTCACGAAAAAAGGACAAAATAAAAAGCTTTGGTCAAGAAAAACAGCTCAATTTATCAAATGGAATGTGTTTCACATGAATGGCATCAGTCATCCGTATCGGTCACGCCACTCGCGCTTTTATTCACCCAAAGACCGTCACCCCGCCAAATCACTCCGATTGCATCATCACCATCCTTTTGTAAACATCGTCCCTGTTCGGCGAACGCACAGAAGTCTGGAGGAGGAGATTTCCCATATGAAACTTCGGCTCGTTCCGAGGTTCTGTAGCACGACGGGTATGGCTAACGCTCTGCGATCACAGCCTATAAGGGTTACGTTTACGCAGAACTTGCGCTGTATATACTATTGCATGCTGGGATAGGTGTGCAATATTAAGGCAGTCTAAAGTGAGGCACAAACAGAAGCCTGCTTCTCTCTTCCCCTTCATCCTGATCGTAATCCTGATCTAAACGAGCAACAACCTGGGAAACGTGTACAGTTTGGTCTGCTGTCAACACGAGTGCCCTTGAAACCTTCCTGTCCTGGAATAGTGCGAGGTCTCCTCCTAACCCGCAGTAGTTCACATCTCTGCCATTTTACAGTATATTCATTGCAATTAGGTTTGCTTTTGGATGTATGCAGGTATGTGTATATATTTATTTACCCCCCCGCCCTTTTACATGGTATGTGAAATCATGTGTGTATGCATGTGCACGTGTATACATTTGTGGACTTCACTCAAAGGCCCAGACCTCCAGATTCTGGAGAGTGAAGTCTTGCTGCGAGGACAGTGGTTGGTTGTTAAAGGTGGAGCACTTGGATGTGGTTCCGTGATACAGGTCAGCGTCCAGCCACAAGCCGATATGACCCCTGATAGGACACACCTGAGGTTAGACGCACAAGAAGAACCCATTTGACTGACCGGACGCACATTTTCCACTTACCCTCCACCTCCGATCTGGAGCGAGTCCAAGTTCCCTTTCACAAAGTAAGAGTTTTCGCCTGTCCAGCGGAACACCTTGAATAAAAGAATTCAAAATAAATTTGGACCCGTCTCCCACTGAATCTCTTTGAATGACGCAACACAAGGATGTTGGAGTGTTACGACTGAATACAAATCACAGTTTTGATGTGGTTTTAAATCCAAATAGATGCTGCATAGACCTTCAGATTTACATCTCCACCTCATCATTCAAGCACAGAATGAAACATGAAATACAAAAAAAAAAAAAAAAAAAAAAAAAAAAAAAAAAAAAAAAAAAATAATAATAATAATAATAATAATTTGCTTAGAGCGCAAACCTCCACCAAGCTAAGCAATCGTCCACATGAACCAAAAATGTCAAAAACTCTCCTCCCTCCCAAATGTTAAACAGTCATTTCAACTATAATTACTGCCTGGCAATTATATACCTCTGCCCTGTAAGGCCACGGTGACTTTCACCTTTTGACCCGCAAACTCTAAGCAGTTCATTCCAGAGCCAACGTGAGCGGACATGGATACAACGTTTGAAGAAATCCCCCAGAACCTCCCAGACTGGTATCTGCCGCTATGGAAAGAATGTCTGATGGGTGGGAATTGGATACGACAATGGACATGACCCAAAAAAGAAAACCCAACAAGGCCCTCCCGGCGACAAGAGAACCCAAACAATATCCACCAAGTTTGAATCCCAATGATGCCAGTCACCAGGAGACCCCAATAAAGTGTGTGTGTGTGTGTGTGTGTGTGGGTGTGGGGGGGGGGTGTCTTTAGTAATGGCATACGGTTTTCTCTTGACAGTTACAGTGAGTGCAGCCGATCATGTCTCCAGAGGCCTTGGAGGAAGCATGGGACAGTCTTTACCGTTCTTGGTTGGAAGCTATTGTGGGCAGGAACTGGCCATGACTAAATTAGGTAGAAAATCTGGGAAAACCCCATCATTCCACTCCAAAAAACCCACAAACATATAGAAAAATATACATTGTATGTGTATACTATATAGGAACCCCACAACAGTATAGTACAATAGGCAAAACTGACCTTAATTTCAGGGTTGAAGGTGTACAGGAACGTCTCCCCAGTGCCATAATAGTGCTCGCTAACCCTGAATGGGTGAGTGGAGAAAACTCCAAAAACCTGCCAGTAAAAATAATTTCCATGCAAGTCATGTTGTACAACATGAAAGCGGCATCTTATCAACTGATTTCTGTATTTATTTATTTATTTTCCCCCCCACGTGTACCTGATCGTTCATGTCTTTGATGACTAGCAGCACGGGGCAGTCCAGCTCCCCAAGGTTCCTATATAGTGTCTTCAAGCTGGTTCCATGTACCACTGTACTGTAGACCAGTCTCCACGGATACCCCTGAACCCGAGCCGGGAGTCTGGCAGCCAACTACAGGGTCAGTAGGGTAGGGGTAACAGTTACTACACACACACACCAAACTCATTTCATTGCATGTAATTAAGAGCAGGCCTCTCAACAGAACCTTCTCAATGTGCGTATCTTCAAATAACGTGCTGGGGTCCATCAGAACCGGCAATAGGTCCAGTGGTTCCTCATCATCCAAACTTTGCTTCTTCCTTGCTTTATTCATGGTGATGATCTGAGGAAGGGTTTGAGAAGCACAATACTCAGTACAGAACCCCATCATACATGATCCGAAACAAAGTAAGTTCAGGTACTTGGCAGTCACCTCCCAGTTTCTGGGCACCGGGTCACTAAAGAAGTTATCGATCATGTTAAGTTCGTCCTTCTCTACGACTACGAAGCCCTGCTCCTGTGCATCTTTTCCATAAGCATCAGGAGACCACTGGATGAAGAAGGAGTAGAGGTGGTCCACCCTGAGAACACCAGACGGAACAGTTCAGCAAAATATCCACAAGATTCTTTTTTTACAATTGTTTCATAACCAGGCTGCCGCATTAACCATACACATCAGCAATTGCAGATAATTGTTTTTATTTAAGCAATAATGGCATTTTGTAGGTCTTTTGTATGCAAGCATAAAAATTGCCCTGCAGAGCAGGCATAAATCCCTCGGCCTTTGGCGGCCATATTGAAAATCAGAACATGATGAAAACTGATAGGCTTTAGTAGTTATCCAATCCCAACATGCTTACCAAAATGGGTGACAAGTTCACACATCAAATGCAACCATGGACACACAAACATGAGGTGTGACGACAATCCCCATCAAGGCCATTGGGTTGAGGGGTAAAGATATCTGAGTGAGCATATCTCACAGTGCAACCAAAAAGAAGGGATGGGGGACCCCCACAAAGCTTAGATTAAAAAAAAAAAAACAAAAAAAAACAGCCATGTGGTGCAACAAAATGCACTAAACACCTATTTAGAACTACAGCCTGGTAGATATAGGCCTCCGTGCAGTAAGGCGACAGTGACCTTAACCCTTGACTTCCAACATCTAAAAATTGAGTCATGGTGGACATTTCCACCAAGCTTGAAGAAAATCCATCAAAGTGTTCTTGAGGCATCATGCTCACCAGAACGACCTGAACGGGCCTATGGATGTACCACACCATCACAGGCATATAAAACTTTTAGCATGAAATGAGCTCTCACACATACAGTACCAATCAAAAGTTGGACTTACTCTAAACGAAAAAGGCGCATCCTAAAGTTTGACCAGTGTTGTGGCTCTGTAACAGAACTGGTCCACAGCTTGGGCAACCTTCTCTTCATAGCCTGGAAGAGACTTCTCAGGCTGAGAAGTGCAATTCCCATATAGAGAAAAAAATAAATAAATCCTGGTCTTTTTTTTTTTTAAACACAGCAACCCCTTTACTAGTTTGCCAGCCCCAAAACTCAAGCCTCCAAGCAACAATGAACCTCAGCTTCATCCAGTCACCAACGTCTCAGGCTGGATAGCATACAGACCTCTAAACCCCACCTTTCCGGCATGGGCCCCTGAAGAACGCACACTCAGTTAAAGAGTTCCTCAAAATTTCTCACGACTCAACAACCCCATGGGAGGTCAACACCCCCCAAGCACATGAGCTCATCATCTTCTGGGACACAAAGTATTTTGCAGGAACTCAGAGGTTTTTCCCTTCGTGGCCTCAGTTTTACTTCTGCAATTACTTTTGCTGTAGCTCTTCTGACCCTCGCATTCCTCTCAATTGCACAAAGACCTCTTGGTCAGCTTACAACACCTAATCCTTCAACTTGAAAGCTTCCATCAGATGTCCGCCAGCATGTCATAGGGTTACCTGGCCACATCTTCCTCAAGTTGCTTCACTGAGTAAAGTGATAGGATAGGGTCGATTTAGAATCAAAACCCCTGACCCCATTCAGTAAAATCGGTCCCAATGTGTTCCTCAATGTGCAATGACACCAACTCAACAAGTTGTTTCAAGTCATGATTATTTAAAATCCTTCTTTACCCAAGAACATAAGGATAGAACTTATAAGTAACTGAAAGTGGCCCAAGGTACTTTTAGGTAGGTGTATTAAAAGGTATTAAGAAGGCTCAACACAGCCAAACACCTTACCTTAAGATACTTAATATTTTTGTTTTATTCTGTTACCCGTCCTAAAATTACAAAATGCTTACCTACAAATATTACAAGTGTCACCTGCTACCACATTTGGTAGGTGGGTAGTCTCAAGCCCTGGTTATAACTTGCAAATGATACACAGTACCTTTCCTGTGGCACCGCAAACCAGTATTCTGGGTTTTTCCCTTTGCTCCCATACAAGTCAGTAGGGCTCGAGATTTGGCCGGTAGCAAAGGATTTCTTCATGGGCTTCCCCACTTTGAAGCAGAGGAACATAGGTGGTTTCTTGCTTTTCTCTTCCACAGAAAGTAGCATATCTACAAAGATGATAAAATAGCTAACACTATTACCATACAAACACAATCCAGAAACCACAAAACGTGGTCAGACGGGCAATGGCGTAGTAGCAAGTCTTACAAGTGGGGCTATAGTTTGCCAATGAACATACAGACCAAGACAAGGCCTTTTGGAATAATGTTCTCTGGGGAGACAGATCAAAGATGGAATTATCGTAGTGCGGATGTGAACAGAAGAACGGCATAACAACTGTGAAGGTATAGACATACAGACACCTCTGTCTGTCTCTCTCATACACACAGTCATACACACACCCTCACCTTCAATTGGACCCTGCATTTTTTTCATCAGCCACGACATCCCAGATTCCTTGTTTTGCAGAACATCCTCTCGGGTACCCAGTTCTTCATCTGCATTTGGTCTCTCTTTGGTCGTGGCCTCCTTGTCATCTTCATAACTTGGTCTACGAGAACTACATTTTCCAGACTCCCGGGTCTCATCAGAACAGCCCGTCTCTCTTTTTTGGTCCTCAGACCCGACTGCTAGTCCTTCCACTTGTGAAGAATCATGCGCAAGAATTTTAGCCTCGTCCAATTCTCCTTCGTTGTTCATCTCATCCGCTTCACGACCCCCGCATCCTTCTTCACGGCGTTCTCTTCCAACCGTCCCATCGAACACCGGCACCATATTCTCATTTACGGAACGATTCGAGACACCCTCATCCACATCCTCTACTCGATCTGAATCACATGACCTCACCGCCACCCCTGATTGGCTGGCAAGGATGCTCATTTTCGTTTCCACGGAGTCGCTCAGGTCTTGTAAGGACGTGTCTTCCAGACTCAGGCAGGTGGTGTTGGTGGTTTCAGGCCTGCTGTGAGACGTCCCAGTGCTTCCATTCTCAGTACCCGAGCCATTCTGCAACAGATCGATCTCGGTAAACCCTTCGTCAGACGGCGACTTGTCAGCAGGGGGGCAATCAGCAGCTGTCTCAATGTCATCCAATACGATCGGGCGGTTGAGTGTTCCGAGGGTTTCGTAGCGACTAAAGGGGTTCAGGTCATGTTCCGACGGAAGTTCCACCCACTCGCCGGGCCTGTATAATGGACACAGATCCTGAGGCATGTCACTACCGTTGACACATCGGCCATCATGTGAGCGTGATGGAAGGGGTGGGGATTAAAAAGAGAAACAAAATAAAAATAAAAATAAAAGAACTTAAATATGAAGGACAAAAATCAAGAAAAAGAGATTCTAAACCAGACAGCACTAAAGAAAAAAATAAGAAAGTGAATGAAAAAGAAAAACAACGTGACTACCATACATCGTGATGAACAAAAACCTCAAACACAAAAGTGTAAAGAAAATGGGACGTCAGAATACACAGAGCAAACATGGAGACACTGACATGCAAACACACACCTAGTGTCAATAATGCCTTTGGCACAATGTCATCATGTGATAACCGACAGCTGATATTATATTAACAGTTCAATGCACATGTTATGTGATATCTGAGGGAGAACACATGAATTACGCTGAGAAAGAAAGAGAAACATGGTTGCTTACGACGGCAGAGCGTCCTTGAGCTGCATGCGGGATACGTCATCATACAGGGCCACGGACAGCACCTCTTCCATGGGGCAGATGAGGCCGTACTCCTCGCAGCCATGCTCGATCACTAGAGGATCCGACTTATGCGGGTCAAACATGATGTTATTGGGGGTCACGATCATCACACCACCAACAACCCCCTGAGAAATTAAAGAAAATCATCAGTTCAAGTCCTTTTTTTAAAATGGTGGCTATAATGAGAAATTCTAGCAAGATATCCAGAACGGAATCAGTTAGGATTTGTAGTAGGAATTTAAAAAAATTGTATGGACAGTAGTGTAGTGGCCAAGATGCTGGGCTCATGATCAAGAGGTTGTGAGCTCAGATCCCATCAGACGCCAGTGTGCTAAAAACCCCTTGCAAGGCCACAACCACAAGCATGCCGCTGTCCACCCAGGAAGGAAACCTGCGAGGGACAAGCTTCCCATCCAGCAGGAGATGAACTCCTCTTTTGTGACTCAAGTCACTTGACGCTACGGGGCATAACAACCGGCCTGATGAACCGGGCATAAAAACCCAATAGACTTTATTTTCTTTCCCTAAATAATGAGGAACGTCTTACTTGTTGCTTGTAACAGTGGAGCTCCTTAAGCATGACTTTGATGGGTGTCCCGTGTCCATGTCCCGGGTTGACGCTGATTAGCAGTGATGTATCACTGATTTGCAGCAGGGTAGGCAGCAATCATTCATTTTCTAAGCCGTTTAATACGAATTAGGGTCACCATTAACACTCCCCGTCACACCTAGGGGTGATTTGGGAACTACTGTGCATGTTTTAAGATGTTTGCATGGCTTCCTCGCACACCTACACAAAATCGAGACTAGAACCCAGGTCTTTTTGCTGTGAGGCGGCTGTGCTCACCGCAGTGCCACCATGCCAGATAGGCAGCAAAAAAAAAAAAAAAAAAAAAAAAAAAAAAAAAAAAACACTTGGGCTCATACACCACTGTTGAGACTTGCACAGAATAAACACAATCTCACTCAGGTAGGCAGCAAATCACAACCAATATAAACTCGTTTAAAAGGATAATTAAACCAACAAGACAGGTGATGCACATGAACGAGCAAATCAGTGTGTGAAAGTCGGTGAAAAGAAAACTCAGTGTTACCCTTTCCTTCTTTCACTTCAGACCATAGTCAGGAAACACAGGGGGGGGGGGGATTTATTTAGTCATTTCCTCCAGAGCTAAAGTTGATTCAGCCCTTAAAGGACACACTCCAGTCTTATAACCCCAGCCTCAGACACCCATAATCATCATCAAAGCACCGTATGAAGCAGTTCCTAGATCTATATACTATACCTGGGAAGTCCAGTCTTATCCGCAAAGGGTTGGTGTGGGTTTTCACTTCAACCAAGCAGTAGCCACACCTTCCACCTATTTTAGATCACTGAACCCACCCAAAAAAAGATTGACTGCACATTAGTGTTTCAATTTTGAAGCCGGGTGGCAGCCATCTTGGTAAGACCACTTTACTGTTGAAAGTGATACTCAAATAGCACGAGACTATGAGGAAGATTGAAATAGTTATATCCCAGATGCACATTTAATTTTTTGCCAAATTTCTCAGCTATTGATTGTTTTCAATTAATGACAAATAGAAGAGTAGTAGTGTAATAATTGGTAAAGTTACATAAATTTAAGGTATTCTGGGCATCTGCACTAAAATTTCTAGGGTCTCCTAGCTGTGTTGATTTTCAACGGCCCCATTTTGAGAGCTTAAAACAGGGTGGCGCCATCAAGATGGTTGCCACCCAGCTTCAAAATTAAACCACTAATGTGCAGTCTAGTCGCTGTTTTGAGATCAGTGACTGAAACAGGTGGGAGGTGTGGCTACTGCATCATTAAATAGAAATCCTGAGAGAAACCTGTACGACTCGGAGCCTAAAAACGTCAAGATTGTTAATTCATTCCAGCTTCTCACCATGCCATCGGTGAAGTACTTGCAGCTCATCTTGAGGAATTTGGCAGGGCTTTCGTCTTCAGAAGGCGGAGAGAGTTCCTGGTGCCTCGGCCTGCGGCTTGATTTGTCATCCTGAAACACAGCTTGCTTTCAGAAACTATATTCGAACTGTCTTTACTGAAACAGGCAAAATATCCATCGTCCCTTACCAGTCAAGTAAAAAAATTTAAGGCAATGCGACGATATTACTATCAGGAGTTAGAAATGGATCATCTACCTGGAAGGCTTTTTCTGCTGTGTTCACAGATTCCGAGAAAAGCTTAGTTGTCTCTGACTGCCCCATATCAGGGACAAAGAGCTTCTACAAAAAAAAAAAAAAAAAAAAAAAAAAAAAAAAAGGGGGGGGGGGGAGTATTAATCAATCCGAACATTATACAGGGGACGGGTATCAACGGCCTCGTGTGAAAATCAAGAGGTTCAGCATAGAATGAAACTCACCTGTCCTGGAACCACACTGCTGGAGAAGAGGCGGTTCAGCTGCACCAGTTTATTTGGGGTGACATTGAACTTCAGTGCAATGCTGTTTAAGGTGTCCTTAGGGCCCACCTGCAGGCACGGCGCACACCTCATCTTTTAATATTACAACCAGCTACACAAGCCGAAAGTTCCATGAACTACTAGCACACCAGTACACAGTGATCCCTCGCTATATCACACTTCAGGGTCTGTGGCTTCAGTGCATCGCCGATTTTTTTTTTTTTTTTTTTAAATATTCATCGGAAAATAAATTTACATCTTATGCGTTGTTATTGAATGTTTATTGTTATTATAAGCATTTATAGTGTTGAATATGTATATGTGTATATAATATCAATAAACACATGTACGTATACGTCAGTCAGGGGGTCGACCCTACTTCATGGAAATTTGGTGTTCGCGTCGGGTCTCGACCCCCCCAATAACCGCCAAAAGTGAGGGATCCCTGTATTATTTTAATGCTATAATGTACGTGTTAAAAACATGCTGTGGTCAAGTTGAGAGGTTAAAGGATGGAGATGTACACTCACCGTGTATTCGACTGTGCCTGGAGGCTTCCTTTTCTCTTTCTTGGTGTGTTCAGTGGATTTGCAGTTGTCGACTGAAAAGGGAGAGAAGAAAGAAAAAAAAAAGAATAGCACTAACAGTTTTAATTTTCAAGAAGATTCAAGTCAAAAAAAACAAAAACAAACCCTCTATCCACTGCCCACCCCACCAGTTTGTAATTTGTGTCACTGCTAATAGAAACAAACCACCTTGTTTATATAATGGCTGGCTGCGGTCACGGGACAGGAAGGAGAGATATCTGATGGGCAACATTCAAAAATGTAGTAACCATTTAAAACCCATTCCTTAAAGAATTCAGGCGATTCTGGATGCCTGAAAAGGAGCACACCTAGGTGCAAACGTTCGTGTGTGTGCGCGCGCGCGCGCATTGGCCCAGTGATGACCCGGACAGCTGTTCAGGTTGCACCCTCCAATCTGAAGTCAGATAAGATGGGCTTCATTTGTACAACATGTTCAGTTATTACACAAAAACCATACAACGTATCAGGCGGCATGGTGGCGGCATGGTTTGCACGTCCACCTCACGGCGAGAAGGTCCTGGGTTCGGGTCCTGGTCTCGATCTGGGCGTTTCTGTATGGAGTTGGCATGTTCTCCCTGCGGTTTCACGGGTTTCCTTGTACAAGCCAAAACACAAGCACATTAGGCTAACTGTTCCAAATTGCCCTGAAGAGTGAATGAATATAAATGATCGTGTGTGTCAAGCCTCTGATGGACCGGTGAGCTGTACAGGATGTACAGTGGTACCTCGAGATACGAAATTAATCCATTCCGGAGTGGCTTTCATATCATGAATCGTGTTTTACATGTAAATCTTCTAATTCGTTCCAAGTTCTACAAAAACACCACATTAAATTTTATAATAAGGGTAAAACCAGAATGAAAGAGCCAAATACATTTCAATCATTCAATATACCGAGCCTAACCGTGACTACCTGTACATGAAGTAGATTATAGAACATAATGCAAAAAAAAAAAAAAAATAATAATAATAATAAAATAAATAAATAAATAAATAAAATAAATAAATAAATAAATAGGTAAATGTGGAACCTTACCTTTCGAGTGAGGCGATGTCCGAAAGCGAAAGTGGTCAGAAGGAGGACAAAAAAAAAAGGGGGGGCAGAAAATAAATGGGAAGAAACATTAAACTTAAGCTTCTAATTTCCATCGGATTCTTATTCTTTTCCCTTTTTTAGAGCTTTACAAACTGACTTAAGGTGTAGTAGTACCACCACCACCACCTGGACTGGAGTGTGGATCTTGACCAATAGGAGAGCAGGACCATGGTACTGAGCATGATGGGAAATTGCATTCCGTTTCTATCGTATGCGGAATAATCTTTTGCAAAATGAAGCGAAAATAAATAAATAAAAACTTTGCATATCGTTTTGTAAAATGAAATTTTCGTATCTCGAGGTTCCACTGTACTTTGCCTTCGCTCAGGATTAGTGATCTCCAGTGATCCCGAGCGAAGCAGACCACATCCTGTATTTGCAATAACACAATAACAACAGGCTGTTAATGTGCAAAGACGCACACAGCGTATGCTAGCAAGTGCTTTGGCTTAAACAAACTTAGTGAACATCCTCAAAGTGTACTGACTCGAGATGTTTTGCCAGTAGTCGTCTGAGGCCACAATGAGAATCTGGGACCTTCGGTTCATTTAAAAATTGGTAAACAGAAGGTTCTTGACTGTACAAGATGTATTGTTTATGATTCTGAGCCATTTATAGTTCCCTATTGAAATGGATGCAAATTTGCAGTAATGATAACATTCACTGCACTGTACAGAAGGTCAGATGTCCCTCATCCATCACCTCTACTTTTCAGACAATGATGGGTTTGTTCTCAAATGGATCATAAAAAGGTTTTATGGAAATCTGGGGAGGCCAGGGAAGCTTGAGCGCATGACATCATTACAGGAAAACAAAACACTTTCCTAATTAACACACAGACTGTTGGACCTCACAGTAGAAATTCTAATGCCAAGACGTGGTAGCTTTGTATCTTCCTTTACAAACAACTCGTGATGATCTGTGCTGCTCAGCAAACAGCTATAGAAAGCTGTGTTTATGTCGAGAGAGCGAGAGAGAGAGAGAGAGAGAGAGAGAGATAAGGAGGGAGGGAGGATGTGTATGCATGTGCTCATCTGTGTTCACTGTAGGCCAGTTTCCTGTAATATGACTCTCCAGATCTCTAAATAAACAGGAGTGATAGATTATAAATCAAGTCAGTGTTCACCCCCCCCCAGAAACCACCAAACAGTCCAAGGGAGCCGTGCTCCAGCATCAGGACGGCGTACCGCTTCAAATCATTCATGCAAATTCCCGCGCTGTAATATTCTACCACTGCAGCCTTGACTGCTCTTACCCGATTCCCCACTCAGACTTCTCCCCGTCTTTCTGGCTTCGTCACTCTCTCGGTTTTTCTCTTCGGGTTGAGTCGCGGGGGCGGGCTCGCAGATGACGGCTCCCTTGAAATCGGTGTCCGTCTGGCTCTCCTTAGCCGCCGCCCTCTCCGATTGGCTCGGCTTCAGCTGCCGCCTCTTCTTCAGCCTGAGAGTCATAACGCGAGATGATATTATGGACGTCAGAATGAAACACGAGATCATTGATGAAGCGATTTTCGGTTGGATGGGGGAAGGTTTAGGGAAAGTACCCCTCCCTGTCAATACCACATAGTTCCTTCGTTCCTTCCTGTCCCATCTTTTCCCCTCTCTTTCCCTTTATCTCTCTTCCTCTGTCCCTCTTTATCGCAGTTCTCTTTCCCATGTCCACCTCTCCTGTCAATTTCTAACCCCCCCCCCCCATCTCCTGTCCATTTCTCACCCCCCCCCCCCATCTCCTGTCCATTTCTCACCCGCCCCCCCCATCTCCTTACTTATCCCTCTACCTCTCTATCTTTATCACTCTCTCCCCCCCTGCCCAAAAAAAAGAAAAACACCATCTGCAAATGATTTGGATACTCTGGCCAGTGTCAAAAAACATGAGTTGTGCAGGAATATATCCATGGTAATGATGGAGAGGACAGGAGGGAGAGAGAAAGAGAGAGCACAAGTAAATACAACAAACGACAAAGAAACATAACCCTGATCCTCTGAAAAGAAGAAGTGTGTGTGTGTGTGTGTGTGTGTGTGTGTGTGTGTGAGACCTGAAGCAAGAGAGGGGGAAAAAAACCACAACCAGTGAGCAACACCGACAACGTGAAGGACGATTACATTTGAAAATGCAATAATTCTGGACACTCTATAAATTAAAAAAAATTCAAATAAATTCAAAAAGAGCATCATATGGCATCTCCACTCCAACTATGCCGGTAAACAGATTCTTGGACCACAAGCACAGCTCTCAAATCACCCACGTCGTACATTAGCACCCTCAACAGAGCTGGAAGGAATACAAAAATGCCTGATCACGCCATACACTTAATCTCACCAGCCAACTGTGCTGCGCTGCCTTCAGGACAGCTTTTAAGTCTCATTAGTAAGAGACTGGAGAACTGAGAAACTCATCCTGCAAAAATATAGACGCTCCTGATACCGTCACTATTCATTTGATGCCCAAACTGGATGTTCTGCTATCACCCCAATAATTGTGTAGTCAATTCTGTTTACTCCAAATTACTTGCATGGGGGAAGAAGGAAAAGGGGAGGGAGAAAGAAAAAAAAAAAAAAAAAAAAAAAAAAAAAAAAAAAAAAAAAAAAAAAAAAAAGTAAAGTAGTCATGTGTCAGAGACCGAGAACACCAGATGTACGAGCAAAAGTTGTCAGGTGGTCTTCTCCCCCCCCCCCAGCACTGTTACCTGTGTGCGGGCTTATACTTTGGAAGCATAAACCAAGCCTGGTCACACATGAATAACAAAGGCAATAAGAGCCAACAGCGACTCTTAACTCAACAAACCTGACCCACTTTCACTTCTGCCTTCTGCCACGGATCCAATATCACTACATGTATGTACAATAGATATACCAAATCAGATTGTACATGAACAAATGTTATAAATTTATATACATATAAATAAAAGTCATGTTCGTTCCCATATTTCTGTTTTAATAGGAAAGAAATCAGAGGCAAAATTCAGCACTTCTTGTGCACATGAAATCATAAAGGGGATTGTGCTCTACACTATTTATTTAATCTTCAATCATTTCAAAAACACCACACACACACCAGAACTCAAGAGTGCAGGCAACCTCCACCAGGCACAAATGGATTATTATGACATGCAATAATTATAATGAAATGTCTCCCCCTAGTGTATGTTTGATGAACATTTTAGCTCATATTGTACAGGGTCACCCCCCAAAAAACGGGAACTGTTTAACAATCCAATAAATCCAAGAGTGCTGGAAGAAAAATATTGTATTGGCAGTAATTGAAACCTTAAAACATGCCATTCAGAAACAACAATGGAATTTTCATTTTAAAAAAAAATCCCTGTAGATGGCGTCCTTCAGTACGAATGCATTCTTGAAATCTGCTGTTGAGATTCACCACTGATGGCTGCAAGATGTCAGCTGGGATACTGTGAATGTCACCCTGAATTCCCTGGTTTAACTCATCCAGAATTGTTGGTCTAGTCGTGTACACTTTACTCTTGAGATAACCCCACAATGGGAGGAAAAAAAAATAAAATAAAAATTTTAAATTCACAAACGGACAAATCTGGCAATCTCGGGATCCAGGGAACTTTACCGAATCTTGAGATCACACGGTCACCCAACAATTCTCGGACAGCCTCCAATGAGCGGCGTGCAGTGTGTGATGTCGCTCCATCCTGTTGAAACCAGGTTTCTTGAACGTGTGGAAAATTGTTCAATTTTCAA
>JAQNCB010000023.1:8440854-8452230 GCA_030068295.1 Euristhmus nudiceps | reverse complement strand
ATGGGCAAAGATTCTGACCAATAGGAGAGCAGGATCATGGTACTGAGCATGATGGGAAAAGATTCTGACCAATAGGACAGCAGGAGCACGTTTATGGCGCGAATTTTAACATTTTCTGCGAGTGGTTTTGTTTCGTTTCTTTCGTATGTTGAATAATTATTCGTAATACGAAGAGAAAAAACCTTTGTATATCGTTTCATAAAATGAAATTTTCGTGTACTGAAGCTTTCGTATCTCGAGGTTCCACTGTATGTTGTTAAGTAGAACCTGTGTATAGTTTTCTGCACCCTTATAAACCGTGTTCACTTCTGGGTGCTGTTTATTGTGATATCCTTGCGGTGTTCTCGGTTCTGTGAGTAACCTTCTCATTTGTGCATGCAGTAAACTTTTTAACGTCTTGGACCGGTTGAGTATGATAGCCGAGAATGTGGTGAAGAGGACCGGCTTCTTTGTCAACCGATCTGATTTCCACTGTCACACCCTACGGCCTGATGACAGGTACGGAGCAGAAGCGCTGTAATTCCCGTGCGGTGTACACGTATCCTCTGTACTGATGTCTTGTGAAGGACTTTAGTCAAATTAAATGTGATGTAAAGTATTTAAAAGAAAGATGTTTGTTTATTGCTTTCTTAGCCATCTTTAATTGGAGAGGAATCCTTTCTTTCTCTCCGAATGCATAATCGGCTTCCCAGCGACGAGGCCGTGGGTCTTTGAAAGTGACATACGCTATGAAAGGGAATAGAACATGAAAGAGTGCGCCAGGCTTTTGGCATGAATAATAGAACCCAGCCTTGGACTGGGTTTCTTTACAGCACTGTCTAATAAACGAGATTTGAACTCAGTTGTAATTGATTTTTTTGTATGAATTTGATGTATAGTAATATATTTATGTTTGTGTTTGTGGTGACTGTTTCTGTATCCACTGAACGGATTAGCAAAAGTCGTGTTCTTCTTTTCTCTGTGCACAGATGGGGCGATTTGGGAGGACTGCTTACCGCTCATGGTAGAATACAGGTAGGTTTTCAAGCTGAAGTTTATATAAATACAGCTCTTCGCTCTTTGTTCCAGGCGCCTGTATGTGATATCCATTCAAAAAAACAAAACAAAAAGAGAGATAAATCCAAACGTGAATGGCACAACAGGAAGCACCTGAAGATTGCAGGTTCAAATCCCAGTGATGCCCAAGAGAGAATAAAAGACTGAAGTGTCAGGGCTGGCATGGGTTCTCTTCCCTTTCTGTTGCAGTAACTTTAAGTATATGAGCCACATTAGTGACTTTCCCCAATCATGGGCATTGGTGAGATCAATGTATGTAAAAGTGGGCGGTTAGTGCCTTCCTGAGAGTGTGTTACTCAACGCTGGATGTGGTATGAGCACCCAAAAACCAAAAAAAATCGCATGTAAAAGTGTGTGATTAGCACTTTTACATGCATTTTTTGTGTGTTATTATACCAGTGACAATGTGTGAGTACAAGTTTGGAAAAAAGTCTGTAAAAGTGGGCGGATAGCGCTTTCCTCAGAGTGTGTTATGACACCACTGACATCGTGTGAGCATCACTTTGGAAAAAGAATGTAAAAGTGGGCGGATAATGCTTTCCTTAGAGTGTGCTACGACACTAGTGACATTGTGTGAGCATCAGTTTGGGAAAGAATGTATGCCAAAGTGGGCGGATAGCGCTTTCCTCAGAGAGTGCTGCTACACCAGTGACAGGGTATGAGCACCAATTTGGGGAAAAGTATGCAAAAGTGGGTTGTTAGCGCTTTCCTCAGAGAGTGCTGCTACACCAGTGACGTGGTATAAGCACCAGTTTGGACAAAAGTATGTAAAAGTGGGAGGATTGCACATTTCTCAGAGTGTGTTATTCAACCCTGGACATGATATGAGCACCCATTTGGGGAAAAAAAGACATGTAAAAGTGGACGGATAGCGCTTTCATCAGAACGTGTTACTCCACCACTGATGTACCGATTTGGGGAAAAAAACCAACAACGCATGTCTTGGAGGAAGCATGTGGTGATGTTTGCCCTCCCTGGTTGGCTGCAGAGACGAGATGTCCAATGGTCATGAATAAATTAAGGATAAAATTTATCAAACTAAAATCAAATCTTGTGGTGTATTTTATATCTTTCGGAAAAATGTCTGCATTGTTAAGTTCACTCCGTTTAAAAGAACAGAAATATCTCTAGTTTTCCTTTTATTTACAGACAGGAGTTTTAAGGACGAATTGTGTGGATTGCTTGGATCGCACAAACACCGCCCAGTTCATGGTGGGAAAATGTGCTCTGGCCTATCAGCTTTATGCCCTTGGGATGATTGACAAGCCAAAGTTACAGTTTGACACTGACTGCGTCAGGTAAAATATTAAAACAAGTCTCGTTTTAATTCTTAACGTCCAAGTTAAACACATTTGATGGTGATTGGTGATTTGATGTTATCGTGTTTCGCATGTCCGCCTCACAGAAAGAAGGTTCAGGGTTTGAGTCCCGGAGTCGGGCTTTTCTGTGCCGAGTTTGCACGGGTTTCATCCGGGTACTCCGGTTTCCTCCCACAGTCCAAAAACATGCACAGTAAGCTATTTGGCCGTCCCTAGATGTCAGCGTTGGCCCTGTGATGGCCTGGCGAGCTTTTCAGGGTGTACCTGACTCCCGCTCCGAGTCGGCTGAGATGGGCGAAAGCCTCCCTGCGACCCTAATTAGGATTAAGCGGCTTAGAAACTATTCACACTCGCACTCAAACCTAGGGGCAGTTTAGCGCTACCAGTTAGCCTAGCGTGCATGTCTTTGGATCTTTGGGGAAACCGGAGTATCCGGAGGGGATTGAACCACACAAGCATTGAACCATGCAAACTCCACGCAGAATCGCCCGGGACTCAAACCCAGAACCTTCTTGCTTTGAGGCAGACATGCTAACCACTACATTACTGTGCCGCTCTGCTTGCTATATATAATGATAATCTGATTGGTCGGTGCGTGGGCAGAAAATCACATATGGCCCAATGAATATCTCCCTGCATGCTAGCCAGTAGCTAGCCGCATGGTGCGCTATAATTTCTAGCATCTTCCATAAGAAGGGGCACAAGCCAAAAAGCCATAAAGCTAGCTGTAATGAATGCATGAGGAGACGTTGCATACGCAGGATGAGGAGTTTTTTGAGGGATTGAGCTTGTGTTCGGTGAACAGGTTGTTCGAGGAGCTGTATGAGGACCACGGGGACACGCTTTCGCTGCAGTACGGTGGCTCGCAGCTCGTCCACAGGGTCAAGACGTACCGCAAGATTGCGCCGTGGACACAGCACTCCAAAGACATCATGCAGACGCTGTCTCGTTACTACAGCAACGCTTTCTCAGGTATCAGAAGAGACCATTCGCACATTTTCTGTGATGCTTGCATTTATTGAAGCCTCGTCATAGAATGTGCGTCATAAACGTTCTAAAGCTGTGGATTAATGATCATAAGGTCAGGGGTTCAAGCCCTATTTCCCTTCAACTGCCACTCATGGGCCCTCAAGTGAGGCCCTTCTACTCTGAAGGCCACTACACATGCCGGACCGCTTAATCCTACCAATTCGTCTCGACCAATCAGCTTGCGGGATTTCAGAGGCCGTATCCCAAACCGGAGTCGGTAGTGACCTTGCAGCCTTTCCCTGTTTAATAGTGAAAAAGTCAAGGGAAAGGCCGCAAGTTCACTAACGGAGTCCGGTTTGGGATACGGACTCTGAAATCTCGCAAGCTGATTGGTCGAGACGAATTTCCTAGCATTTGTCTTAACACATGAAGAAGAAGAGGAGGCTGGGATCTGAATCTGTCAGTTGAGACCCCTTGCGGTGTTTTCCTGAACTTTTTCCTATTTTTCCTTATTTTTTTATTTTTCAATGAATATTTAAAAAAAATGCGCTGAAGCCGCAGAACCTGAAGCGCGATATAGCGAGGGATGACTGTATTTGGTTTATATCCAGACCCCGCCCACAAAGCGGCTCGGGAGCTGTGGGAATGGGGTCCGTCTGTCCGTCACACTTTAGTTCCTGAGCTTAATCTCGGTGTGCTGTTTCACTGCTCGGATGAGTTTGAGTGCGAGTGACCTTGACCTACTTTTCAAGGTTACAGAGGAAAAACTCTGTATGGACCCCTGTGGTCTATTTGTGTTGTTATTGTTTTGTGTTTTTGTGGTTCGGTTTCTCTTTCCGAGCTGCGAACGGTCGATTCTAATGAACCAGTTGATCATATTACTCCTTAATTTCCTCTTCTAAAACCCAAAATATGCTTATTTTCCTGGTGTTTTATTTTTTATTGGCGATGAAATTGCTTGTTATGATTTTTTAAATTACCAACAACAAATGAAACACGTGCTCAGATGATTTCGCGTGTGTGTGTGTGTGTGTGTTAGGAAAAGTTAATTATTAATTCAAAGCTTTGGTCGGGGAATTTTATAATCATAATTAGGAATAAACGTGACGTTCGGGTCACGGCGCTATACGAGTGGCGTCCTCATTTTCTCCATTTTATCGGTTTTGCTGGATTGTCAGTGGGTCACATTCTGCTTAATCTGACCGGCTCTCTTGAATACGGCCTCTTGTGGTTATTGTACGCCGTTCTTGTTTCCCATGGTAACAAAGCCATGTCTGTTCTCCATGGTTACAGAGCTCTTGGGCGCTCTTTAAACCCCCATATTAAAATACAGCTTTGCCCTTCAGCCCAATCAAGAAAGTAATAAGAGTTCTCACCGAGCAACCGTTCATCATATCGGTCTCCGGGCTGGTCCGCCGAGACGCCGTGTTTTAATGCAAATCTCATTTCGACTGTTTTGCGGCCCGTTTTTAAAAGCGGCGGCGTATGCCGTCAAGTCATAATATAATAAAGTAATAACGATTTTAGTGGCTTTTAACTCCTTTTTTTCCTGTGCGTCATTGACTGCCTGATTAAAGCATAACTCAAAAAAATAAATAAATAAAATAATTAAGATGAGTCGGAGCACCCTCGGGCGACACCCCCACCCCCTGCCCCCATCTCCCAGTTCAGTTTAGTGACTGCTGTAACGTTATCTGTTTTTATTGACAAACCCGTGCATGAAATGGTGTCGGTGCGAAAAGGAAATCCGGGGCAGGTGGCGCGGTTACGTTTTTATAAATACGGAGCCAGTTTATGATGAAACATTAACAAAATTGTCTTCGGAAAGCAGCCGATACGGTTACGCACCGCGTTTATTAACATACCATATCTAAGAGCGTCCGCGTGAGCACTGAGCTTTTCTTTGTTATAACCGTGTCTGGTTATTACAAGCTAGAAATTAGCATCGTTAGCGATTTAAACTAAAAGCGTGACGACAACTATGGCGACAGTTCCGTTGAAATAAAGTTCATGGTTTGCTTTTGACCTGTGGAGACGCACCAGCGTCATTCACTCATACGTTTTTGGAGCCTATCTCAGCCGACTCTGGGCCAAGGTGACCCTGACCAGCTCACCAGTCCATTGCAGGGCTCCACACACACAACTGTGTGCGTCACTCTCATACCTGCGGTTAATCCGGAACAGCCGATTGGCCGATTAGTGCATGTCTTTGGACGGTGGGAGGAAATCGGATACGCTAACCAGTACGCCACCGTACAGCTCACGATGCAAACTCCACACAGAAACGTCCAGGACGTGCAGCCAGGACTTTGTTGTCGTGGGGCGGGCGTGCTAACCGCTACGCCACCGTGCCGCCGCTATTGCCGAACGTTTTGTCGGGCTGCGTGTACATTTGTCGTATCGTGCGGACGCCCTTATCCAGAGTGACTTGCGCTTTTTATTTCGTTTCATTTATGCCGTTGAGGCACTGAAGGGTAGGGGCCTTGCTCAAGGGCCCAACAGTGGTAGCTTGGTGGTATTGGGGCCTTGATATCTGCTGTTGAAGGCCGGTGCCTTCTCGCTCCGTGCAGGTTCTTGTGCTGTAGAATGGGTTTCAACTGTGCTTTGTTGTCTGAAGCCTTGAAAACAACAGAAACGATAGTAAAGCTAATAAACGGTTCGTGTCTGACCCCCCAGACTACGTCGTCTGTCTCCTGTCGTTGTAACCGGAGCACCTTCACCTACTTTCCTATTGTTACTCTCCTTCCCAAATGTGTGCTTGACTGCTAATTCACCCCATTTTCCTTTCACGCTCAACCTCATTTCCTTTTCTCTCCCACTCGCCGTGCGGCGACACGATTTTAGCCACAGAGTCGCTGTAATAAGGCAATTTTTTTTCCTCGGCTATTATCTGACGATTTCAAGTCCTTCCGAAGTGTAGATCAGCACAGGCTAATTAGCACGAAAGTCAAAATAGCAATAAGCAGCAAAAAAAAATGTGAGTGTATGATGTGGTATTAATCACGGAGCATCTCTGTCATACAGCTTTCTTCTTCTTTTTTTTCCCCCATTTTTCTTTATAATTTATTCGTACCCAGTTCCCACCCATCAGGTGTTGCCTTCACTGTGACACCACCACCACCGACCAGGGAGGGGAGAAAGCATGCACACGCCCCCTCCGTGACATGCCATGCTAGCCACCCGCCTCTTTTCAAACTGCGACACCGTGCGTATTTGGGGGCGGGTCTAACACGCTCGGAGGGAAAGCGCTATCATACAAATGAGCTCGCAGACGCCCACAATTGGCTGGTGATCACTGTGAGTGAGAGGGAAGTGAGTGTATGCCGTCTCTCCCTCCTGTGAGAGCTCGGCGGCCAATCAGCTCCTATAAACTCCTGGCTGTGGACGGCTGTGCATTAACCCGGATTCGAACTTGCGATCTCCGGGTTAATAGTCGCTCACCTTGTCGATGCGGCACTTGGGTTGCGTGCTTATTGACCTGCAACGGTTTGGTGAGTTATTCAGGGTGCACCCGACTTCTGCCTAGTGTCGGCTGAGATAGGTACCGGCCATCCCGAGGCCTAATTAGAATTAAACTGTACGGCAAATCGGTGCGCGATGAAGAGACGAGGGTGGCAGGGTGGCATAGTGGTTGGAACGTTCGCTTCATAGCGAGAAGATCCCAGGTTCGAGTCCCAGGTTTGGTAAAGATGTTTTTCTGTGTGTGGAGTTTTCATGTTCTGAATGGGTTTCCTCCGGGTTCTCCGGTTTCCTCCTAAAATGTAAAGGCATGCCCATTAGGCTGATTGGTTGTTCCAAATTGCCACTAAATGTGAGTGTGAGTGCGATTGGTGGTGTGTGTGTGTTTTTCCCCTGTGGTGGATTGGTGAGCTGTTCAGGGTGTACTCCACCTCCTCCCAGGATCAGCCTGCGACCCAAATAGGACAATAGGAAAAATAGAAGAGGTGTTTAAGGGCTTTTTTTGTTGTTTGTTGATGACTTTCTTGTTCAGGCGCAATATGACAGGGTCTTTTTCCCTTTTTTTTTTTTTTAAATAATGAGCTGTGATCCATAACCACTGCTTTAGTGATGAAGGTTTTATAGTTACCATGCCAACTGCACCATCGGAGTACATGGCACCTTGCACGTCCTGCCCCCGAGCGCATGATGCAGCATGCACGAGCAGAAACGCACGTCTGCTCACGTCCGTCCGAGCGGCGCCGGTGCCCGAGCCGGTGGGTATGTTTGCGGCGATGGCCGCACGTGCACGGTACACACGTGTTCCTGTGTCCAGCATCGATGATTATCTCAACTTTATTGAACGTACAAGATGCTGGTGATGTCTTGAGGGATTAGGGCTATAAAGGGAGCGAGAGCCGTGATACGAGGAAGTTATTTGCCGTCATGCACCTTAATTTAAGCTTTAATTGCAGCCGGACGCGGTGAGCGCCGCATGGGGCTGTACAGAGAGACGGCAGGGCTAGAAAGCATGAAGGATGTTTACGACGACGGGCTTCGGTCCGTTTCTTTCTGCGCACACGACTCCTCTTTAAGTGCTAATGCCTTCAGAGTCTTGTTAAACATTTACTGGTTAAAGTCGTCTGTTTTTCTCTTATCACCCTCCCCTCCCTCCCTCCCCCAACCCACTTCTTCCACACCCACTCGCACGTCCTTCTGTCTCCAAGACGCCGACAGACAGGACGCCATAAACCTGTTTCTCCAGGTGTACCAGCCTTCAGAGTCCACGCCGCACTTGTGGGAGCTGCCTACGGACTTTTACCTCCACCAGAGCAACACCATGGGCCTTTCCCAAAAGAGACGCAGGTGAGCGCGCCAGCGACCTCACGCAAGACGTCAACCCGCAAATTACCGCCGTCCTAATCGGAGTCTGGGTTTTTTCCCCGTGTCGAGTCCTAGAAAATGCATTTTGTTACCGATGCCCCTCCGTGAAAGAGCACGTGATGACCGCCCTGATAGGCGTCTTACTAATAAGTGAACCTTTTGGGCGTAGACGTACCGACAGTTCCGAATGAAGTCGTGGGGTACAAAGTTGCCCCGCCATCCAAACAGCTATCCGTTGTCCTACCATAGCCACTGACTGGAGAGAGGAAGTGCTAACGAGATACCAAACACCATCTGTTCACGCTGTGGCACAAAATACGACACTGCTGTCTACCTCCTTCTGCATACTCCGATTGAGCTCACTGATTGGCTAGTGCTGCTATGATTGACAAGAGGCGTGAATGGCATAGCGCCCACCCAGGTAGTCAGAGTGCCATCAGGATTTGTTCAAATCAGAAAAATAACACTCGCACTCCGGGGCAATCTGGAGAAGCCTGTTAGCTTGTATGTCGTTGGGCTGCGGGAGGAAACCAGCGCACCCAGAGGAAACCCAGTCAGTCATGGGAAGAACATGCAAACTCCACACAGAAGCGCCATCACTGAGCCCGGGACTCGAACCTACGACCTTTTTGCTGTGAGGTAAACGTGCTAACCAGAACGCCGGCATTTTTTTCTTTCTTTTTTTTTTCTTTCTTTTCACGTTTATTGGGACAGTGTTCCAGAATTCCAGGGCTTAACATGCTGACCCATTTTTATTTCCTCAAGTCCAAGCTGTGTCTGGTTGCATAGACGCACCTGGTGGGCAGATAATCTTTTTCAATAAATGTTAAATATATAGGTCAGCTTTTACTTTTTAAAAAAAAAAACATGTGCTGGCATGATTACTGCAAATTTAAACAAATTGAATAAAAGCCCTTTTTGTTCAGCGCCAGTCGGGGGGTCAGAGGGAGGGGTACTGTGAGGTTCCAGAGTGTGAGGCGGTTTAAAGGAAAACCGTTTGTTATTTTCGTCCGTGAAGATGAGCAGCCTGCTGGAAAAAAAAAAAATCACTCGCTGGCTCTAGGGTTGGGCTGGGTCCTATCTCAGCCAACAATGGGCCAATGTGTACCCTTGTGCGGCTCTCCAGACCATCACAGGGCCAACACACGCAACCGTTCACACTCCCGTCCACACCTAGGCGCAGTCTGGAACAGCCAGTTAGCCTAGCAT
Source organism: Euristhmus nudiceps (assembly GCA_030068295.1). Classification (NCBI taxonomy): domain Eukaryota; kingdom Metazoa; phylum Chordata; class Actinopteri; order Siluriformes; family Plotosidae; genus Euristhmus; species Euristhmus nudiceps. Next base: position 8,442,856 of record JAQNCB010000023.1, on the reverse strand, counting down.
GCCTGTCTTTCCGCTGTTTGGAGGAAACCGGAGTGCCTGGAGGAAAGCCACGCAAGCACAGGGAGAACATGCAAACTCCATTCTGAAACACCCGAACCCGGGACTCGAACCCAGAACCCTCTTACTGTGACGTGCTAACCAGTACACCGCTACCAAAAAAATCTTTACGGTGTTTTTTTTTTGAATGATGACCCAGTTCTCCATCCCGGAGTCCAACCCCTCGTTTTATCGCCAAGGAAGCTGGAAACGGTTAAAGTCGGGGAGCCCTGTTTTCAGAGTGGCCCAACATACCGGGAGATTACCCCTGAAGCAGCCTGATAATGAGGCTCTGGTGGAGCTTCGTGGGCCGGGAGTGTGTTCTGAACTGCTCGAACAAAACAGACGTTGTTCTCTGCTGGTGGGTGTGGCTTCTACCTGCAAGACTCCGCCTCCATGAATGAAACACATACATATATATATATATATATATTAGGTCACTTGATAAATATGGAAATATTTGTCACCCTCGCAACCTAGCTTTTGCAATCAACATTTATAATGGGACATCTGGGGAAGATTTCAGAGTGAAGGTTATTGCCAAAACATTAGAAACACCCACAGAAGGTTTTATTTATTTTTTTGTCTCAGTACAGTTCAGTTGTATTGAAGTGTTTCTGGTGGTTATTCTGTTTAATTGTCTTGGTTGTAACGTCGGAATTCGTGTCTCTTTGTTCATTTGTTTCACGTAGTTATACCTACTGGTGGGCAGACGGAGTGTTATCCAACCTTCCTGTACCTTATGATGAAGGTATTTGACTTTCTTTCTTTCTTTTTTAAAGTGACTGTTAAAATTAGACTTATAAACTAGAAAATCACTCAAATAGTGCAAGGTTCCTTCTCCAGGCACAGCTGGGGTACGGTGATTAGAAAAATCATCATAAAACAGCAAGTTTATTATAGCTTAGTATAGTTATAATGGAATGTCTCCACCTAGTGGGCACTTGATAAATATTCCTTCCAACGTTATTTGTACTTATTGAATTAAGCATTTGTTTAACGTGATCCCATGCATGGATCCCGTCCAAATTTTAATGGTTTGTTACTTGTAACACACCCTATTGTCTTATGTCATCTGGCCTCTCTTTTATGCCTATGTTCCAAAATAAAACGATGTGTATTGTAGTTATTATGAAATTATTAATTACATTTCTTTTGTGGAATATGTGTTCAGTCCCCTGTGAGAGTAACAGGAAAAAGGTGGTGGTGAAACGAGTGAATCGATATGATGAGAGCACCGACATGTACACGGAGTTCTTCAAGCCCTACGAGCTCACGTCTTTTGACGATACGTTCTGTATCGCCATGACCAACTCGGCACGGTCGGTTCCGCTACCGGGTGGTAGCTTTTTTCCGTTCCCTTTTTATGTTCCGTGCAAACGACAATCCAGTCAACAAGCAATTATTGTTTTTGCTTTGTTTCAGGGAGTTTATGCCAAAGAGTGTTGGCCTGGATCCCAGCCCGTTCACCGTGCGTAAACCTGAAGAAACCGGCAAATCAGTGTTGGGGTGAGCATAAGTACCGTAGACGTTAATTTCAATTTCAATAGTAATTTTAAAGAAACGAATGTTGCAGTGCGAAACGGGGCACAGCTGAGGCGTTGAGGGGCTCTGGTTTGGTGGCTTTAGGATCTCGTCTCTGCTTTTTGTGAATGATGAGGTCCTTTTGGCCTCGTTAAGCCGGGATCTTCAGCTCTCGCTGGAGTAAATAAATAATAATAAAAAAATATATATATAAGTATAGCAAAATTCCACGAGGATTCGCTACTGACTCGGATTCAGATCCCAACCTCTTCTAATTCTGGGAAATTTGTCTCGACCAATCAGCTTGCGAGATTTCAGAGACTGTGTTCCAATCCCAGTTGGTAGTGAGCTTGCGATCTTTCACGTAAATCTTTCACTATTAAATAGGGAAAAATTTAAGGGGAAGGGAGCAAGCTCACTACTGACTCCGGTTTGGGACTCG
>JAQNCB010000023.1:8304855-8321793 GCA_030068295.1 Euristhmus nudiceps | reverse complement strand
GGTAGACGTGCCTGTAAAGCAGCAACCAATCATTATCACCTTTTTTTATTTATTTATTTATTTTTTTTCCCTCCTGTCAGTGGGACATTCGCTCCGGGGAGGTGGTTCAGGAATACGACCGTCACCTGGGAGCCGTCAACACCATCACGTTCGTGGACGAGAACCGCCGCTTCGTCAGTACGTCCGACGATAAGAGTCTGCGCGTGTGGGAATGGTGAGTACGGCGACGAGAGCCGGGACGGAACCTGTGAGCACTGTACGGCGTGCATCCGAGCCGGAGTTAGCGCTCCAGTAGGGAGGAATGACGGTACAGGCTATAAATTAAAGGACGGCGAGGTGCAATCTATTCATAACTTATCCAGAACCAATAGAAAACTCCCAGCTGACTTGTATTGAATTTTTCCCCCGACGTATGTTGACGTATCTGGCGTTTTCCAGCGACATCACATGACCGATCGTCGGGTAAACACCGCTGCATATGTTAGACTGTTGTTGTTCATAAGCTGCGAGCGCCGCTAACACGCTCGGCTTTCGTTGGTATGAGTTGTACGTTGGTTTAACGTTTGCTGTCCGTCACTCGGAGCGATCGGCCGTACGAGGGCGCGGATAGCGCTTTAACTCCGAGCGTGTTAGATCCGCCCCCAAAATTTTCGAAAATGAGCCGCGTTGATGGCATCGCATGTCAGAGAGGGGGGCGTGTGCATGCTTTCGCCCCTCCCTGTTCAGTGGTGCTGGTCGGTGGCGGTCGTGTGACAGAGAAGGCAACACCTGATGGGTGGGAATTGGATACGAATAAATTAGGGAGAAAGTGGGTGGGGAAAAAAAATCAATTTCTGCTTTATTTATTTAGTTATTTATTTTTAAATCGTCCACAGTAGGTAGGTAGGTAGGTAGGTAGAGTCAGCATGGGTTGAGCTCGCTGTCTCTCGCGCGGATCACCAGCCAATCAGGTTCGTCTGCGATTTCATTGGTCCAAACGGGGGGATGGCGCTTTCCTTTCCGACGACCACGTGTTTGGTGATGTTTTTTGTGGAAAAGCTCCCGGAGTCTTCAGTTACCATCACGTGTACTGTGTACTGGTTTGGCCTTCTGCAGGCGTGACGGGTCGTCCAGCGTTCCCTGATATCCTCGTATTGCACCCGCGCGTTTGTTCCCCACGTTTCGTATCTGCTTTTAATTTAAATTCGCTCCTTTCCAAAACGTCTGGCTGTCCGCGGACGCAGCGTGCCAGTTTGATGATCCCGCCTTCCACTCGTAGATCTTTTTTCTGACTCGTGGCCCTTTTGCTGAGCTTGTTGATGCAGGTTTGTGGTTTCAAAAAGGCCGGCGGTGTGTATCGCCGTTTTTTTTTGGCGAGTCTTTCTAGCGCAGAGTTCAGTGAATACTCACTCGTATACACACACAGAGATTGTGTGTGTGCTGATTGTGTGCGAGGTTCTTATCCTGACTCAGATGGAAGGATTTAAGGAGCTCAGCAACCAGGGAGCGAATGAAAATGTGCCTCGAACCGAAGGGAACGAAGCGAGGAATCTGAAAGAGGGGAGATCATGAACCGAAACTCTCGCTTGTGCTGAATCTGGTCTGGTTTATTTCAGCAGTGTGTGTGTGTGTGTGTGTGTGTGTGTGTGTGTGTGTGTGTGTGTGTGTGTGTGTGTGTGTGTGTGAAGACACTCGGATTTCAGCGACGGTCCAGTTTTCGGGTTTTGTATCCGTAGTCTGTTTAAATGCGTTCCAGATGTTGGGAAAGGAAGATGTGTGGAATTGTTGCCGTGGTTCCCTCACTGATGAATAGAGCACATAAATCACTTTTCTATTTCCACCTGCATGGATTGGAATTATCATCATAACTGGTGCTGACTATCGTAAACTCCTGCAGCCCAAACTGACCCAGCAAAGAGAACATTCCCCCCCCCCAAAAAAAAAATAATAATAATAATTTTTAGTCGTATACAATTCCCACATGTCAAGTATTGCCTTCCTTATCACATGACCATCGCCAAACAGGAAGGGGCGAAAGCAAAATAGTAGCAATAACGCACGATTATAATTTCCGACTTCGTCCCCACTTTGCTGTAATGGGTCACAAAGAGAAAATGAATAGAGGTGTGGAGAAAAAAAAAAAACGCACACTATGGTGAAATATTATTTTTTATTTTTTTTTATTCCCCCCCCCCAGGGATATTCCTGTGGATTTCAAATATATTGCCGAGCCCAGTATGCATTCGATGCCCGCCGTGACCCTTTCTCCTAACGGTGAGTGTGTTTTTACCTGAATGCTGCTTCCAGCACGACATCCATCTTTTCTTTTACTGTGTAGCTCTGTCCATCTGTTTTTCCTTTTGATTTATAAGCACTGTATTTTCCGGAATACAAGTCGCACATTTTTCATAGTTTGACCGGGGGGGGCGACTTGTACTCCAGAGTGATTTATATATGTGAAATTAACACATTATTATATAATTTTGTTATTTTCACACTGGCAACCACATTTCACATGTTGATTATTTTCACACTGACAACCGCAAGAGGGCGCTGTTGGGTTGTGAATTCAGTCTAATTTTGCTGAGATGCTTTGTCAATAAGACTCTTACAGCACCGGAAATTAAGTCAAAAGAGACCTTTATTGTGAAAAGTCTTAACAGGAAGCCTTTAGTTCTTGTTGAGATCAGCTACTTGACAGAAAAAAAAAACGTTTTGTTGTTTTGGTCAAGGGCTACCCATATTTCCAATGATCTGGAAAGACGGCACATTTATTGTGAACATTTTAAATAGGAGTTTATAACATGATAGAGCGGCAGTGACTGAGGGCGCATTGGGAGGACATCGCAGTGACTCTTGCTCTACTGTCACCACCGGAGACACAGGTAAATAATAACAGGCTGCGGGGCAAAGCTAAATGACTCCTCACGCAAGATATAGGGCAAATAATATACCATAGATTGAAATGAAGAGTCTGTTTTAATATGTCTGAGCATACAGTCTCATGTTTCAGTGGAACTATATGTTCCTGTGTGTAAAGGTGAGGCTGCACCTTTTGTTTCCTCCCCGCTCGGTGTTCCGCGCAGAGATGGTATATGCACTGTGAGTGTCTCACAGACTAACATTTTTGTTTCGTCGACGAAGACACAAGATTCAAGAGTTTTATTGTCACAGGCAAGAATTACGTGAAGCAATTACTGGCAGTGAAATGCTTAAATCTCAAGTTCCAAAACAGTGCGTCTCGTCATGTTTTAGACCCATTTTTAGTGCTTCGTCACGTTGTCGTGAGACAAAAAATATGCGTTAACGAAATCATTTAGACAACACTGCCTCCCAAATGCGACCTATACTCCAGTGCGATTTTTATTATTATTATTTTTTTTTTTAATTTTTTTTATTTATTTATTTTTTTTCCCGGCTGATTCGACTTATACTCCAGAGCGACTTATAGTCCGGAAAATACGGTAAGTATATTTTTCTAGCGCTTTTACAGTGATATAAAAGTGATCAAGACATAAACATCAAGTCTTTTGTAATAAAATAAAATTCACCTAACTCTCTCTCACTCTCTCTTTTACACTTTCTTTCCCACTCTCGCTCTTTCTCTCTCTCTTACACTTTCTCTCACTCTCTCTCTCTCTCTCTCTCTCTCTCTCACTCACTCCATCACTCCCTCTCTTACACTCTCTCACGCTCTCTTTCTGTCTCTCTCTTACACTTGCTCGCTCGCGCTCTCTCTCTCTCTCTCTCTCACACACGCACACACACAGGGAAGTGGCTCGCTTGTCAGTCCATGGATAATCAGATCCTAATCTTTGGAGCTCAGAACCGATTCAGGCTGAACAAGAAGAAGGTCTTCAAGGGTCACATGGTCGCCGGATACGCGTGTCAGGTGGACTTCTCTCCGGATATGAGGTAAGCGGTTTGTTCTGAGCGAGCTCGTCGATGCGCACGTACGTGTTTCAGAGGGGGGGGGGTGGGGGGGCGTGTTCATTTCTGTCCTGACCATCCTGTAAGTGAGACGATACCCATAATTCTTGCGGCGGGTGATGTGTACATGTATGTGTTTCCTGTTGGAGTTATTTGATACGGAGGAGGGTTTTCCCCCTACAGGTGAGGTGATGTTCTGTAATAAGGGACTTTACTTTCTCTCTGTAGCTATGTGGTGTCTGGTGATGCAGACGGGAAGCTGAACGTCTGGGACTGGAAAACCACCAAGCTGTACCATCGGATCAAAGCGCACGACAAGGTGTGCATCAGCGCGATCTGGCATCCGCACGAGACCTCCAAGGTCATCACGTGCGGCTGGGACGGACAGATCAAACTCTGGGATTAAGGCGAATTTTATAAAGCGGAAGAGACGATGGACGGCGTAACCATGAAACTACGTCTTCGGGGGTTTTCCCGTCGCTCGGCGGATGCGATCAGCGTTTTGTCCGTCTCGTGTTTCGGTTTATGATGATTCCACGGACTGGTATCCAGCCCAGCGTGTTTATTTTTTTGTTTTTGTTTCCTTTCTTTCTTTGCATTTCAGAGACTCTGGGCGCTTGCAGTGGCTGAGGAGCTTTTTATGGTGTTGTTGTCCATTTTTGTCTTCCCGCCATGTCGTATCAAAGCCGTGCTTGCAAACACTTTTATGTAACGTCAGTTTTTCAGTCCAGCAGCCGTGCCTGTCTTTCCGAATGTAATAAAACATTTTATACTGCCTCCCGTCCGTCATTAAACCGCAATTTAGATTCGAAAGCGGATTATTTATTGAAGATTTTTGTCCATCGTTGCGGCGGACATGTACTCATCACAATACAAGGCCAAAAAAAAACCCCTTTGTTTCCGGTCACCCGACCGACTCACTTTTTTTCCGCCGACTAAAGTTTTTTTCATGTGTTTTTGTAACCCAGTGGTTATTTAATAACAGACTGTTATTCAGTGTCTATAGGTACACTGTCTCTTTAAGAGTCTCAAGCGGGAAAGTTCGTGGGTTGCACTTCGGCGGTGCTCAGAGAGAAGCAGGGGGTGTGCGCACATGCTGCGGCCCTACCCAGAATTATTCTGCAATGTTACCAGAAACAATTTTTTTTTTTTTGGACCTTATTATTATTATTATTATGTTCTAAGTACTGTAGACGGTCCGTGTCGACCCAGAGGTGTAAATCAAGCCACTCTATAAAGTCCCTCTAGGGCACATCCTGAAGACTTTCAACACTTTTCAACAGGGGTGCCAATACATATGTGAAAAAGATTCCTCATGCTCCCTGAACCATCATTTCACTATTATACCCCGATTTTAAATCCAAATTTTTCCCATCAGGGAGGAAACATCCATGAGTGTGAAAACCTGGTCATTCAGGGCGTCGCCTGACTTGATTTTATTACCATATTAGTGTTGCTGAGCCTCTACCGGACCAACTGGAGGACCTGTGGCATGGTGATTTTTCAACACAATATGAGTGCATGACTTTTTTGGGAGGAAGGAGGCTGGGCAGGGTATATTTATACTTCTGACCCGAGTGTAGTGAACAAGGGAAGATATGCTTTCTCCATGATATTACTGCCCCGCCCCCCCTCCACCATGTACTGTGGTATTTTTGCCCATTCCAGTTTCCCTCCATGTGTAAGAAACATGGAGCTTTCAGGCGACCAATCAGAGCAGAGTAGGCACGCACAGTGCAAAGACCATAAATGGGAGGAGGAAGCCAAACAGGTGCTCAGGGGGAGGTGCCGTAAAGGTTTCAGGTTAGGGATCTCAACTTTGGTGCGCCACTGGTGTCAGTATTCTGGTCTTCATGAAAGTTGATGAGCTGGCACATTCCAGTAACTAACACACACACACACACCTACCTGAACAGTGTGAGCCTGGCTTCTAAGCAAACACAAAGCAGGCAGTTCTTCAGATATTAACGTTCTGAAATAACACAGTGACCAAAGAAACGGTTGAAATAATCAAAAGACTTAAATATTTGAAATTTCTTTCCAGCTTTGAGCGCATTTCAAACAGATTCATTCATGAGTCCACGAGATTCGCCACGGGATGGAAGCTCGACAGTGCGACTGCTTAAAAAAATACAGATATTCGTTTATACATAACCATCAACTTTATTATTATTTACATTTAAAGGTCATTTCATGTAATTTTTTTTTATTAAATCATCCTGGGGGAAAAAAATGGCAGAAGATAAATAGCAGGAAACATTAAACTTATTTACGCTTAAAATTATTTTTTCTAATTTCCATCAGATTCTTCTTCTTTACATTTTTTTGGCGGTTGACAAACCGACTTAAGGTGTATTACTGCCACCATCTGGACTGGAGTGTGGATCTTGACTCACTTCCCCTTGATTGATGCTTGATGAGAGATTTGGCCAATAGCAGAGCAGGATCATGGTGCTGAGCATGGTGGGAAAGATTCTGACCAATAGGAAAGCAGGATCATACTGATGATACTGAGCATGATGGGAAGTTGTGTTCCATTTCTTTCGTATGCTGAATAATTTTTCGTAAAAATAAAGTGAAAAAAAACCTTTGCATATCGTTTCGTAAAAGGAAATTTCCGTGTACTGAAGCTTTCGTATCTCGAGGTTCCACTCTGTGTGTGTGTGTGTGTGTGTGTGTGTGTGTGTGTGTGTGTGTGTGTGTGTGTGTGTGTAATATAAAATCTGTTTCCAGTTCTGTGATTCTTCCACACAGCATCAATCAAAGTACTTCAAGTTCAAGGTTCGTCCCTTGACTCCAAGTTTAGTGAGAGAATTTCTTCCCTCGTTGTGTTTTTTTTGAAGCGTGTTCTATATTTACCCCTCACCGAGTTCTGAAAAGTGAAGACCACTCCCAGGTGATGTGTATTGTCTTTGGACTGTGGGAGGAAACCCACAAAAACACGGGGAGAATAATGGGTCCTCCGCACGGAAACGCCCTCAGGACGCAAACCCAGGGTTCCTGAGTGGCACATCGACAGGGGACGTGACCATCAACCTGGATTTTGCAGGACCGAATGCCGCAGCCGGTAGTCCATGGGAGCTGATTGGCTGAGCTCTCATGGGATGGGGGGGTGGGGGGTGACATGTGCTCCGTTGTCACTCACAGTGATCACCAGCCAATCCTCAGGCGTCTGTGAGGGTCGTTTATGCAAAAGGGGCGGGTTGTGCTTTCTTTCCAGGTGTGTTCGGCTGCCTCCAAATGTGCATGTGCATGTGCATGCGCAGCAGTTTGTAAAGAAGCGGGTGGCAGCATCGCACATCATGGAAGGGGCGTGCACATGCTTACGCCCCTCCCTGGTTGGTGTAGGGTGTATGTGACCGGGAGGCAGAACTGGACGGGTGGGAATTGGAGACGAATAAAATTGGGGGAGGAAAAAAAAAAAAAAGAAACTCAAACACTGGCACCTTTTATGTGTGGTATAATTTACATATAGCTCTGTAATTATGTCGTTAATGGGAGGCACGGGGGTGGAGTGGAGGTACGTCTGCCTCACAGTAAAAAAAGGGCCTGGGTTTGAGTCCCAGGCGTGTTTGAACAGTGTGCTCTCGCTGTGCTCATGTGGGCTTCCTCCACTTACTCCAGTTTCCTCCTGCAGACTAATGGGCTGTTTCAGTCTGGCCCTGGGTGAGGTGTGAGTGTAGTGTGTATGGTGGCCCTGCGATGGTCTGACAAGTTGTTAAGGGAGTAACCCGCCTTTGCCCGGTGCCAGCTGAGATTGACTCCGGCCGCCCAGCAACCGTAGTAAGATTAAGCGCTTCAGTGAGTCAACATTTTTATTAATTAATTAATTACATGTATACGCATTTATGCTTACAATTTAAATTAACGTAACTACATAAAGTCCGTTTCTCGCACGTTGAACCTGACGATGCTCACGCCGGTGAGTAGCACCTGTTGACCCACCCCAGGACGTAGGTGCTGCTCGCGTTGTGTAGGTTCTCCTGAAGGAAGAGTTGTGGCTTGGCTGGATCTCTGGAGCTGCGGTACAGGCGGAAGTGTGTGTTCTCCAGCGCCTTCAGCAAGCTGAACCAGTAGCGCACGACCGAGGGCTTGTCGCCGCTCACTTCGAACCCGGCCCAGTGCAGGTGGACCTCGAGGAGCAGGAGACCCACAGAGTGCAAGACGTTTTCCAGAAGCAGATTCTCTAAGATTTTCCATTCGGCGCTCTCCATGTCCACTTTCAGCACGTCGATCTGTGAGGGAGAGTGAGTGAGAGAGAGAGTGAGAGAGAGAGTGAGTGAGAGAGTGAGTGAGAGAGAGTGAGTCAGCGAGAGCGGCAGAGAGCGAGTTCATCGATTCATTGGCTGAAAGTAATAGAGGTATAGCAGTTAGCACGTCGAGCTGGGGTGTCACTCACTGTTTTTTGGAAGCATGTTATCTATTCATCCATCACTGAGGTCTGAAAGTTAACACCGTTGCCAGTTAGCCGACCGTGCGCGTCTTTGGACTGTCGGAGGAAACCGGAATATCTGAAGGAAACCCGTACGATCACGAGGAGGGCGTGCAAACTATACATGGAAAAACTCCCAAGCCCAGAGCTTTCCTGCCATGAGGCGCGCACACACTAACCGCTACACCACAGTGCCGCCCTGTTTCAACATCCACGACAAAGTAAAAAGCGAGCTGGTTTCGTCTGATGTTCTGCAACCAGGTCGAGTCTCTGTTACAAAACGACATGAGAGACAAAACGTTCAAAATGTTAAAGCAACTGTTCAAGACCCTTCTAATGGTCTTGGGTTGGGTGGAAAAAGTGAGGATCTGGCAACTCTGAGCATAAAATATGAGCAGGGATACGATGACGGTTTAACTCCACATGAAGGAGTCGAGCTTTGATACGATTACGAACTCCCAGGTGGAAAAAAGCTGCTGAATTCTATAATAATATAATAATAACACCTTGTACTATGTGATGAATGTGCATTAAACAAGAGCGCAAACCTCTGCCAAGCAATAAAGCCTCAAAACAGCAGGTCCAGCATAGAGTAAGGGGGATCTCCCCCATTTTTAAATTCTCGTGCTCTGGCATTTCTGTATCAAGTACGCATGTTCTCCCCGTGCTGGTGTGGGTTTCCTCCGGGTACTCCGGTTTCCTCCAACAGTCCATAAACATGCACAGTAGTCTGATTGAATGTTCGAAATGCCCCCTCCGTGTGAGTGTGAATGGTATGCATGTTGGACCTGTGATGGCCCGGCGAGCTGTCCACGGTGTACCCCGCCTGCGCCCGGTGTTGGCTGAGATAGGCGCCGGCCTCCCCCCGACCCTGATTAGGAATAAGCGGCTTAGAAATGTTTCATTGCTTTACTATTAGACTTCCCTTGCTTTCTCTGTCGAAGCACCACCCTGAATGGATTGATATTGATTGAGCCCAAGACTCTTGCTAGAAGGTCGACATGCGACTAATTTATTCGTATCCAATTCCCACCCATCAGGTGTTGCCTTCCCTGTCAACCACCACCGACCAGGGAGGGGAGAAAGCATGCACATGCCCCCTCCGTGATATGCGATGCTAGCCACCCACCTCTTTTTGAACTGCGGCATTATGCGAATTTGGGGGCGGGTCTAACACACTCGGAGAGAAAGCGCTATCCACCCTCTCGTATAAATGAGCTCACAAATGCCTGTGATTGGCTGGCGATCACTGTGAGTGACAGGGAAGTCGGCGTATGCCGTCCCTCCTTCGGCCAATTAGCTCCCATGGACTCCCAGCACGGACGGCTGTGCATTAACCCGGATTTGATCCTGCCATCTCCGGGTTAATAGTTGTGCACCTCGGGAACCTCCCCGTGCGACTCTTGCCAAAGGCGGGGCGCACCCTAAACAGCCCGCTCGGCCATCCCAGGGTACTCTGGTTTCCTCCCACAGTCCAAACACATACACGCTAGGCTAATCGGCCATGGCTTTACCGTTAACCTCAGTGATCGATAAATAGGTAGCATGCTTTCATGTCCCCAGTCCTGTGGACCACCAGACATTTTGTCCTAATAGTTTGGTCCAGCTTGTTCCCTTGGAGATGTTCGTTGTATCATCACAGGAAAACATGACTTTTCTGTAACAAGCACTACAGCGGTTCTAAGGAGTAACGCCATGCAGCCAGCCGCAGTTCCAGTCCTCACTCTGCACACAATCACACACTTTCCTGAAATTAGAGTGTAGCCTGTAAAAGCCAACCGGCTGCTGTGGGACCGTAGTAGTGCACGTTTGCTGTAGCTTATTTAATTACCGGAACATCGTGTCTCATCCTGAGACATCCCCAGACACGGAGCACACACGGATGTTCTCTTCGCAGCCTTATTTTCCAAGTATTCCTCACACTTCCTCTTTCCAAAGAAAGACAGATCAATCATCCCTGCTTATGAGGCGTTGACGTGGAAACTCTACACAGCGAAACATGGCCTGTAGGCTCTTCCGTTGAAGGCGGTGGATTTAATTTGCCGGGATTACACTCCTGCTCGTGCGGGGAGGAATGCGAGCGGAGGGAGGAGGCCGAGTGATGGATGAAAGCGTCTGGAAAATGAGATGCGCCGCATGAATCACCGTATCGGTTATCGTGTTGATAAAAGAGGCTGCAGAGATCTTTCTTTCCGTCACAAACGCTCCGCAGATGACGCGAATCGATGACTGGCGCACTTCAGTCTGAGCCTGACGTCTCACTCGCTTGATAACGTGAAGTAAAGACGGCGCTCACGTCCCTCAGAGGCCGACGTTACGAGCCTCGTGATTGCTGTTCTTTTGGTTAAGATATGATTATGGGACGTATACGCAAGCCGGGACTGTTTAACTGCCGTTATGACCGACTCGGAGGCATGGTGGCGTCGTGGTGCGAGGCTGAGGGCGTTTCTGTGTGGAGCGTACATGTTTTTATCCCCATGCCTGCACAGGTTTCCTCCAGGCACTCTGGTTTCCTCCTTCAGTGCAAATACATGCACGTGAGGCGAATTAGCTGTTTTAAGTTGCCCCTGGGTGGGGATGTGAGTGTCAACTGTTGTGTGTGTTGCCCTGTGATGGTCTGGTGAGGTGTTCAGGGTGTACCCTGCCTTATGACTAATGCAGGCTCCGGCTTCCCCATAACCCCCGTAGGATTAAGAGGTTTATGGAGTGAAATTTCTACCAGAAGTGCCCGCTTTGGCCGAGGAAGCCAACTCTGGCGAGGGCAGTGTACACCCTGGACAGCTCGCCAGGCCATCACAGGGCCGACGGACACAACCATTCGTGCTCACTCTCACACCCAAGGGAGATCTGGAACAGTCATTTGGCCTACTTGTGCATGTTTTTGGACAGTCGGAGGAAACCGGAGTACCCGGAGGAAAACCATGCAGCCACAGGGAGAACGTGCAAACTCCACAAAGAGACTCCCCGCCAGGGAATCGAACCCTTCTTGCGGTGAGGTGGAAGTGCTAATCACTACAGCGCTGTGCCGCCTTCTGACAGGACATACAAACCCCAAATCCTTCCAGGGTCACGGGCAGGCTCAACCAGCTGAGCACGAAGACCTGGTACACCATGAACAGCTCACCAGACCACCGCAGAGCAACAGACATGCAATTGTTTATACAGGCACTCACACCTTGGGGCAATTTGGAGAGTCCAATGTGTGTGTCTTTTGGGGTAAGGGAGGAAACCGACGCAAGCACTGAGGGAACATGCAGGAAACGACCCTTGTGAGTTCGGGACTCAAATCCAGGACCTTCTTGCTGTGAGGTGCTAACCACTGCACTACGGTGCCCTCTGCGGTAACTATCTGAGGCATCGCCGAGCACCGTGCCTTCCAGCGGAAACCCCGCTACCACAAGTTCTGCGCACGTGACTGCCTTACCCGCCGGTGTCCATAGTGAGCGAGGACCGCGGAAAGCTTCTTGGCGCTGCTCTGCTGCCTCTGCGTCATGATGGCAGGATTCGGGTCCCGCCAGTCGATAGAGAGCCGGTGAAGCCACATGTTTGAGTCCTGCACGTGAGCCTCGCCGATGCTCGGGTCAAAGCAGTGCACCTCACACCCTGCCTTGGCTAAGCTCCTCTCCAGCTGCTTATCCTGTCCGCCCAACCTGCAAAGAGAGGGACAACGAGAAGAACCATGTCTGGTCTTGTTTTGTTCCCTCCACGTCCCATCGCCAGGTCCCAAGACAGTGACAACTCGGTGATAGTGGGGCTTGAACCAACTGACCTTGGGACGAGTAAGCCAGCACCTTAACCACCAAGCCAGCGCATACATGCAACCATTCGCATCTAGGGGCAAGTTGGAACAGCTAATTAGCATAATGTGGATATCTGTGGACCGTTTGAGGAAACCAGAGGAGCCGAAGGAAACCCGAGCAAGGAACATGCGAACTTCATACTGGTTTCATCCGAGTGTAGATTTTTTAAAGCAGCTGTGGTTCACATGCTCGCCTTCCAGAAAGAAGGTCATGGGTTCAGGTTCTGGGCTCGGTGCGGGCGTCTCTGTTGGGGGTTTGCATGGTCTCTCCGTGAGTTTTCTTCCGGGGACTCAGAGTCCAAAGACCAAGCTAACTGGCTGTTCCAAATTGCCTCAAGGTTTTAATGTGAGTGGAACTTGTCAGTGGTTAAAGCTCTGGATTACCGATCCGAAGGGTGGGCGGTTCAAGTCCCAGTATCACCAAGCTGCCCTTGTTGGGTCAGTTGTATAAAAATGATGAATGCAAGTCACTCTGGATACGGTTGATGATTTAAATGGTTGTTTTGTATGCATGTATGTGCTGCTCTGGGAAGGACTGGAGGGCTGTTCAGGGTTGGCTGAGACAGGCTTCGGTCTCCCAGTGTCCTGGGTGGGATTAATTGGTTAATATTAGGCTAACTGGTTGTTGCAAATTGCTTCTTGATGTTAGCGTTTCAGGGTGTACCATACCTTTGCCCAGAGCTGAGCTAGGCACCAGCCTCCCTGTGACCCCAGTAGAAGAAAGTGATTTAGAAAATAAATAAAAAAATGAATGAATGAGTAAAGAAAAGCGATCCAGTTTGGAAGGTAAGCAAAGTGTGCAAACAGGCAACATCGGAAAGTCGAGTCTGAAAGTGAGGACACAGCTGAGCGTCAGGTAGAAACAGGCTCCGACTGCATCCTATCTGTTCTACCTTCAGGTCACTGAGGTGGGGAGTTGTTTGAACGCAGGTTCGCAGTGCTGCAGGGCAACTGCGTGCTGCCTGCGCAGATGTGATCGGGATGTTTACTCGCCTCGAGATGTTTTTCGTCATGAATTAAACATCAGCCTCGATGATAAAAATGTTCAGAGGCGTTAATTTCCTCCTCAGCGTTTTCTGTGACGTCTCACTGCGGCTCTCTCGACAGGGAATGTTTTGTCCTCCGTTTTTCCAAGCCGAGCTCATGGAAAATGGATGGGAGATACGGTGAGCATGGCCAACTTCGTTGGATCTTTTACAAATAAAGTCATAAAATATGTATGATATGCGCCTCCCCCTCCGTTCCGTCCTCATGCTCACCTCATGAAGAAGCACAGACCGCTTGGTTCCTGCAAATCAGTTCGATCATCTGGGACAGGATTTATACACACACACACACACACACACACACACACCGATTAAAAATACTCAAAAACTCGTCTTACTCCCATTAGACAGCTGTCAAGACGAGAGCTTGTGCAGCAGGATGAGTGTAAAAATAAATAAATAAATAAACTAATAAATAATACTCTCGGAAAAGCATTAAGAGAAGATGAGAGATCATTTTGGGTTACATGGTGCACAAGGGAGGATTTAAGTGTGTTTGTGTGTGATGGTTAGCATATCTGCCTCACAGCCAGAAGGTCCCAGGTTCGAGTCCCGGGCTCGGCCGAGGCGTTCCCATTTGGAGTTTCTCCCCGTGCCTGTGTGGGTTTCCTCTGGGTATTCCGGTTTTCTCCTACAGTCCAAAGACATGCATGCTATCCTAATCGGCGGTACCTGCAAGCACGGGAGCAACGGGGTTTCCTCTGGGTACTCCGGTTTCCTCCAACAGTCCAAAAACATGCACAGTAGGCGAATCAGCTTTTCCAGATCGCTCCTCGATGGGAGTCTGCATGGATGTGTGAGTGCCAACCCTGCAACAGCCTGGCGAGCTGTCCAGGGTGTACCTCATTCTCGCCTGGAGATGGCTGAGATGGGCACCAGCCTCCCTGCGACTAATTAGGATGGGGAGGATGTTAAAATTTTATTCCACTCCATTTACGGTATGTAGTTTGCCTTGATTACAGCAGAAGCCAAATATGTGAGTCATTAGCATACAGCTGCGCACATATTTAACTACAGAGAAAAACAATCTCAAGACAGAAGACACACACTCTCGCACGCACACACACACTCTCGCACGCATGCACACACACTCCGCAGAGCGCTGATGCTCATGCTATATAAAATGTGCTGACTCTGTAGTTGGGGAGTTAGATGGAGCCCAGATGACATGATATCCTGCATCGCTGGCCAGGATCCATGCGCAGCATTCACTACAGTCACCACCGTGTGAGAAAAGGGGTGGGGCGAGCTGGGAGGGGCGGGGTTAGAGGTTGGTGGGGACGACATATCGGAATAAGCCTGAACCCCCTGCATTAGTAATTTATGACACCAAGTGTTGGTGCAGTGAGCACCTGACTGAGCTTGTTTGATTTGTCTGAGTGTGTGTGTGTGTATGTGTGTGTGTGTGTGTGTGTGTGTGTGTGTGTGTGTGCGGTTGTGAAAGAGAATGGAACTCACCCAAGAGAATAAACCCGACAGTGTTTAGCGTTGATGCTGCGGGCCAAGTGGAATCTTTTATCCAGACACAGTGCCCATGATCCCTTGTCTGCCAGACTGTTTACAGGATTTCGACAAGACACCTGTACATCACACCCACACACTCACACACACACACACACACACACACACACACACACACGGTCTTAATAGCGCCCTCATTCCTTTGTCCATGTGTCTCGGTTTCATCCTGGTCAGGATCACAGTGGAACCTAATTCAGGGAGCAATCTGCCCCGGATGGAATGCAGCTCCAAAGCACCGCACGTTTAACTTGGGTGGCGTCGGGCGGAACAGCCGTGATGTCCTGCAGAATATCAACCTTAAGGGTTTCAAGAGTTGGAGATCGAAAGTAGCGCTGCAGAAAAAAGAAAAAAAACATCCCGAGGGGCGGGGTCAGGGGACTGGGTCGCCACCCGACATCACCACGGGGCGAGGTCGCCTGACCCGGTACTTCCGATGATCTTTGAGTGAGTGCTGTAGCTCCATCTTACTGAACCCGTACATTGAGCTCTTCAAGCTCCAGGTGGTCGTGTTGGGGGCTGGGCCACCCACAGACCTCAGCGCCGCCTCTCCCGCCTTACCAAGTTTCATGGGTGCAATTAATAATAATAATTTGATCATCGTTAACCCCTGTGCTCATGCGTTTCTGTGTGGAGTTTGCATGTACTTCCTGTGCTTTTGTGGGTTTCCTCCGGGTACTCCGGTTTCCTCCGACAGTCCAAACACGCCCAGTAGGCTAACTGGCTGTTCCAAACCTCCCCTAGGTGTGAGTGTGAGTGTGAAGGGATGTTTGTAGTGTATTGACCCTGCAATGGCCAGGTGAGCTGTCCAGAGGGTGCCTCGCCCTCGCCAAGAGTCGGCTGAGATGGGTGCCAGCCTCCTCACGACCCTAATTAAGACTAAGTGCTTCAGAAAATGATTGAATGGATGAACTAATTAATTGGTCACACTTTACTTGCTTGTGTTACTAAACGGTTCCACCAGGGGGCAGTCATGGTCGCACGGCTTTCCTCAAAATTGTTGCGCTTGCACTAAACACGGGGCATAAAAGCGAGCACCTCCGAGCTAAAAGGTCCTGGGTTTGAGCCTTGGGCACGGTATGGGGTTTGCATGTTCTTTCTCCCGGTTCATCCGGGTACTCCGGGTTTCCTCCTACAATTTAGTACAGTGAGTTCGCCTGAGGTGTGTGTCTTTGGACTGAGGGCGAAACTGGAACACCCCGGAGGAAACCCAGTGGAGCACAGGAAGAACATGAAACCCCACACAGAAGTGCCCTCCGGGACTCGAACCCAGGACTGTGTTACAGTGAGGCAGAGGTGCTGACCGCGAGCGTATGAACTGAAAGCAGGTGTGTGGGTTCACCTGCGGGGTCGTGATGTATTGGATAAACCTCAGTGCCTCGTCTTCCAGGCTGTGACTGTCACTCGCCCATGGCTCCAGCTCTATCTTCCACCTGAGAGACTACACACATACACACACACACACACACACACACACACACACACACAGACACACACACACACACAGACACACAGAATATATGATGTGGGAAAACACGACTTTGGGTGCCATAGCGCTGTTTTTAGATATAACAAATCGCCTATGTTTATCTAAACGGGTGTTTACAGTAAGCGAAGCAGTTCGAGCCAATCAGAAGCCAGCTTTCATGGCCAGTTTGTTTACACCAAAGATATTTTTGCTGGTTTGTCGTGGGAATGATGCACTTTTACATCAAGCGATTGGACCGCAGGAATTCCCAGCTAAGTACAGATACCGGACTTTTTAGGGAAATTGAAAACGCCACACGATGATGATGATGATGATGATGATGATGATGATGATGATGATGATGATGTCATTCATGGCCATGACAAGGAGAAATGGTTTGTTG
Organism: Euristhmus nudiceps; assembly: GCA_030068295.1. Classification (NCBI taxonomy): domain Eukaryota; kingdom Metazoa; phylum Chordata; class Actinopteri; order Siluriformes; family Plotosidae; genus Euristhmus; species Euristhmus nudiceps. Next base: position 8,305,218 of record JAQNCB010000023.1, on the reverse strand, counting down.
TTGACAGACATATATAGATAGATGGATGGATACCATAGGTAGACAGCGGACGGGCAGACAGATGGCTAGCTAAATAGATAGAGAGATGGAAGGACAGACAGAGATAGATAGATGGTTAGCTAAATAGATAGATAGACAGGTAGACAGACAGACAGATGGACTGATAGAAATATAGATAGATACCGTAGGTAGACAGATGGCTAGATTGATCGATAGACAGATGCATTGATAGAAAGATAGATAAATAGATACCCTCGATAGACAGATGGAAGAACACGCAAACAGCGGGATAGATAGATAGATAGATAGATAGATAGATAGATAGATAGATAGATAGATAGATAGATAGATAGATAGATAGAT
>JAQNCB010000023.1:8227034-8242034 GCA_030068295.1 Euristhmus nudiceps | reverse complement strand
TAAAATAATGAGAGAGAGAGAGAGAGAGAGAGAGAGAGAGAGAGAGAGAGGGCTACAACCTTGAGCGTGCAGGGCTATCGTTGGCTTGTGCACGCAAGGAAATCAAACCCAAACAAATAGCAAAGGAAAAAGGGATCTACGGTTACAGTTTAGGGTTTACGGTTCGGGTTGGGTTGTGGGCTGGTGGAGGCTTGTATGGGGCTGGAGAGAGAATGGGTGAGGTCGCGCCATCTCCACCCAAGCCCCACCCAGTTCTCCCTCAGCGTTTACTTTAGACCTGCGGCAGACCTTTCACTGCAAGCCTGCCATACACTTTGTTCTGACAAATCAAAGCTCAAGGCAACAAGTTCATACCATCCAAAGAAAAGACAAAGCAAAAATAACACATGTTCAGACACCCCGTCCAGACTGATGAACTCCGTCACGTCCGCGCGTCGCGTCGTGTCACGGTGCTGATGCAAGACGTTTCTCTACACGCTGCCGTGTTCGCACGACGCACGGATGGAATGAATCGCAGCGGCATTCGTAATTGTACGGCGCGTTATGGTCCCGACGTGCACCGGCGGCCCGTGTTCGACCGTCTTAAATGTGAAACCTTCAAACGGAAGTGCCAGCTGGGAGCTGGAGGAAGGTTGGCCGGGTTCGCTCCGTGCTCCGTCTCAGTGCCTGTCGCTGCTGCCTGAATGAGAGCGAGAGGGAGGAACTGAGATCACACTGAAAGAGCCAATAGCAAAAGAAGGACTAGTATCAACTACTTTATGCACCCGAAGCCAGCATGGAATTTACCCACATGCCTGCTCTCCATCATCCACCCTCCACCCCCCCACACAACACACACACACACACACACACACACACACACACACACACACACACACACACACACAAACCACTCCCTACGTTCCAAACAAGGAGGTTTGCAGCATATGTTGTGCACATGTTCGCGTATTTGCTGATTACAGTGTGATACTGGGTAACGCATGCTGAGCGAATAAACCAAGCCCCGCTAGCTTGTGGAATATTCCACTGAAGAGTTTGCTGGGACATTAAAGACACATGCTCAGTGAAGCTCTGTTTTGTTTTGTTTTTTCTTTCTACGACCATCTGATGACTTTTCAGCTCTCAGAGGAAAAATTATCAAGCTATCGCATACGCAACACATCGCAAAAGCTACGTAATGTACAGTGCTGCAGTGGTCAAAAAAAAGTGAGTACACGATGGCAGCGAAACGAATGAAGCGGAGGGGGCGCTTTGAAACTATTTAGCACTTCATCTCTTCATCTCCGCATCTGGGAGGGGCTTCGAAACTATTTAGTGCTTCATCTCCGCATCTGGGAGGGGCTTTGAAACTATTTAGTGCTTCATCTCCGCATCTGGGAGGGGCTTCGAAACTATTTAGTGCTTCATCTCCGCATCTGGGTGGGGCTTTGAAACTATTTAGTGCTTCATCTCCGCATCTGGGTGGGGCTTTGAAACTATTTAGTGCTTCATCTCCGCGTCTGGGAGCGGCTTCGAAACTATTTAGTGCTTCATCTCCGCGTTTGGGAGCGGCTTTGAAACTATTTAGTGCTTCATCTCCGCATCTGGGTGGGGCTTTGAACTATTTAGTGCTTCATCTCCGCATCTGGGAGGGGCTTCGAAACTATTTAGTGCTTCATCTCTACTTTTTATTTACACATTCGTGGAAATTTACATTGATCAACTATAAAGTAGACCAAATTAAATCAGTACACGCAACTCAGTCACTAAAACAAGTGGGTACACGGCGTGTACCCACCACTACAGCCCTGGTTACGTACCACACTCAGTATGAACGCAGTATGAGAGCAATACTACCTTTAAATACAAACTAAACAGCATCTACAGCATTAAGGGCCATTTTCAGAAGAATGTACGGCCTGGGTTCGATTCCCAGCCTGGGCGTTTCTGTGTGGAGTTTGCATGATCTCCCCGCGCTTGCATGGGTTTCCTCCAGGTACTCTGGTTTCCTCCGACAGTCCAAAAACATGCACAGGAGGCTGATTGGCTGTTCCAAATCTCCCTTAGGTGTGAGTGAGAATGTGAATGGCTGTGTGAGTATTTGCCCTGCTATGGTCTGGCGAGCTGTCCAGGGTGTACCCCGCCCTCGCCCAGCGTTGGTTGAGATGGGCGCCAGCCTCCCTGCAACCCTAATTAGGATTAAGCGGCTCAGAAAATGAACGAATGACATACAGGAAGTAATCCTTTCCATCGGAAATGTAACCCAGTAAAGTGCAGCGTTATCGATGGTAAACACAACCGGAATGAATGCGTATCATCTCCCTGTGGTTTTATATAAGAGTTTTGGTGAGTTATATACAGAATACAGTGTTATCTATCAGTCTGTGTGCATTCCATGTTTCCATGTAAGGTTACTGTTTACAACTCGATGAATAAAAAGCTGTCTTTGTTTTTTAAGAAATGTCCTTACCGTTACTGTGTACGTTTCTCTGAAAACATTGCTTTCGCACCATCAACCTACTTCCACATGCACTCATTAGCCAAACTGTTTAATCCTACCAGGGTCCAGGATTGGTAGACGGTGCTATGATGGACAGGAGAGAGAGAGAGAGAGAGAGAGAGAGAACAGAGAGGCATCCACAGAGCAGTCTATTTTGCGTCCTTGTCTCCTGGTTGTAAACGGCTGTGGTCTGGTCAGGACTGCAAATCTCCAAGGGATCACCCCGCCCTGTTAAGCCCTCGCATTACATTTTGAAGAATCTGCACAGTGATCATCTCTGTAATTTCCTGAGTGTCTTTTAAATCCAACACGGCGCATAAAACAAGAATAAATACAGCGCATGCCTGCTGCCCGCATTTTCTTCACCGGCGTTAATGTGCAAAACCCGTTCAGTTTATTTCTTATGAGGATAAATGCATCCGATGGCTTCGGGCTCCAGTCCAGACCGGTCCGGACCTGACCCAGTTCAACAATTTGTTCCCAAACTACATTATCCCTTTCGCACACACTAAAAGGATTTGACAGCCACATTGGAAAAACGACCTCATGCCGCCCGCTGAAGAACACAACATACTCGGCACAAGTGAACAACTCGAGCATTTCCCCTCTCGGATGTGGCGACGTTACGTATTAAAAGCACAGACGGTGACGCCTGACCCTGTTATCATATACAATACATACGCAAGTATTTACACACAGTCGTTAAGTAGCTTTTCACTTGAGATAAACACACATCCGGAGTTTTTTTTTTTTAAACTGAATTCTTCTATAAAACAACCGACACATTTAGCAACCCATGAGCTGTTAGCTTGCTAGCTAGCCTTGATGGGATATGGGCAATATTTATTAGGAGAAAATTATTGTGTGGCATAGATAGTACGTGCGATCCGATTGGCTGTTGAGTGGTTCGGAATTTCCTCAATCATTGTTCTTCAATCTCACTTTCGAGATTAATACCAAGTACTTACACTTTGTCCAGTTTCAGTGATCATTGCTTCATTTTAAAGGAAAAATGGATGCAGGCATTATATTTTTTTGATTTTTCCTTTTTTTTGGGGGGGGGGGGGGGGTCGGGGGGGAGGGCGGTGAAAGTGTTACAAAAATACCCCATAATAAACAACTACGTACTTAACCTCATTAGATTGGTCAGTACAGTGAAATTCCAGGCCCCTGCCATGATGCATCAAAGCATCTTGTATATCAGTGCCTTGGCCTGGAATTTCCATGTACTGACCTCCCATTCAGTTAATAATTCAGATGTATTCAGTAATAAATTATATTTACTTGGAAGTTTAATCTGAAACTGTAAATTCGATGACTGTACCTTGTATCGGATGAGAGACTTGAACCAAAACTAGCTACGATAGTTATGCTAACTGCTTAAGTCAAGTCTAAAATCTTTCGAGGCAAATTCAATCAAAGGGACTCGGTTCACCTCAGTTTAAAGCGGATTTATGATTTAGAAAAAAAAGTCCACCACGAAAATGTAGCCTCCATGTGTTGCTACGGCAACATTAGCTACATGAAAGAGGTGGGTTTATTTCTCACAGTCTTCATTTTTCTGGGAAGGGAAAAGTGATGACGCATCGTCCATTTTTATGTACATTACACTAAACCCAAGGACTAAAATGACCAGAGACCGAAGCCAGCAATGTACTCCATGGGTCTAATTCATGGAAACACATGACATACTGTTGTACAAATGAAAACTGCCAGCTTCTCGGATCAAACAGGTCGTACCCAGCTCCAGATGTCTGAGTGCAATAAGGGCAAGGGTTTGTAGCCAATATGCATTTCTCTCCTTTTAAGAAAAAAAACAAAACATGCAAACCCAGCCGGACACGACTTCTGAAGTAAGCTGGAAAGAAAACATGCCTGACACGAGTAAACACCGTGTACGAGGCCGTAAATAACCGTGAACCAGCTCTGCTGGCATCCCTACGTGCCCACGCTACCATGTCATAGATGTGGTGGTACACTTTGCATCATGAACAGTGCTTTTGTTCACTTTTCAACCCAGTGTGGCTTCTGATGTGAAGTTTGCGTGTGTAACCCGGGCTACTTCTGAGTACAGTCATCCCTCGCTATATCGCGCTTCAGGTTCAATTGGAAAAAAGTTCAGGAAAATGCTGCGAGGGGTCGCTAATGACTCGGATTCGGATTCCAGCCTCTTCTTCTTCTGCTGGGAAATTCGTCTCGACCAATCAGCTTGCGTGCTTTCAGAGGCCGCGTCCCAAACCGAAGTCAGCAGCGACCTTGCGGCCTTTCCCTTCACTCTTTCATTATTAAATAGGGAAAAAGTGAAGGGAAAGGCGGCAAGTTCACCAGCGACTCCGGTTTCGGACTCGGCTCTGAAATCTCGCAAGCTGATTGGTCGAGATGAATTTCCCAGCAGAAGAAGAAGAGGCTGGGATCCGAATCCGAGTCATGACCGAGCTAACGAGAGCTGCTATTTGCTTCTGAGCTTTGAGAACTTTGTGGGACTCTGTAATGTCTTTATCCCGTCCCACTCTGGAAGCTGCCAAAGATCATAGCGCACAGTGCAACTTGCTAACAGCTAACTTGCCGTTTCGATACACAGCAGTCCATACGCGATTGTTTTTTTTTTTTGCCTGACCATCGGCCAATCAGAGTGCACACACTTTCGTTGGTGTTATTAATAAACTTAATTGTTTTATTCCCCTTTATTTCATCGTAATCCCTTGAAAAATAAACATGGGTAGCGTAGACAGAAAAGGTTAACAAGCTGCAAACTGACTGCTGATCAGAATAAAACCCAACGCAGAAAAAAACAACTGTTTTACTGATTGCAATATTTCTTTATGACCTTAATATTTAAACCGCAGATGCCTTCCAGCACTTCATATCCTTCAGTGATTTATTATGGACGGACAAACAAAGCGAGAGCGAGAGAAAGAGAAAGCGAGAGCAGTCAAGTGAGATTCTGTTTGACCCTATAAATCAATCTCCACGCCGCAGCACACTCCAGCACTGTTCTCGTATGTAAATTCAGCTGCTAGCTTTAGAATCCTAACGTCACTAAAACACTTTCTTTTCCCATTCATTCAAATATATACACAGGAGTGTGTTCAGCGCAGCCTCAGGAGCCAAACGTGTTTACTTGCTGTGCTCGATGTGTTCTGCATTCATGGCCGTGTGTGTTTGAGGTGGAAAAAAAACCCCAGACTCAGTCTGGCCTACTTAACCTGACCCCTAATCCCCCATAAAGCTACAGTGGTAAGATGCAATTCGTATTAAAGCTCGGGGGGAAATCTGTAGTCTGTGGAAGTTATATGGTTAGCAAACAGTACGCTGTATAAATATTTATAAAATATTGATTGAGTACACTGAACTACAATGGTCTATATGGCAGGGGTGCAAGCGGAAAGCCACTGCTCTCGATAAAGAACATTGCTGCCCTTCTAAAGTTTGTTAAAAATGATGTGGGCAACCCAGAAGGTTATTGGAAAAATACCGTGCAGAGCACTGTGGGAGCTTCGGCTTTAAAGTTTGTTGCTCTTAAACCAGCTACTAGGGTACCAACAGTGTAGGTACAACACCAACATTATACAACTTGATTAAGTTCTCTCTCTTTCTCTCAATATATATATATATATATAGAAGTGTGACTGGCTACATAAACCCCTTTAAAACATAATATTATATAGCTCCGCTAATGTTACATATAGCACCGGTCTGTGTGGGTTAGCATTTTGCCTAGCATACAGCCCACCCCTTTAACCCCACTTTTGTTTACGGTGTCTCCTCCGTCTCCTGGGCTACAGAGGAAGGATGGTGAAAGCTCCCATGGCCCGCTGCAGCTCCGGTAGAATAAAATCCCGCTTTGGAGGTTCAAAAAGTCTTGAATTTTCCCCTCGCTAAAACAGTGCAGCCCTTCCCCACTGTATTATGCCTAAAAGTCCTTGAAATATAATCAAGAATAACATGAAAAGACACGAAAAAACAACAACTGAGACCTCCGAGGCTCTGTGTGCGCAGAGTGCATTTATGTTTATGATATTCTCCCGATAGAGGGCACTGCTGTTCCTGTTTTGACTCAAAGTACTTCTAACTCTAGTTAATTATTTAACTAAATTCGTAGTGATTAACATATCAAGCTGATTTTCAATAGGCTTCTGGGGGCGACCATAATGCGTCCCAAACATAAGTTTTATGGCGATTGAGCAATTATTGGAGGTTCTACAGTGTCCACAGGCCACGATGGACAGACAGACGCACAGATAGATGTCGCGACTGATGACAAAACCCCTTCGCGGAAACTCTTAGCTTTCACCAAGGGGTAAAAAACCATCTGGATGGATGAAAACAACATAGAAGTTTTGTTTGTAAAAGAACCTCATCGTCTATGTTGGTTCACCTCACACTGAGCTTGTTTGGCTGCTCCCGGGCCAGGACGGTTTGTCTTTGTTGATAGAATAACGAATTTTGAAGTATAGCACCGAATCAAAAAGAAAGTTTTCAGGGTATCTGTTGTAGGACCGAATCTCAAGGGAGACGGTGAGTGTGGACGGTTGCGTGTTTGTATGCATGCTGACACTGTGATGGTTTGACGATAGTCTGTACAAAGGGCACCCCTCCTCGTACGGTGTTGGCCGATATAGGCTCGAGCCTCCCCAGTAGGATTACGAGGTTGGCGAATGAGTGATGTTGAATGATGAAGTTCTTTACGCAGTTGGAAACAGAACGAAACTCTCCCCAGAATTATCGTCGGAGAACCGGGCAATACTGAACTCAAAGGTCAAAGGGGTCCGACATTCAAGCACCAGTACCAGGAAGACGCCTGCCGTCTTTTGTTCATTCATTCTTTTATTCATTCTAATTCGACTGTTGCCTATGAGCGATCCGTTTTCCCCTGGGCTATAAAGGGTTGCACACATTGTTTATCACCGTCATGATCTTTCAGCGCAAAACACACCTGTCATGTCAAGTCATGTACTCATAAATACACACGCACACACACACACACACACACACACACACACACAAAAGAAAATTAAAAGCAAGAAGCTCCTCATAAAATAAGTAATGGAACAAATGACCTTAACAACAAGATGCGAGTTCTAACAAGCCCCAGTCTTCTGGGAAGCCTTTCCAAAAGGTTCTGGAACGAGGCTGTGGAGATCGCGATCAATGAACTAGACTTAGGCGGAGCGTCTATAAGGTCAGGCGCTGTTATTCGGTGTGGAGCTCCGGTACACAGTTAGCTTTCCAGGTCACCCCAGCGGGGTTGAGGTCGGGGTTCTGTACAGGACACTCGAGCTCATCCGGAGTGCTCAGACAAGTTCTATTCACTCGTTCGTCATTCAATTGCTGAAAGGCTTCAGTCAACAAGGGTCATAGTGAGGCCGGAGCCTATCTCAGTCCACTCATGGCGAAGGCGCGATACACCCGGACCAACTCGCCAGTAAATTGCAGAACGTCACACAAGCAATCATTAACAATCACGCCTTTTGCAACGGGCAATCAAGTTTGGACTGGGAAGAAACCATGACCAGCATGGGCAGAACACGCATCCTCCGAAAAGAAACACCCGAGCCAAGCCTAGGACTCGAACCCAGGATGTTTTTGTTGGCCAACCAGCTTTAGTTCCTGCTAAGGGAAACTGAAACGCGATGGCGTACAGGAGGTAAGTTCTATACAACGGTGCTTCTGACTTTTGGGAAATAACCACATCTGGGCGCCGTTGTCAGGTGTTCGCTTGAGATTTGGCGGTATAGTGTACAAAGAACGTAATAATTCCACGAAGCAAAACAACTTTTGCTAGGTGTTGGAACTTTATGACCTTGGCTTGACAATGTCTTCAATCAAATCCGGCCAAAATCCAAACTTGCTGCTCATGTGTGAAACAAACGTCTGGTGGGAAAAAGAAGCCACAGAAAAACTTTGTGAAAAACTGCCTTGAGGTACACCGGTATATTCTGAACAAAGGCGCCAACAATCATGCACATGACTCTATAGGATAAGCGTTTGCTTGGTACATGTCGTGTCACAACACATCCAGGATGGATTTAATGCTGTTTTCATCACGCCTTTGTTGAGTTTCCATCATGACTCGAAAGTGTGCCAAAATGATTTTCAGAGTCTTGTCCTGTTATGAAATTAAATGACATCATTACGCAATGCTCTCTGAGAAAGTTCTGCTCTTTAGATCTTGAGATGCTGTTGCCATTTCCTAAATCATCTTTCTGTTTTATACCTCCTCCGAGAACCTTATGTTTTTGTCATCGTTTCTTTGTTCGTCTGTTTGTTAGCAACTTTACAGGAAAAGTTACGAAAGAACCTTGACGATCCTGGCTGCGGTCCAAGCCACACCCCATCAGCTCATCAGATTTTGGAGATGATCCGGATCAAATTCTGAATCCTGGAATTTTCAAAAGGATTCTTTAACATTTTGAGATAGTACGATTTTTTTGGAAGTGTATGTTAGGTACTCTTGTTGTTCCTTTCATCGCTTCTCAGCTTCAAGAGTTCTTCCAGGTTCTCTGGTGTTGTCCTAACCCCGAAAAGCACACTACAGTGTTAGAACTGGTTCCATGGCGATCCGAATCGCTCTCGTCGTCTGCATCAGGCTCAAAGCCGTTTTTTTAAAAGACCTCTCCTCGAGGTGGTCACAGCAGGACTGCTTTTATAAAACTGATCTTGTGTTTGCGGAGAGAGCCAGTGGAGGGCCGGTGGTACGGTTGGAACTTCAAGCCCCACTATCACCAGGTTGTCCCTGCTGTCCCCCCAGTGCCACTAACTGGGTTATGAAAGGCCGGCCGTGTCTCTCACAGTCTGTAGTGAGAGGGATGTAAAAGAACCATCGCTGACTTTCATCAAGAGGAGCTGCATAACCGTCAGCGCGTTTCTGCCCTGCGATGGCCTAGTGAGCTGTCCAGGGTGCACTCTGCCCTCGCCCAGATTCGGCTGAGATGGGCACCAGCCTCTCCACGACCTCAATTAGGATTTAGCGCTTGCGCGTGTCAGCAAAACATGTAAACAAGCGGCAAGGTTGAAAAGGACTGATTGAGTCTCTTCAGAGAAAACACAGTCGAACCCAAACGGACTGAGACGGGAACGCCGGCCACCGTGCTGTCACGCCTTCTCGTACATTCGCATCTATAGGCGTGCTTTCAGGTCCAGTTTTAGTAGTCTGGACACACCGATTTTAGAATCGATTCTGCTGTTCCAAATGTGGACGGAAACGAGTTCTGGAAGCGATCTTCGAGGCTGAATGAACGAGTCAACGGAACCAATCTCTCCAGAACCGGGTTCACGCTTTGTGCTGAACGGCCACAGCGCGTGCACGCCGCGGGATTCCGTGCAGAGGCCTCGAGAACGCTCTCTGGAATGCTTTTACGAAACTGAACTGAACTGAACTGAAGTAACCCACGCAATCGCATCCAGGATCTGCAGAAGGATACGTTCTGACATATCACACCCACACATCGTGTTCCCTGACTCCCTTACTGCAGCTGGGTGGCGAGGGGTATAAATAGTGGAAGTGGCGTTTTTAACATGGGCCAGAAGCCCACAGAGCTGCTCCACCCAAGACCTTTAAATACATCCAACCCATACTCTCTCGCTCTCACTCTCACATACACACACACACACACACACACACTCTCCCTCACACACGCTCTGTTTCCTCCATCTATTCATAAAGCTGGAGAGGAAATCTGCAAAGCCTGCACCACCTGTTCCACTGTCTGCCGTCTCCTCTCCTTCCTCTACTCCTCTTCAATTACACCTGATCACGTGTTCCATCTTTACATCGCCAGGCTCCGCACCTCCTCCATCCTCAGTCATAACCTCACGCTACGGCGCACCTCCGTCGCAGTGCGGCCGTTGGACCGCTTGTTAAAGAAGGCGCGCAATCAGCAGTCAGGTACCTGCTTGCTAATAATACCCCAGGATGTACAGCGTGAAAGCTGAAGGGTTCACCCTGAACAGCTCGCCAGTCCATCAACGAGGCCACACACACACACACACACACGCACACACACACACACACACACACACACAAAACTCTTCACACTCACACTCACAAACAGGAGCAATTTGGAACAGCCGGTTACCCTAATATGCACATGCTTGTGCTGTAGGAGGAAACCAGAATACCCAGGTGAAATGCAAACGCAAGAACGTACAAGCTTCGCAGGAAACGCCTCTGTCAACCCCAAAGACTTTCTTACTGTAACGCAGACATCCTAACCACTACGAACGCACGGCATTATATCTGGCGTTTCTGGCGTCTCTCGTGTGCGGAGTACGCGTGCTCTCTCCGTGCTTTCCTCTGAGTACTCCGGTTTCCTCCCAAAGTTTAAAGACATGCATCTTAAGCTAACTGGCTGTTCCAAATTTCCCCCGCACTGTTAATGCAATTGTGAATGGTTGTGTGTGTGTTGACCTACGATGGTCTGGAAAGCTGTTCAGGGTGTGCCCTGCCTCCGCCCAGTGTCAGCCGAAATAAGCTCAACCCTCCAAGCACCTGGTAGTACAAGGCTCGATAAATGAGCGAGAGGTGAGAGAGTGTCATAATTCAGGATTGAGAACGAGTTAAAGCTGGGATTGGTAATCTGGGAAGTTAGCATCTTTCCTATGCTGAATGTAGACTCTTTAGGTTGTTTGAAAAAAGCCACACCCCCTTTCCACACACGCCCTGACTGTGACTGCTGGCACATGCACAGTACGGTAACACATGAGCAGGAATACACAGGAGCATATGATTGGATGTTCTCTAGTGGGCCGTGAGGCGCTGATTGGTCTGTGTTTTTAAAGGATTACAGAGGCCGCAGATGAAAGACTTTTCCCAGATGTTTTTCAGACCTCATCCGTTATTGATTTCCGTCGGCGTGTAAGAACACATAAGAGTTATATATATATATATATACAGAGTTGAATATTTACCAAACCCAGCTTTAATGATGAGAAGTGAGTCAGAAGCGAGTTAAACAGACAAACTAACAAAGGACTTTGGTCATTAGGCCATCGATAACAATGATATATTGAAGACAGTGAACAGGAAGCTGGGTGCTCCTACATCAAAACCCCAGGCTGTGTGTATTTTAAGGAACATTTCGATCATGTCGGAGAAAAGAATCCACATTAGTTAGTCATTATTAAGGAAAAAAAAAACAAAACAGGATCTCATTGTCCAGAAATGTGGTACTTTCCACTTGAGCAGATAATCGGCCTTCCCCTGGGCAGCACTGACGCAGCCGGCAAACGGCGTGCTCGCGTACTAGACTCTTACTTAATCTGGACGACATCATGAAGGCATGAAGGGAAGCAGTGAAACATGAGCACGAGCGGCTTTGCTGGAATAAACACAGGATGGAAGGCTGATCCTAATGATAATTGCATTTCAATTTCCTGAAATAACGATGAGTCCGTCATGATTCCGCGGGTCGGAACAGCCGTTACCTGTCCAGGACATTCACTGTGTGTGTGTGTGTGTGTGTGTGTGTGTGTGTGTGTGTGTGTGTGTGTGTGTGTGTGTGCGAGTGTCTGTCTGGCAGCCCAGAGATTCAGGTGAATTTATGAAAATAAACAGAACCAGTGTTTTCCTCTCCGAGCTCCTTCTGGAAAAGGAATCTGCACAGAGGCGTTCGAACATAAACACTTCAGTTAGCAGCATTCGATGCTTCTGGTGATTAATATTTTCCCTCTGCCATCATATTTCAGGGCTTATTCCTGCCTGTTAGCAGTGGCAACGATGGAAGAGGGATATTTCTCTATTCTTCACGTAGCATTCCGAAAGAAACCTACCACGGCCAGCCTGGAAAGCACGGGAAAAACATCCCAGAATTCCTGGCCTCCCAATATCATATCCACTCAAACATTCCGCTCTTATCCAGAGAGCCTTGCAATAAGTGCTGTCATCCAACTGAGCAATTCAGGGTTAAGGGCCTCGCTCAAGGGCCCGACAGTGGTGGTAGCCGGGCTTGAACCGCTAACTGATCGCTTTAACCACTAAGCCACCACTGTCCCGGGTAACCTCTAACCACCTGAACACTCATTCAGCCATTAACATGCTGAGCCGCTTAATCCTTCAAGGGCTGCAAGGAGGCTGGAGCCTATCTCAGCCAACTCTTTTTGAAGGCAGGGAACACCCTGAAAAGCCTGCCGGTCCATCGGAAGGCAACCCACACACACACACAAACACACACACACACACACACACAACTACTGACACTGACACTCTCACCATGGCGCACACTGGAACAGCCGTTTAGCCTAATGCACACGTCTTTGGAGTGCCGGAGGACACTGGAGTACCGGGAGGAAGCCCACGCAAGCACCGGGAGAACGTACAACCACTCACTCGCTCTGTTTAATTCAATTAGGAGCACGAGGAGGCTGGAGCCTATGTCAGCCAAATCTGGCCAAAATTCCATCTGAGAGGTGCAAGAAACTTGTTGATGGTTATCAGAAGCGATCGCTTTCACTTTCCTCCAAAGTGTGTCCAACCAAATATTGAGTTGAGGGTGCCAACAATTTTGTCCAGCTCATTTTATGAGTTTTGTGTAAAATTGTGTCAATTTTGGCTTTTTTCCTTCAGCTTTTTTGTGTTCTTCCAATGCACATCCAAGAAATAAAAACATTGATACCGAAAACATTTATAATTGCAACAGTTTCTGGAAGAAATGGGGTATTTCTGGAAAAATCACAGGGGTGCCAATAATTTCGTCCACGGCTGAATGTATTGGAACCCCAGAGTCCTTAAGTGGCCCCAGCGGAAGTTTGAAAAGGAAGAAGGGACGCCGATTTCTCCTTAAAGCCGAAGTCAGTGTCATTCGCCAGCCAGCTGTTTGACGGACGAGCAATAACAGAGTGTGTGGCGCACGAATCGGTGAAATTCTTTCAAGAAATCTTTCCACTCTGGACCTGGTGAACAGATTCCAGGAGAGAAAATCCCTGCTCCCGAATCCCTGTTTTTCCTGGATCTCGTCTACATTCTCCTTTTTTTTCACTGTTTTTATCCTCTCAGTTCTCTTTGGATTGGAATGCACGACTGATGTCCCGGTCGAACATCTGGATAAGCACATCTGTACTCGAGATAAACACCGAGTTCTCAAGCGACCGACACGAGCGTGAAGGACGATCCAGCTTAATAGCCGACTGCTGGATATAACGGAACGCTTGTCCTCGGATCCTCTGACCTCCCTGGGGTTTGTCGAACAGAGGCAGGTAATCAGGCGTGGCGCTTCGTCAGGTCTCCGTCGGATTAGAGGCACGGGTTCGACTGTCGTTACCCACAAGCATGTTCCTACTTCCTGTTTTGTTTGTAGTAGCGTCCGATAATTTCTAATAATCGCAGCGAGATGATAATTAGCTAAAACAGAGCTCTCGACACGTTTGGTGAACTCATTTAAGCGTTTTTATTTTTTTTAGGATTTTTTTCAGTGTTGGTCATGTGACAGGTGATGTCACACACTGATTGACAGGTCATGTTTATCTTGTCCTGGGTATCATTGTTTACAAGTTTGACGAGCGTTTGCATCTTTCTGAGTTATTAAGGATTCTTTTATTTTGAAAAATAATAAGGTTGTTCTAATTTGGTCATGTGATCTTGTGATGTCACATCCAATTATTAATTATTAAGGATTTTCTATTCCCGTCACGTGATTTGCGATGTCACACATTTTGACTGACAGCTGGCGTTAGCCTCACCACGCCCATCACAGTTTATAATTTCGGTGAACTTCCGTTGAAATGTTTTTTCGGGTTTTTTTTGAGTAATTAAGGATTTCTTATTGTTGTCATGTGATCTGTGATGTCACACATTTTGATTGGCAGGCGGTGTTTACCCTGCCATGACTATCCTTGTGTATAACTTTGGCGAACTATTAACCCATTAAAGACTTTATTATCCCAATCGAAATCATTCGGGTGGGTTTTAATATATGGGTCACATGACCAGTGACATCATGCGCTTTGATTGACAGGTCATGTATACCATGTAAAGGGCATCATAGTTGACAAGTTTACTGAACTCGAGTCATGCAACTATACTGCTTATTCAGTCGACGTAGCGGTTAGCTCGCGGCAAGAAAGGTACTGGGTTCAAGTCCCGATCCCTGTCGAGTTTGCATGTTCTACCGAAAAATAGTGCATCATGGGAAATTTTTCCACCTTGATCGTTTTGTCCAGCCAATCCAAATTCCGGAGGATCCCCGACTCGCTTTGTTTTTACACATGGTCCTGTTTATACAGTGTAAAAGGCTTCAGAAGTCAAATCAAGAAGCCCAAGAAGTGAAATCAGGCGGGTCACAGCGGGAAACGGCGCCCGAGCCTCCGGAGCTCGAACAACTACATCACTCAGCGTCTAATCTCAGAGTATAAACACACACGGGTCACATCAGTGGAAGTTATTAGCCCAGCGCTGAACTCTCCTTTTGTGTCCGTGTTAATGTTATCAGAGTGTATTTTGGAAGCCGTGATGACTGTGTGTGTGTGTGTGTGTGTGTGTGTGTGTGTGTGTGTGTGTGTGTGTGTGTGTGTGTGTGTGTGTGTGT
>JAQNCB010000023.1:8193325-8211601 GCA_030068295.1 Euristhmus nudiceps | reverse complement strand
CAGGCCCGCAGGATAATTTGAAAGTGAAAAAATGCATAAAAGACATGGATTTAATTTTTTTAATTAAATGCAATTCAGGAATTATCCGCTAGGGGGGTGCACTGTTTTGGACAGAGAAGAAGACAAGCCGCATCACTAAGACAGACCAAACAGCAGACGGTATCAATGCGCCATCTGCTGCTTGTTAGCTCCATGCTACACGCTCGTTAGCCAAAATGGCGCTAAAAGGCTGACTTGTACGAATGACTTGTTAAAGTTTTGTGCCTTTGTACAATCAGTGGGATCAGTTGCAGTGCGTGCACGTGACGATAAAAGTAAACTGCACGTTTGTCGAAAGAAACATGAAGTGTTGCAAGGATTGTTCACGAAATTTCAAGATGCTCCGAATGTTCTTGTGCTTCTTTACACCAAAACAAAGGTAACATGATATTTTGGTGATTGATAGCTGAGTTTGCGGTAATTTTAATGGTCCGGCCCACTTGACATCGACCTCGGCTGTCTGTGGCCCGCGATGGGAGATGAGTTTGACGCCCCCTGTTCTAGAGGTTCCATCTGCAAAGCAACAGTTTGCATGTTCTCACCATGCTTGCGTGGGTTTCCTTCTGGGTACTCTGGTTTTCTCCTACAGTCCAATCACATGCATAGTAGGCAAACTGGCTGCTTCAAGTTGCCCCAAGAAGTGTGCAAGTGTGAGTGTGAATGGTTGTGTGTGTGTGCTGGCCATGCGATGGTCTGGCGACCTATTCAGGGGATAACCCTACTTTGACCAGGTGTTGGGTGAGATAGGCTTCAGGCTCCCTGTGACCCGAGTAGGACAAGAGTCTTGGCAAATGACTGAGTGAGAGAGTCACCAAGGTCACGTTGTGTATTTTGTAGATCAGTTGCCCTTTTACCAAATCTCCAGAGCGCCATTGCTCACTGTTTAAACTTTCCAACAGTTTCTAAAGAACACAATCCGGTCCACCTGGTGCCAACACCATGTAATGTAATGCAGCATGGATTACTTGACTTGTATCTCTAAGAATTTTACCGGATGTTAACCAAAAACGATTTTGGCGGCGGTCTCGTAGTCACTGCTGCTCGATTGTCCATCCATATGACTGCCTTGTTTGCCGGTTTGTGAACAAAACCCTGACCACACCCATGCACGGATTTTCACCAAACTTGGTGGGAATACAACCCTTCCTGAGTCCCAGAGATTATTTGATTTTTGAATGTCATGGTCAAAGGTCAAGGTCAGAGAAAGGTCACAAAGTTTTTGGACGTAGATCGTTCAAGTTTGAAAGGAGTGTCAGTTGGCATGATGTTACTATGAAACACTAATAGGAAACCATAGATCGACTTTCAAACGAGACGGTTACCTTTGACCTTGAGTGACCTTCAAAAGGTCAAAAAGTCATTTTGTAAAGCCTTAATACGAGACGGTTGTTTCCCCCTCCTGCATGTTGGTGTAAGTCGGTTATGTCCACGTTCCGCAGACTATAGAACACATTGTAAGATGATCACATGGTTCAATAGAACCACGACCCATACAGGGCTTAATTACATTATTATTATCCATGCTACGTGGTGGCCTGCACCCTGACACTTGATTGGTTGGTTGGTTGGATAAACACAAAAATGAGCTACAAGTCTGAGACATTTTTCATTCAAGTCTGAAGATTCTTTTTATTACACTTTAGAATGACAAATCGTTTTAACATTTTTTTTAATACACAAGCAAAATCTGTATAGACAATCATGAGCTAGAGGTCAAAGAAAAAAAATCATTTGTACACAGATATTTTACAATAGACACTGTAGCAGGACACTGGCTAAAGCAATATGTAAAAGAGTATTGCTATTTTTTTATATAGTACAACTAATAATTTCTGAAAAACAAAAATAAGTTACTTAAATATCAATTACATATACAGAATGTGCAACTGGTCCACAATTTTATATATGTAATTAAAATCCTTTTAAGGAGGTTTCAAAACCAATTTAACGTAGCTTGTTATGGTTCGGTCTCAAATTAATAAATGTTTACAGGGAAAAAAAAAAACAATTTAGTTATAAACCAGCGCGATCCACTGCAAACCTCCACATAAAACCTGAATGCAACTGTCCGTCTCGGGACTTGACCATTTACTTGTCATTTCTTCCTGAATAAAAGACCCCCATTTAATCTATCGTTGAATATAAAGTGCATTTTATCGTAACTAGTAACATTTTTACGAAATATTTTTATATACATTTGTATAAAACTCCCCATAGTAGCTTGATTGCATTGTTAAAAAGGCATTCGTTCCTTCGGATTTTCTGCTCCTCACAGAATTTGGGTGCCGTGATTATCCTAAGGTAGGTTACAAATTGTGCTGGACCAGATACAAAAACTTTGCGGGTAGAAAGTTCTCGAATCTCTCGTCAAAATGTGCGTAAGATGTACATCGTGGTGCGAATTCGCAGGAAGCTGGGGCGTACGTCAGACGCTACGCTCAAAGGGAACGTGTTACCAGTTTGGGTATGTACGCTAGGGCGTCTCTCTCCACTGTGACTCGAGGGGGGATAAACGGTTGGCAGATACAGGCTTCGTCACGTACCAGCAGCTCTTCTTAGCCTCTTACCTACCCTATGGGAAAAATTAAACCCCCCCCCAATCCCTACGGGAAAAGCGAAAAATTATATTTCCTAAAGCATCATTTTAAAGTGAAATTTCAAATCGGTTAGTTAGACTCTGTCACCACCTCGTGTTCACATCCTTCCAGGAACACTCTAAGCGATTTTCGGGGAAGGTAGGTAAAGGGTTTTAAGGCTCTTCCACGTAGCAGATACCTCGTTCTCCAGCCATATTGACGAGTCAACAGGTCCACGAGGGAAACCTAGGCATCCCCACCCCCCCCAGCGACACTCTCTAATACCTCCTGGGAGATCTTGAGGTGTTCCCAGGCCAGACGAGGAATATAACCCCTCCAGCAAGTTCTGGGTCCACCCTGGGGCCTCTTCCAAATTGGATGTGCCTGGGAAACCTCTCTAAAGGAAGGCGAACCAGAACACTGCACCTCGGGACTTTCCGCTCTCTGAGGATCAGTGTTGCGCTGCCAAGTTATCTCGCATGCACATGATCGCACCTTCGGTCACGCACGCAATCTTATTATTATTGCGAACAAACAAGGGTGGAACGGTGGCGCCCGTATTTAACACGTCCACCTCACGGCTAGAAGGTCCTGGGATCGATTCCCGGGGGTCTGCGTGCGCTCCCTGTTCGAAATCACCCCGAGGTGCGAGTGTGGGTGTGAATGGTTGTGTGAGAGCATGTGTTGACCCTGCATGGCCATGACGAGCTGTCCAGGGTGTAATGCTGTGACTGAGCCGTGCACGCTCGCCTGGTGACAGGATCCCTGCAAACTGATTTGAAAATGGGAGCGGTTGTTGCTATGGTAACATGTCCTGCAAGGAGATACTGATAGGTTTTTTTTGTTTGTTTGTTTGTGTGTAAGGAGTCTCCAGTGTCAGATCTTTGTAACAGTCCGAGGTGAAAACAACCTCTGGATTTCTCTCCTGTGCTTATTAATCATCTGAAGCTGCTTTTATTTTGGTTAACTTCAAGAAAAAGGAAGCGGACACTGCTGAGGGAAGCTTTAAGTACAATATCGGGTATATTAAAAAAAAAATAAATACGAAAAAGGAGTGGACTGGAAGTTTGTAATCGTTGGCAAATTGCTGTAAAAGACGAAAAGAAGAGTAAAATTATTTGTGCTGTTCTTGGAAAAAACGACATTTCAGGAAGGGAAGAGTAACTCTGCCTGGCGTGGGCCACATCGACCCGGCGCACCGCTGACTGTTTTCCTAAAACAGCACACCCCCATCATGATCTATTCCTTATTTAGACAAGCTGACTTGAGGTTTTAGCTCCGCACTAATGAATGGTAGACTCCCATACATCCACACCCCCCCCCCCAATCCAGTGCTTCCAGATGTGTATTTGGATTCAGAGTCAGACCAGCCTGCTTCCCTCTCTGCCAGTTTTAGATAAAGATAAATGCTTAGTTCTTACTAAAAACTCTGGAGAGTCAACTTTATATATCTTCCTTTCTGGACTGGATCCCCAAAGTTTTTTATTTAAATCAAGCAACCTACAGGAAGAAGAAGGAAGAAGCACAGATTTAAAAAAGAAGAAGAAGAAAAAAAAGACTGGACTACATATCAGTGTTTTTATTTTGAAACCAGATGGCGGCCATCTTGGAAAGACCACCTTCCTGCACGACCGCAGTACGAAGTCAGAACAGATCGAGAGCTTTCTGCTAAAGCCTTAGAACAGGGGATTCCAATCGTATCCACAAAGGGTCGGAGTGGGTGCAGGGTTTTACTTCAATCACTGATCCAAAAAAGAAAAGAAAAGACTAGAATGTTCATTAGCATTTCAGTTTTGAAGCTGGAGGCGGCCATCTTGGTGAGAGTTGAGAGTCATAGACTGTTGAGAGTTACGCTCAAATGGCATGAAAATATATGACAATAGAAAAAAAATTACACCCAGGATGTATATTTTTAGTGACAAATTTCAGCAGTTTAATTTTTTTTTCAATTCATTTCAAATACAGGTGAAATTATTGGTAAAATGATATGAATTTAAGGTGTTCTGAATGTAAATAGTCACATTTTTGAGGGTTTTCAGGCTGTGCTGGCTTTTAACTGCTACACTTTGGGATCTTAAAGCATCTTAAAAATCTTGAGGTCTCACCAAGATGGCTGCCACCCGGCTTCAAATCTGAAACACTAATGCGCAACCTATGGAGTGTTTTTTATTGGAGATCAGTGATTGAAGCAGATGGAAGATGGAAGGTGTGGCTACTGCTTGGTTGAAGTGAAAACCTGCCCCCACACAGGCCCTTTGAGGGTAATTTTGGAGATCCCTGGCCTGGAATGTCTTTAGTTCACGTCCGTGCCAATAATCTCATCCACTAAACTCGTAACAGCCTTCTGCATTGCTGAAATGTGGCGTTCTCAGGGGATGACGTTTCTCTCGGGGGTCCACATGTCGGAAAATGATTATCTGCAGAAATTCTAGAAGTGACTACGCCCAGTACAGGACCTGCCAAGCTTGATGAAGAAATCTCAAACTGTTCCTGAGAATCGGAGTGATTACAGATGGGTGGACAGACGGACGGACGGACGGACATACCGGTGATTATAACCTCCTGCATTATATGCTTGGGCGATAATAAGGAATTCGCAAACGGTTTTCGAGTTCTGGTACGGTTGCCATGGAAACCAAAAAATTTCTTTGCAGAAATCTAACGGCGCGGCCTGATTGGACCAACCATCACGTTTAATAAAGAAATCTCAATCAGTCATTTATTTATTTATTTATTTTCGAATTTTGGCCCAGAAATGAACACCGCCCGTGTTGTTACATGGTAAATTGGTTGTCATGGAGACATGAAGAAACTATGAATTGCAGAAATCCCAAAATATCAAAAAGACCCAACTACACTGGCCAGCAGGAGTCACCGCCAAGTTTATTCAATAAATATCAAAGGGTTTCCTGGGTTCTGGGACAGAATTGAAATGACCACAGATGGACAGACGGATGACTACATCCACCAGTGTTGACTGTATTATATTTTGGGTGGATTAAAAAAAAAAAAAAAAAAAAAATTTCGGAACAAAACGCACATTTCTGATGCAATCATTTCCGATTTCTTATCTTTTCAAGAATAACTTCAAACTTAAAGTAAAGTGGTCTCAGCAAGATGGCGGCCACTCGGCGTCAAAACCCAGCACTTTTTTTTTTTTTTTTAAGCCCAGCTAAAGGAACCAGTTTGTTCGTAAGACCCTTCCGAGTTCGCCGCGTTTTTCCGTCTGCGCCGTCACGCTGCTCGAGGACGCCGTTTTGGAGCGGGTTGAAATATTAGCATTTACACACTGGCACAGTGCTGCGGAAGAATTCCCCCCTCCAACCTCCAAAACATCGCAAAATATACATTAAACAGAAGCATAAACGTTATCGCGGTTGCGTCACTCGATGGAAGATGATTACGATTATTACTGTTGGAAGCAGGAGGCAATCGTTTCATGACAGCGAAGGCAACATCACACAAAAAAAGCTTCAAGACATTTCAATTATTCAGTACGAAGCGATTGATCCCAGACCAGAGTAATGGATGTTAGATAGTGTGTATTAGAAGATTAAATGTTATCTGAATATACATCATTTGTTTTCTTTACCAAATAAACGTACAAAAAAAATAATAATAAGACGACGACTTTACAATGGTTTACAACTGAACCACATGGCACTCAGGAAGCTTAAATGGCTTATGGACGATCCAAATATATTCCCTCCTGCAAATAAAATTAAATACGCGCAATTCTGAGTGACGCGCTTACAGTTTATACTCTGATAAAGCAACGGATGTTGTGCTTGAGCGTTAAATGATGTAGAATTTATATTAAAAAACAAAACAAAACAAAAAAAAAAGTACACTCGATTATTATTCATATCTACGAGCTGTGAAGTTGCGTCTGAAGTTATTCACCCGCAGGAAATGACATCACTTTGGCCAGGCTACAACATCTCACCATGCTGGAAGAAGCACAGGATAATCTTCATCCTTACAAACAAGTGTTCATCCCGAGAAAAACAGGAGGAAACCGTCACGCAATCGCTTTACAAAACCGCAAAGCCTTTAAAAAGTCATGTGCTCTCTCTCCCTCTCTCTCTCTCTCTCTCTCTCTCTCTATTCAAAGACGATCCTCTCATCCTCATCCCAGATCCTCCGCGAACAGTTCATGGAAGCCACAGAAGTCCTTTCTGTAAACATCAGCGATACTGAGCGAAAGGAAAGGACAGAACGTAAGCTTGGAAGATGAAGAAGAAGAAGTTGTTGATATTTTTTTTTCCACGGAATGCTACGAAGAACCCGGTTTCGTTCCTCGTTCCACTCCGGCACGTGTTTCGCCTCTGGAAAGTCGACCTGACACGTTTTAATCATCGGCAGCGACCTCAGTTCACAGAGCGGACGGGTGAGGTTAGGACTGCGACGTGCCGTTAGCCGTGACGAGCCGGGCCTCGCTGAGCAACCGGCGGATGTGTCTCTCGTCCCGTAGCCCTGCTCCGCGTACTGCCGCCTCGTTAAGAGCCGACAAACCACCCAGTGTGTCATATCCCGCTGCCTGCAAGAGGTCGGAGTACATGGGCATGCCGATGGACACCAGCCAATCGGAAACGGAGCTCAAGTGCACGGGAGACACGGGCTTCCGACACAAGTCCGTCAAGCCTCCAGAGGGAATCTGTGGAGAGCAGAAAGAAGGAAGATTCGGAAATTACCATTCGCACAAATAGCATCAAATAGCACATTGTGTTTCATAATTCATTTTCGCTTTATGATAAATAAAGGAATTCATACGCGTGAAGTGAGGTTTCGTCCTGATGTTTACCTGTTAAACTGTTTTCAAATAATGATGAACGAGTCGTCTGCCATGTTTTTACCCTGAACAGCATCCTTGAAGGTGGAATTAAAACCCAAGTCTTAACCAACAAATACTTAAAGCCATTGAAATTGAGAAACGTGGGACATGACTGAAGCTGTAAACATGAAAGTGTTTACATTAGAATGCACTGCGGTATATAACATTCGTTCAAGTACACAAGCAGAAGCTTGTCTGATGTATGTTAGTGGAATGTAGTGTTATGTTATGTGTCGATGTGGCGTTTTATTTTTATAATAATTTTGCTTACAAGTTCAAATCTGATTTGTGAGTTTAATATCTGTATACTGTTATTTTTGCCGTTATCTTGCATTATGTGAACCGACTGCGGCAGCCTTTTCAAACAGGCTAACGAATGCAACTTTGAAAATGTAAGTAAAAACCACCTGATGATGAAAATATACAGCAGAGTTTGGAAGACTTTCCTTTCATTTCACTTTAGATACTCATTTGGCACCGAGTTCACGTTAAATCGATTCTTTCTCCGAATCTACAACTAATAATAAACTAGAAATGCTGCCTGGTGCTTACTTCAACCTCCATAATGTAATCAGTTCATCCTGAAGTCAAGGTGGACATGTCTGCGATGTTTGGAAAAAAATTCCATTAGTGTTCTCATGAAATCGCTTTCACAAGACCTTTCGCACGGACCTTTCACAGTGACCTTTGACCTGTGGCTACGTCGAGTCATTTTATGTTTTGATCTTTAAGTGAAGGTCTCATGTTGCTTGTTGATGCGCGAGAACTGTGGCAGTGACTATTGAGGTCGGTTCACAGGGGGGGGGGGGGGGTAGTGGAGTCCAGAGGATTTTAGAGGCTCGCTTTCGCATTTCCGCTTTTCGCTTTCCGAATCGTATTACCGTTACAGATTTTGACAGAAGTGCTTGGAACACCGTGCAGGTTGACGGTCGCCCCCGGCACTAAAATACGCCAACGTAGGAGGCCGGAATGCTTACAGGATAATGCTGGTTGACCACCAGAGGGCAAAAAAAATTATCCATCATCTATTGCAAAGGTGTTAAACTCAAGGTCCCGCGGGCCAAATCCGGCTAGCTAACTCGTTTCAAGTGGCTCGCGAGAGCTTTTAAAGATTATGATTATCGTACATTCTTTGCATCAACCATTACCATGAAACCTAATTCACCATCCTGTCGATAAATTTATTTTTAAAATATTCGTAAATTTAGTGATGTGGCCCTCAATGAACCGAGTTCGACGCCCCTGATCGATTGTGATGTAATCCCGGGTATGACAGATGGAGGCGTTACAGGACAGAATGAGAGAATGCGCTAGCACCGTGCTATAAACACAGCTAGCGCCGGACTGCCTTCCTGCCATCCCCCGAGCGCAGCTGCTTTTAATAAAGCCTTCGTGTCTGCGCCTGCACGTTACACTTCAAACGGCCGAGTGCTTTCTACACGCAGCCTTTAGCGAAGCCCACATCAGTGAGATCCGACCGGCGGCACTTTTACTGAAACATTAAACATGCCTGGTGATGACGGCGAGCATCGCTTCCTACAAATGGGTTCGTTCTGCGCAGGAAGCAACACGTTTCATCATCAAACATTTCTTTAAATAAATTCGCTTTATTTCCTTCATTAAATCATTAAACAGCTTCAGGATCAGAGACGTGTTTATAAGAAAAGAAAAACTAAACTGACAAACTCCACGAGCATTCCGGTAATGAGTAATGGCACTCCCTCCCTCCCCCCCTCTCTCTCACTCTCCCGCTTTCTCTCTCTCTCTCTCTTTCACCCTCTCGTTCGTTCACTCTCTCTCACTCTCTCGCTCACTCTTGCTGACTCCCTCTCCCCCCCCTCTCTCACTCTCTCTCCCCCCTCGCTGTCTCTTTCACTCTCTCTCCCCGTCTGTCTCTTTCACTCTCTCTCCTCCCTCCATCTCGTTCACTCTCTTTCGTGCTCTCTCTCTCTCCCACTCCATCTCTCTCTCACTCGCTGTCTCTTTCACTCTCTCTCTCCTCCCCCCTCTGTCTCATTCTCTCTCCCTCTCTCTCTCTCTCCCTCCATCTCTGTCTCACTTGTTGTCTCTTTCTCTCTCTCCCTCTCCCCCTCCATCTCTCTCTCTCACTCTGTTTCTTTTTCTCTCTCTCTCTCTCTCTCGCTCTCTCTCTCTCCCCCCTTTGTCTCTTTCTCTCTCTCCCCCCATCTCTCTCTCTCCCCCTCTGTCTCGTTCACGCTCTCTCTCTCTCTCTCACACTCTCTCTTTCGTGCGCTCTCTCTCTCTCTCTCACTCCATCTCTCTCTCTCACTTGCTGTCTCTTTCACTCTCTCTCCGTCCCTCTCCCTCTCTCGCTGTCTCTACATCTCTCTCTTTCTCTCGCTCTCTGTCTGTTCCCTCCCCCACTCTCTCTCTCTCTCAAACATCAGCGTACACTCGCCTCTACTCTGACCTCTAAAATATTAATAACATGAAGGAGCCACACGTTCAAGAACAATGTTTGTGCCAATCCTCCAACTCATCCGTCAGATCCGAGCGCTTGCCATTAAGCACATTCTGGAACATAAATATTTGGGGATTCTGGTAGAAGGTTAATACTCTTCCTCGTACAACACGTTTTATAAACCTTGCTGGTTTACGCCGTGCTGTCAGGAGACTCGTAATAAATTCCATCTTGTATTATTTCCTAATTCGTGTACGGTGCAGCGGCTCAGTGGGGAGCACGAGAAGGTCCTGGGTCCGAGTCCTGGGCTCGGCAAGGACCTCTCCCCGTGGAGTTTCCTCCGGGTTCTCCGGTTTCCTCCCACAGCCCAAAGACACACGGATCAGGAGAATTAGGAGTTCCAAACTGCCCTCGGTCTGAGTGTAAATATAAACAATGCAATAAATGCGACGGACAGGCAAGGCGTTTAGGAAGAACCCTATCGTCACCAGAGTCAGAGTCGGTTGAGATAGGCTCCATCCCTTATAGAATTAGGCGGTTCGTGGGATGAATGAACGAGCGCAGAATGAATGAGTGGTGTTGTGCTCGGCAGGATACAGAGGTCACTCACAGCCATGCGGTGCTCCTTGCGCAGCTGCTTCACTCTGATCTGGTCCAGAGTGGACGCCACGTCCTTCAGAGGCTGCTGGAAGTCTTCGGAGTATCTCTGCACCAAGAGCTGAGGAATGCCGCAACGCCCGTGCTACAGGAGAAGCAACGGAAGTTCGAGAGGTGAGAACACGTCCACAGCATTACGTTCCTACAACATCACGCTGGAGAACAAGCCTCGACCATTTACTCATCATCAGATAAGTCCCGCCTCCCATTCTGTCAATCACTCATTTACTAAACTGCTCGATCCTAATAGGGTTGCATGGAGGGCGAGAGCCAATCACAGCAGGCACTTGGTGAAGGCGGGGTACACCCTGAACATCGACAGACCATCATGGCGAGACTCCAGAGCCCGGCGTTCGTACCCAGGACCTTCTCACTGAGAGGCGGACGTCCCTGCGCAAGATATTACTGACTGATGAAAGGGATTTTCAGAGGTATAAACGGATTCACGTTGCGTTCGCTTCAGTCCAAGCCTGAGCTGTAACTAAACCACAAGCTATAAAGTATAAAGTTAACTTCTGGTGGTTTGTAGTGGATTCTAAGCTTGACCCCAGAACAGCGCGATATAAAACAAGTGCCTGGAGACGGAGCCTGACATGGAAACAAGCGGGACTTTATGAGGTAGTTACGGAATTATGAGGTTGCTGCGACGCAGGCATTAGCTTAAAATGACAAATTATGCCGCCTAATGAGCTGTGAGCCCGAGAGAACTGGCACGACAGATGAAAAAAAAAAAAAAGAAATGGCCGTCAGGGTCTCTGAGGTAATCTCATCTGTTGGAACGTTTGACACGGAGAAAGCCTCGACTTCTATTTAAAGTCTTTTGAAAAATAAACGGGATGCCGCACGGATGCACGTCGAGAAGAAACACGAGCGATGTTTGTCAGATTTAAATCGTCACCTTCTACCTTTTTTTTGCCTTTCCGACCACACCCCCTTGCGGCCTTTCCCTTCACTCTTTCACCATTAAATCGGGAAAAAGTTAAGGGAAAGGTGGCAAGGTCACTACCGACTCCGTTTTGGGGTTTTGGGACTCAGCTCTGAAATAACAGAATTCGTGTGACAGAAAAGGTGGAAGTCAGGACATTTATTACACTTTATTTACATCAATGTACAATTACACGTATATGTATTTTATATTATTTATATTTTATTTACATCTTATGTGTTGTTTTTGAATGTTTAATTGTTATTATAAGCATTTATAGCGTTTAATATGTATTTATTAATATTATATACACATATACTCGACCCCCCATTAACCGGCCAAAAGTGAGGGATCCCTGTAATCTATTTATGTATACATGCACAGATGCATGTGTCAGAGACTATCTATCTTCATTGGCCATGCCACATTTATAAATTAGGAACAGTGTGTAAAAAAAAAAAAACAAAAAAAAAAACACTCCACTCCAGCAGGTGGCAGCACTGCACCAACAACAGTGTTTCCAAACCGAAAGGGAGAAGAAGGGATTCCACACAACTAGCAACAGAGGGAGACACAACCCAGTGGCGGCACCTTTCCCGGTAAGGTTGGTAAGGTAAGGCCCCTTGTGCTTTTCCACCTGAACCCAGTGGCTCATCAGACCCCAGTTTCTGTAGCGTGAAGCGACTGGGAGTTCAACTCCTCCTGGATGGGAAGCTGGTCCATCGCAGGTTCTGGTATACTGCTGGGTGAACAGAGGCACACTTGACCTTGCCCAGGGTCCTAGCACAGTGGGGGTCTCACAGAGATTCAAACCCACGACCTCCTGATCATGAGCCCAGCACTCTAACCGCTACACCACCGACCCCCATTTCCTGGTTAGTTTTTCTATTGCGGCAGCAGTTATGAGAAAGTGCGAAGTGAATAAAGACGAGAATTTGATTTTACTTGAAGTATAATTTCAGGTTACTCGTCAGGCGGGGTAGTGCTAATGTTTGGTAGCCCCTGGGGCATGTTGGGCTACTGAGTCTGCGAGCTCTGCAGAGATTATAGACCCCCAAAGTGTAATACAGTTCAAGGCTCTTAATCAGAAGGCTGTGATTTATAGTCCTGTAATGCTCAAGAGCCCAGCTTAACCCTCACGGGCCTGGGTTGTAACATTTCTCCATTGTCACTTGTCTGCCATTTCAAGAACTATAAACAATCCCAAACCGTTCTGACCTGTATTTATGAACGCACACCCAGCCCACCCACTCCAATAGACTGAAGTAGCATAAATTATACACATACCAAATCCACAGTTATATTCTTTCCACCCAGACTTTCCCCCATGTTGGTCCTGTAACATGTGGTGTGGGCTCCCAGGTTTAGCTCAAAGCTATTGCTGGCAGGGTACTAAAGACTTAGAGCACACAGTATGCCCCGGTTATGTCTACAGCAACCCGAGCGTTTAATAATGCGACCATCAAGAGGCGCAGGTTTAGCCCTGCCAGCGTTCAATTAATAAAATAGTCGCCCAGGTTTGGTTTGAATCCAGTAAGTAACGGCAGTTTGATGTGGTGAAGATTTCATGAAACATTGGGGAGAATCAACCAAAGACGGTCTTAACCTTGTGCAACACTCAATGGAGGGGAAAAATTATGGAAACTAGATGTCTGAAATCCATGACAACGCTAGCTTCTGTTGTCTTGTAGCTCTTGTCCTCGTTTTTTTTGTAGCTCTGCTGAGAGCGTCCAAGTCACCAGATCTGTCCACGGCAGCAGCCGACATTCCTTAAACATGACTAAACGTTTGGGGCTCGGAATAAGAAGTCAA
This sequence comes from Euristhmus nudiceps, assembly GCA_030068295.1. Taxonomy (NCBI): domain Eukaryota; kingdom Metazoa; phylum Chordata; class Actinopteri; order Siluriformes; family Plotosidae; genus Euristhmus; species Euristhmus nudiceps. Next base: position 8,198,336 of record JAQNCB010000023.1, on the reverse strand, counting down.
AACATACACGTCAACCTAACGATTTACGACTCTTATAATGTTACAAATGGTGCAACTGCCGCCAATTAGATTTACGGTACATTTCAATTCAGAAGCTTGATTTTCATATTAACGATTCTTACAACCAAAACTCAGCACCTCGCATACCTCGATTGAGTTCCAGAGTCAAATCCTTCCATAAGACTCATAAGGCCATAACACTGCTTATTTCATGTCTGTCTCTTTGTTTTCCCCCTTCTGAGCCTGATCACCATACAATACAGATTAGTATGTTTGATGCCTCTTACCTTATCTGAGTAAGGCTCCGCCATAAGATCGATTCCCTCTGAGACAAGCTTGTCCTCCAGCAATGTTTCCAAATCAGTCACTTTGGCGTGGGAGATTTTCCTGCCCAGGGCTACCTTTACTCCATGGATCTGTGGGCAGGCAGACTCGGGCAGGTCCGAGAGCCAGGGTGGTGGTTTCTCCGAATCATCTGGAGACACTGAAGTGGACGGGATACTTTCAGAGGGGCTAGTAGGACTGCTTATGGGTTTAGAGGACAGACTTGGTGTGCCTGGACTACAACTTGGCAGGACTAAAGATGGGTGTCGCAACCCATTTACTAGGCGCTCTTTGGACTTCTTCGCAGGAACAGGAGGGGGTACAGGAGGCTTTTTGGGGTGAGTACGAGGGGCCGGGCTAGTTGGTGTAGAGCCAGGCTGTTTATCTGGAGCATGGGGTGAAGGTTTGGTGGACACTAGAGGTCTCTCGACTTGTTCTCGGATTGCTCCACGCAGTTCTGCTTTTGAGTCTCTGCTGCTCTGAGAGCTGGCCTGGAGGACTGCAGGGTTTGCCTCTTTATGCCTTTCCCCAACATGTTGGGTGTCTTTTCTTCTCTCTTTGCTCTGGTCATAGGTGTGTTGCCAATGTATGTCCCCCAGAGAGTGAGACCGTTTCCATCGATCCGGGGTGTCTGAAGTTCCATCAAGTTCCTCGCAGCTGCGACTGGCTGGCATCTGACACCTTGGCCCTGACCGAATGCCCTTCCTCAGGCCCAGAGAGCGCAGGCTGAAGCCCTTGATAGGCCGGGGAAGAAAATGCTTGGGGAACTTGCGTTCTTTCTTGGACTGAAGGTCCACGGTGGGACGCGTAGGGAAATCCAGTGACTGGACCCGGGCAGATTCAAAGCCAGAAGAACGGCGACTTGAGCGAGATGCTTTGCGAGGCTTACCTGTAACACATGGCCTTTAGTTTTAAACTTTTATTGTAAATATCGCATGCATTTTGTTGGGTATTCAAAATACTTTTAGATAGGTCTACCTTAAAGGGCCACTGTTTTCACTCTATCCTGTCAATCATATCAGGCCGTCAGCTCTCAGCAGAGCAGTGATGCAAACACACATTATTACTAAAACTATGTGGGAACTTGTATATGCTTGTTGAACATCCCATTATAGACATAGTCGCCCTGTATTGGAACAGTAAGCCTACGCTCTTCTGAGATGACCTTCTTCTAGATTTTTGGGAAGTAAATATGGGGATTAGTTTTAGTGATGTCAGGCACTTATGTTGGGTATTCAAGTTCATTCCAAATGTTTTCATTGAGGGTGTAGTCAGGGTCAATTTCCCCGAGTGTAGACCACTCCAGAAACACAAACTTTGGCAAGCCATGTCTTCATTGAGTGGTCTTTGTAGCCAGGGGCATTGTCATGTTGATGGCCTGACGGTGGTGTTCAAGGATTACAGTCACTTTAGTCACCATGCACTCAATAACAGCGATGCGCTCAATGCCTCCTGCCATTCACAAACAGTTTTAGAATGTAGCTGATGGGGTGGAGCGATCAAAACGGCAGACGTAACTCTGAAACCTGATTGGCAAATAGATACCATAAACTTGCCCGTGCAGTTCATTTTAGTGGGTGGATTATCCATCACAGGTTACCTTCCCAGTATTTTCTACTGGTACCCATTTATACGGCTGGGTGGACCGAGGTACACTTGAGGTTAAGACCTTGTCCAAAGGTCTTAGCGCGGTGGGGACGGGGTTGGGGGTCTAATGTAGATTTGAACCTACAACCTCTAGATCATGACCCCAGCACCCTCGCCCCTAACACCACCAGCCCCGACCCAGTCATGCAACAAACAGGGGTTTAAATACCTGCAACAATTAGTGGTGCAAGCTTGAGAGAAACGCATTTCAGCTCATCATTTTCCAAAAGCTATTCCCGAATGGTCCGTTCAACAAAATCTACTTCTTGCAAGGAGTCTTTGGCTCGGCAAGGGTGAGGGCGCTTCTGGGTGGCGTTTGCATGTTCTTTCCGTGCTTGTGTGGGTTTCTTCTGGGTACTCCGGTTTTCTCCAGCAGTCCAAAGACATGCACGTTAGGCTACCTGGCTGTTTAGAAATGCCGCTAGGAGCAAGTGTGGAGGTTGTGTGTGTGTGTGTGTATGTGTGTGTGTGTGTGTGTGTGTGTGTGTGTGTGTGTTGGCCCTGCTGTTCAGGGTGTACCCTGCCTTTACACTGTATCGGCTGAGATGGGCTCCAGCCTCTCAACGACCCTGATAGGATTAAGCGGATTGGTAAATGATAGAGAGTATTAAATAAAAAAAATAAATAAATAAAAAAAAAAAAAAAAAAATATATATATATATATATATAAACATACATACACACACACACACATTTTTAAAGTGGAACAAAATGTTAATCAGGAAATGTCATGACTGGAGACGATACAGCTTTTAAAACTGTAGGAGAATAACAACCCTGAGATTGAGAGGGGGGGGGATGAGGAGAGTGTGTGTGTGTGTGTGTGTGTGTAGAAAGTGTACAGAGATGGTGAAACAAGCATCAAATGGAACGCTTAAAGAAATTCATGCAGCAGAGATGAAGGTCGGGTGAGTCATCAGCAGCTGTAGGACGAGGAAAACTGAGAAACAGGACATGGCATGGTTTCAAAATTAAGTGGAACTCATGTTTAATAGAAATTGCGAATAGGCAAAAAAAAAAAAAAAGACCAGAAAAAGGATCAGAATGATGAACAACGTTTAAACAAGTTCGGGTTTATTTTCCAGTTCGGCAGATTGCACATGATTTCCCATCACTCAGACAAAGAGGGTCAGTAGCATATAATTCCATACGCGTGTTAAGAATTTTTTTTCTTTTTTAATAATAATAGATAACTTGAGTACAGAACAACAACAACATCTGCACCACAAGCACACAGTCCAGTCCCTGCATTATAATACTGTATAATATTCAGATACAAACGTCTTAATAAAAATCACAACCTTTACTATGTACAGACTCATTTCTTAAAAAAAAAAAAAAAAAAAAAAAAAAAAAAAAGTACAGTTGAGAGTCATTTTTAAGGCACATGTGACACCGCAACACTCCTAAATAAATAGCACAGGGTAGTGATTCACTCATTTTCTAAGCCACTTAATCCTAATTAGGGCCGCGCAGAGGCTGGCGCCCATCTCAGCTGATTCTGGGTAAAGGCAGAGTACACCCTGAACAGCTCCCCAGGCCATTGCATACTCACACTCGCACCCAGGGCTGACCTGGAACAGCCAGTTAGATTCTGTGCGTTTTTGGACTGTAGGAGGAAACCACTGTACCCGGAGGAAACCCACGCAAGCACGGCGAGAATATGTAAACTCCACACAGAAACACCCCGAGCCTGGGAATCGAACCCAGGACCACTTTGTTGATCTTCCGACTTGATGGCTGATGCGCCCACTTCACTCGACAGCTCGGGGCGTCACGGCGGCGTAGTGGTTAGCACGTCAGCCTCACCGCGAAAAGGTCCTGGGTTCGGTTTTCCGCGTGGAGTTTGCACGTGGAGGTTTCCTCAGGGTATTCTGGTTTCCTCCCACTTTCCAAAGCTGTTTGAAATCGCCCTTGGGTGCGAGTGTGAATGGTTGTGCATGTGTCGGCCCTGTGATTGCCTTGCAAGCTATTCAGGGTGTACCCCGCCTTCGCGGCGTGACGGCTGAGATAGGCTCCAGCCTCCCCGTGACCCTAACAGGACTGATCCGCTCGGCAAATGAATGAGTGAGACTGAATAGCCTGGTAAATAGAGAGAGGAGTGCTGTTCTGGGAACAAGGTTCGCTTGGTTATCACCTAAAGGGTCGAGTGTCGTTTAAGTGGCGAGTGTCAGAGCGATGAGGAAACATGGCGAGAGGATGAAGGGCGCAGTCTTGAGATGGACAGCTATGATTATTCGGCCCGTAAAGAAAGACGGGAAGGAAAGGAAGAGTGATGAGGAAGCGACAGCATGCCATGGCGTTCGATCCTGCAGGGATGACGGCGTCTCATCGGCTGTTAGCAAGCGTGGGCAGGAAAGAGGCGTGGCCTATCAGAGAGAAGTGGATGTCACGGCGGCGGTAACGCGAGGTCGGGGACGACGGGACGATGGAGAGGATGATGCTAAATTAGAGCCTTGTTACCGTTCTCCAGGTTTTCGCTGCTTTCATAGCAACCAGAGTCCCGCGGCGAGTTGGCTGCCAAGCCCCTCCCATCACAGAGGAGTTTTTCCTGGGAGCCGGAAAGGGCACTGCGCTCGGGGTCACTGCTGCCTGGAATCACACACACACACACACACACACACACACACACACACACACACACACACACACACACACAGTGTATTAAAGTGTGTACGTGGTATGTTTATATTTAGCACCGAGATGCAGTCGAGCTGAGGGTGGTATACTTGTAGAGTCAGAAGTGCACTGTTACATGAACCTAAAAAAGGCGAAAGTCCCACGCAGACCTCCGGCGTAGTGATACTCACTATCGTACTCCTGTAACAACTCGACAGCGGTGAGCAGCACAGCCCTGTGCTGAGGGTCTCGGATGTTCAGCTCATCCAGATCGTCTTCTTCCAGCAGCTTAAAAGTGTCCAGATCCTCATAGCCATTAAACAAGAACGTAGGCATGTGCTCCTGAAGCGCACACACACACACACACACACACACACACACACACACACACACACACACACACACACACACACACACACAC
>JAQNCB010000023.1:8117854-8129723 GCA_030068295.1 Euristhmus nudiceps | reverse complement strand
GGGGGAGACCAAGAGAGAGAGAGAGAGAGGGGGGGGGGAGACCAAGAGAGAGGTAGAGAGAGAGAGCGAGAGAGCAAGAGAGAGAGAGACAGAGAGAGAGGGGGGGAGGGAGAGAGAGAGAGAGAAGGAGAGAGAGAGAGAGCAAGAGAGAGAGAGCAAGAGAGAGAGAGACAGAGAGAGTGATAGAGTGAGAGAGACAGAATAAGAGAGAGAGGGGAGTCGGAGAGAGTAAGAGAGAGATAAAGAGACAGAGAGAGAGTAAGAGTGAAAGAGAGAGAGAGTAAGAGTGAGATAGAGAGAGAGAGTGAGAGAGAGAGTAAGAGTGAGATAGAGAGAGAGAGTGAGAGAGAGACAGTGAGAGAGAGAAAGAATGAGAGACAGAGAGAGTGAGAGATAGATAAAGAGAGAAAGACAGGAGTGAGGGAAAGATAGATAGAGAGGCAGAGAGAGGGAGGGGGTGGAAGGGATAGAGAGAAAACAGATGGAGAGAGAGAGAGAGAGAGAGAGAGAGAATGTGTGTGTGTGTTAGGGAGAGGGCGGTGAGAGAGATGGAGAGAGATAGATAAAGAGAGAAAGACAGGTGAGGGAGAGAGAGAGACAGACAGGGAGAAGGTTAGGGAGAGTGTGAGAGAGATATAGGGAGATTGATATAGGAAGAGAGAGAGAGAGAGAGATGGAAGAGGGGATGGATGAAAAGAAAGTGTGTACATCTGAGAGGCGGAGAGAATTTCTCATCCGTCACACTTGCTCCTGGGAATCGTTCGCTCCATGCAGGGCGTCAGCGCCGCGTTTATCTCGGTTTATTACATCATTTCCTTACCATGCTTTATTTATTTTGAAAGGGGGATAAAAAGAGGTCAACAGAGAACGTATAGGTTTCCTTCCATTCCACACACCTCTTTTACCTCCCGGTGATCCGGGCAGAGATTGGTTTCGAGCCCTGATCACGTGACCCGCCTACGTCTGAGTCCTCGACTCGGAAACAAACGCAGAGCAGAAGAACATCTACAGCCTGAGCGTCTGCAACAGCTGCTCAACAGACTCGCACACGTGTGTTCGGTTCGGGCCAGAGCGGGTTGGTGGTTAACCCTTCACAGGCCAGCGAGTACAGAGCCACACACTACACCCCCTGAGATACTCACGTACCCGTGGATGAACACGTTCGGCCAGGACAGGCTTGAACGGGCAACCAGAACGAGTCCGAGTGCCTTATAAACATGGAACGCGGAATAACATCTCCATCAAAACATTTCCATCGAGGGGCAAAAAACATTAACAACATTGTTGAAAACTCATTAAGTTATGAATAAATGCATTTATGATTAACAGAGAAGGTTAGGGGTTCGAGTCCCGAGCTCGGCGAGTGTGTTTCTGTGTGTAGATTGCGTGTCCTCGCCGACCAATCAGCTGTTCCAAATTGCCCCAGGAGTGAATGGTTTTGTGTGTCTGCGTGTGTGTGTATGTATGTGATGTGTTGACCCTGCGCTGGATTGACAAACTGTTCAGGGTGTACCCTACCTTCACCCAAAGTTGGGTGACATAGGCTGCAGCCTCATGACACTACTGGGATTACTCGGTTGAGCATCTTGCTTCACAGCAAGAACATTCTGGGATCAAATCCCGGGCTTGGCGCGGGCGTTTTTGCGTGGATTTGGCGTGTTTCCGCCATGCGCATGTGGGTTTCCTCTGGGTTCCCCGGTTTCCTCCGACAGTCCAAAGACATGGACTTTAGGCTGAGCGGCTGTTCCAAATTACCTCTAAGCATGAGTGTGAGTAATTGTAAAAAGTGTGTGTGTTGGCCCTGCGATGGACTGCCGAGCTGTTCAGGGTGCACCTAGCCTTCGCCCCGGGTCGGCTGAGATAGGCTCCGGCCTTCCTGTGACTCTCAGAGGATTAAGTGGTTCAGCAAACGAATGATTAAATGAATGAATGACTGTCAGTGTCAGCAGTATCCCAAATGAAAACAACAGACTTCTGATCGACCCGATTTGGATCAAGGCCCAGTACCACCATGGTGCCGCTGTTGGCCCTTGAGTAAGGCCCTTAACCCTCAATTGCTCAGTTGTTTAAAAAAAATCTGACACTGGATAAGGGTGTCTGCCAGATGTCGTAAAAGTAAATGAGTCACCAGGTGAGAAAGTGGGCGGTCTTAACAAACGACAAACCATTCAAATGGAAAACTGTAACTTTTGGCCAATTGTCGTGGTATAACTCGAATAAACCGCTTCAAAGCAGGCGGTTCTATAAAATAAGCCTCTTTCAGGTTCTCAGGACAGGGAGCCCCCTAGAAGTTCCTCTCCATGCTAATCAAATTTATGCTACGTTACCTAGAGATTAGCTTGACAGAGAACAAGGCGGAGCTTTCCCTCAATAGCGCCAACAATTCCAGACCTGAAGCGGTCTGATAAACACGACCTGGGGAATTATTGCTGGTTTATTTCCCCCACAAGATGCCCTGCTTGAATACAGTGTGTCTTGCGGGGCATAAGAGATAAAACAACAATGGAGAGTTGCCCCTCCTTCCCTGAGAACACAGAGGTCAGCGCTCAGGGGAAGACGGGGCCTTGATCCTCTGTCTGGACGTAGGTATGGGTATGTGGTTCGCGGGTGTTCCCTGCTGGCTAATTACACACTCGCTCCTGACAGGATAAGGAAGCATTGTTGGAGGACGTCATGCGGCTCCTTAGCCTGAGGAATTCTTAACCTATTACGATTTATGGTAGGTGAAGTCTTTATGGTCTTCCCACACGCATCATTGAGCCCAGGACACCCACGACACTACTCCTAGTGAACTGGCTGCTCTTCCTTGGAGCATGCCTGGAACGCATACCAGGAACACCCAACAAGGTCTGGCACTGTGGAAACCGATAGACGCAATTGTTGAACCATCCCAGTGTGGCCCCTGTCAAAGTCACTCCGCCTATGCTTGCTCATTTTTCCTGCTTGTGATACGTCAACGTTTTTTTTTAAAGTACCTGGACCCCGGCAGACGCCACGGCAGACGGCACTGCAACAAGATAAAAACGACTTATTACATACCAAAGGCGAGTTCTGTGGTGAGAAATCTCAGCCCGAGGTCTGTACAAAAGCACTGAGGGCTGGAATTTCTCTGTACTGACCGAGCAAGTAGTTTCCTACGTGGTATTTTAAATTCACTTCGGCTGCTGTTGCGTCCCTCCCCCCCTGCTTCTGAGGCGTCGTCACCAGTGCCTTTGAGATCTTTGGGAGCTTTCTGATCGCTTCCTCTGACGAACAACACGAGGTCTGTGACGAACGGTGAGTACTTTGCGGGACTCTGTAAAGTCTTTGTCACTCACTGACTCACTCGTCTGCTGAATCACCGAGTCCTGCTATTAGGGAAGCTGGAGCCTGTCCCTGCGGAGACTGGGTGCACTGTGAACAGCTTGCCAGTCCATCTCAGGGCAACGCACACACAGCCACACATGGAGACGATTTGGAACTGTTGTTAACGATTAACAATCTACCTCTACCTCTACCCCTACCTGGGCCGTACGAGGAAACAAGATTACCGGGAGGAGACATGCTTGAGCCGGGGACTCGAACCCAGGTCCTTTTGGTTGTGAGGTGTACGTTGTTAACCACCGTGCAGCTATTTTATCTTTAGCTTTGTTCCTTGAGAACGTACCGACTGCTTCTCGGGAAGAAGGTAAAGACCCCAGTGCACCGTGCAGCTAGCTAACGGCTAACTAGCCGGTCGGATACGCACCAGTCCCTACATGATTTACTGCGCCGACCAATCAGATTGCACGTATTGTTGTTACTATATTATAATGCTCGTCACTTTGCCTCCCGCTAGCGATACATAGCGTGTGTGTGTGTGTGTGTGTGTGTGTGTGTGTGTGTGTGTGTAAACACCAGCGCTAATAAACGATCGATTCTTCATGCAAGACCTCCTTTCGCTTTTGCCCATCAGTTGAACTTCTACACTGCTTTCCTTTCACCATCTAAATGCATCGGTTCATCTCGGCCGGCCTCCTCGCTGCACCTGCAGGCTGGCGGACACACACACACACACACACACAGTGGCTCTCTTGCAAAGCCCTGATTGCTATTCCGCAGAGGGGATGGCTCAGTGGACGAACCGTTTTAGCCCAGTCCAGAGCATCGGTTCTGTTCCAGTGGAACCTCGGCGGAGACTCGGAGGAACAATTTATTTCCGCCCCAAATCCTGTACACCAGGTTACAGTGTAGAGAAGGAAGGAAAACCGCAGTTACATCACAACAGTCTAAAAAAAAAACCTGAAAAAAAGTGCGTAGGAGACCGCCTCACACCACAGAAGGTCCTGGGCTCGAGTCCCAGAATCGGCGAAGGCGTTTCCGTCTGGAATTTTCATCCCCGGGTTCCTCCGACAGTCCAAGGATACGCACAGTAGGCGGCTCTTCCAAATCGCTCCCAAGTGCTAATGTTGTAAATGGTTGCGTACGTCGTTCGTCCCTGTCACTGCCTGGCGAGCCGTTCAGGGTGCACCTCACCTTTTATGCAAAGTTGGCTAGGATAGGCTTCAGCCTCCCTGCAACCCTAACAGGATCGAGCGACACGGAGTCCAACACGATCGACGTCAGACTATTGCAGGGCAGCACGCGCAACCCGACACACGCACTGTCTGGAACTGTAGGAGGAAACCGGAGTTCCAGGAGGAAACCCACATGCGTGGACGGGGGAGGGGGGACGGGACTTGCAGACTCCACACAGCTCAGGACTCGAACCCAGGACCGTTCTGCTGTGAGGCACACAAGCCGTGGTGAACTAAGAAGCATTGTTACGCACGCACACACACACACACACACACACACACACACAGTAAACAGTCAGTGGGTGTTTCCTCTGAGCAGTACAGTTGTGTAATCGGACCACACTGGATCGTTCCATGAGAGCCCAACACACCAGGGGGCAAAAACTGGGTTGTTATTCAGCCTTAAGAGAAAATTGTTTCTGGGAACTGATTTCCTAAAAAAAAAAAACATCACGTGTGCTATAAGTTTTACATTTTTGATAAAAAATAAGAAGAGCTACAATTTTACACTCTAAGATTTTGTGTGTGTGTGTGTGTGTGTGTGTGTGTTGTCTGGGTCGAAGCAATCTCACACCTCACTCCCTCATTTGCTGAACTATTTAATCTATGACCGCAGGGAGGCTGGAGCCTATCTCAGCCGACACTAGAAGAAGGCAGAGTACACCCTGAACAGCTTGCACGACCGCTGCAGGGCCAACATACAAAACCATTTACAGTCACACTTGGGGGCAATTTGTTTCAGCTAATTAGCATCTCTTCAGACTGTAGGAGGAAACCAGAGTACCCAGAGGAAACCCTCGCAAACATGGAGAGAACGTGCAAACCGTCGCACAGAAACACCCGAGCCTGGGATTCAAACCCAGGACCTTCATGCTGTGAAGCGGGGCGTGCTAACCACCCGGTTGGGCGCTGATAAATAACAAATATCATCGTTATCGTCCGTCAGGCTTTAAATAAAACAGAAAATCTCGTTGTTGTTGTTGTTGTTGTTGTTGTTGTTGTTTAAATTGTTTATAGGAGACAGGAATGAAAGTGAAGAGTCTTTCTGTTAGAAATGAATACACGTGCTCCTGCACAAGAAAAAAAAAACACGTCTGCCATGTCAGTTGTATTGCAAGTGCTGATACGAGCTCTTCCTGTAATTGCGGTACTGATAAAAAAAGAAAAGTTACGTTAAAGCCAACACAGACGTCTGGCTAGCGCGACTACAACCCTGCTCGCCATCTTTAACGTCTAAAACCGTGTTCGGAAGGCTGATTGGCTGTTCCAAATCACCCCTGGGTGTGAGTGCGACTGTGAATGTGTGTGTGTGTGTGTGTGTGTGTGTGTGTGTGTGTGTGTGTGTGTGTGTGTGTGCGCGCGCGTGCTGGCCCGGCGACGGCCAAGCTAAAAGACTTCATGCTTTATTTTTCTATTTTAAAGTGTCATAATGAGTAGCCACCTGCTCCACGTGACCGGAGCAAACCGCGAGCGTCTACAAGCGTTACCAACTCGGGATAATGCTTCCCTTCATCACCCAGACCGTGAACCAATCAGATCGCGCCGCTCCAATGTTCTATCTATCTCTTGTACAGATTAGCATACGGTTACTTTAATTCATTCATGCACTTTCTGAACCGCTTAGTCCTAATTAGGGTCACGGGGAGGCTGGTGCCCATCTCAGCCGACTCCGGGCGAGGGTGGTGTACACCCTGGACAGCTCGCCAGACCATCACAGGGACGACATACAAACAACCATTCACACACACACACACGCTAAGTGTGATCTGGAACAGCCAATCAGCCTACTGTGATGTTTTTTGGGACTGTCGGAGGAAACCAGAGTACCCGGAGGAAACCCACGCAAGCACGGAGAGAATCTACAAATAAAGTGTCATAATGAGTCATGACCCCACAACCTGAAGGGAACCCTTGCTGCTCTTCTTTCTGTCTGGACCCTCGTTGTGAGCTGGTGGAAAACATCTTTTCCGGTTGGTATTACAGAGTTCGCGTGGCGCTCTGCTGGATGCTTGGCTGGATGTACGGCGTACGGCGTACGATATAATGCACAAGATTTTGATTGATTCACTTTAAAGTAAGCTGGGAGTCTAAGAAATTCACCAGAATGATTTATTTCTGAAGAATTAACGCTGTGTTTATGCAGAAACATTCAATCCAGGCGTCTTGATATGCAGCACCAAGAGCAGGACCAGCACTTCTATTCATCATTAAGGTGCAACACTGCCCTCTATGGACGAAATCTGTAAATGCAGCCAGCACCAGGATTATTAGAAGCTGGTGCAGTGATGTGAATGGAGACTTGGAAGACAAATGTCCCACAATAAACGGATCATCATCATCATCATCATCATCATCATCATCATCATCATCATGTGCTGCGTTGCTATAGCAACGAAACCCAAAGCCAAACCCGATAAAGATCCAGACGCTGCGGTACCACGGGCCTGACAGACACAGTGGATGTAAAGGTCATCGTTCCTCTTGTTAATACAACTTAATATGCAGAAAGCGGCGCAGCCAGACGTCTACGCTCGGCTCAGCTCAGCACGGTTCGGCCCTGTGCGCGAGGACACCCAGCCACAACCGAAAGCGGTGCGGTTCAGGAGGTACACAGCTGGGACAGAGCATAAGAGTTATATCTTCATCATCATCAGCATCATCATCAGCATCATCATCAGCATGAGCCTAAGTTTTTCACAGTGGGGCGTGAACCCCCAACCTTCTGACCAGTAGAGCCTTAACCACTGAGCCACCACTGCATCATCCTCATTTCCTTATATACCAAATAATACTATGATCGCTGGGAGACAGGAGCCTATCTCAGCCAACACTAAGAGAAGGTGGTGCACCCTGAATAGCGCACCAGACCATCGCAGGGTCAACACACACAGCCATTCACAATCACTGTAGGAGGAAACCGGAGTACCTGGAGGGAACCCATAAGGCTTAGGGGGGACGTACAAACTTCACAAAGAAAAAACTGGGACTCGAACCTGAAACCTTCTTGTAGTTGGGTAGATGTGCTAAATACTACGACTACTACACTACCTTTGGCTAACTGGCTGTGATAAATTGCCCCTAGGTGTGTGAGTGTGAAAACCCAGCCTTCACCCGGAGTCGGCTGAGATAGGCTCCGGTCTCCCTGTGACCCTAGTGGCGTTATGTGGTCCGGTAGATGAATGAAGGCTCCACAAGCTCATTAACACGAGGGATTGCGGACGTGACCTGGTGACGAGGATGAAGTCGGCCCCTGAAGGGACATCAGGTTACGATCATTCGAGCAGGTCCATTTGAACACAGAGGTCACCTCGAGATGGAGAACAGTACCGTGACCCGTCACCGAGTGACCGCTGGAGGTCGAGATCCGACTCAGGGAAGCCGTCCACACTTTTCACAGAAAGCGTTTATGGGTCTCGTGTAGCCACGTTTACAGGTCCACGCAGACCGGCAGGGCCGGCCAACCAGATGCTGAAATGCTCTCATGTCATCGCCTCCCGCCCACAACAAACAACCGTCACCATGGAGACGAACCCTCCCGGGACGGACCGGAGAAACGTGTCACATGCTGCAGCTCAACCTATAGCCATGTTTTCATAAAATAAAATGAACTGCTGGGGAGGAAACACAGACACACGCAAACGGGTACTTCTATCCTCGTGGGGACATTTCGAAACTACATTCCCGAGCTTCTTACCCTTCTCAAAGATGTCCTCAATCTGTTGGTTAAAAATGCATTCTGGGAGTGTAACAATTACACACACACACACACACACACACACACACACACACACACACCCATTCTCTACTGTACTCTGTTATCGGTAATGTGGACCACTGGAATTCCCCCTGACTTCAGTCTCTCCCGTTTCTGCTTAGCGAAGCAGAGCTTCCACTGAAACACAGACGGCCGTCCAGAGGACATCAGAAACTCATTACGGTCCTTTCAGAGGAAAACATTCCTTCCTGCATGTTTACATCACTGCGCCGACCCCGCTCGCCTCTCGCACCCTCCACCGAACAAGCAAACAGATGCTGGAAACCAATTCACGGCATTTTATCCGTGCCAACAGGAGCGAGAACACGGGAGCCTCATTCCGGAGCCCCGCCTCCTTTTAAACCTTTATAATCAATACTACACGCAAAAACAAGGAAATACCGTAACAAACTAAACTGAAATGGGATGTTGTTCCTTTTTAAATCGTGATAATGGCGATGCCGGGCAGGAGGGGGCCAGTGGTTCAAGCCCCAGAACCACCAAGCTGCCATTGTTGGGCCCTCGAGCTCGGCCCTTCACCTCCGCCGCTGCTCAGTTGTATTTACCTAAATGTAAGCTGCGTCTTCCAAATGCTGGAAACGTAACGCCACCTGCTTTAAGTGAACACGACAAACTGTGTGGCCTTCGTTTTTATTCTAAGCATTATCCACTTGGGATAACGCCTTTAATACTGACATGGTGGACCAATCAGATCGCGCCATTCCCATGTCGCACATACCAATTTATTTTAATTTCCCCACTCGGTGGATCATTTCTAAAAAGCATCGGCAAGCATCTGTGAGCATAACAGGCATATCAGGGGCCCACAACCCCCCCCCGTCCGTCTGTCTGTCCGTCCGTCCGCATTGCTTCAGAGCGCCTGGTGAGATGTTTGGGGTGTCGAATGTTTTGAATGTGTGGTTTGTAATTTTCCACTTTTCGACCAAGACCTCAAAGATCACGAAACATTCGTTCATCTCCCTTCGACAAATCGCTTCTCCAGAACCAGAGCTATAAAAACTCTCACTGTTTACACACCGCAGTTTAATGACTTATGGCTGGTGGTTTTAGTAATAATATGCAGCACTCAGAAAACACACGGCGCTCCCATGAAACAAGCCGTATTTCAGTAATTGCAGTTTGACGACAGGCTAATGACATTTCCCGGTGCACGCGGTTGAGGTACGGGGCAAACGGACTCGAGCTCATACTGTCCACTACGGACAAATATCTTCGTGTTCTATTAAATATATTTATATAACCGCAGTGCGATGTGGGTGCTGTGCAAGTCAGGGATGTTTCGATGTCATTAGAACGAACCAGAGAATCACCTGGAGGTCGCAGGTTCGAGTCCATAGGAGCTCTTACGGTAGGACAGGGTGGTATACGCTCACGTCCCTGTCACTCACAGCCATCAGCAGCCAATCATGCGCATCTTTGTGTTCGTTCATACAAAGGGGCGGATAAGCGATTTACTTAATGAATGTGTTCGGCCGAATACCCATGAGCAGCAGTTCATAAAGAGACGGGTGTGAGCTTTCCTCCCGGTGCCATTTATTCGTTGGTTAGTAGGCGACTGACCCAAAGGGAAATTCGCAGCTCTTGCGTTTCATTCTGAAAATGTTCTCAAATTTCTCGCGCGGCGTCGCATCTCGGTCGCCTGGTCTGCAAACTCGTTGCGAAACATTTCAACCACGTTTGAAGTTTCCGTGAGTGTCGCAAAACGAGGCTCTGACGTGGAGAAGTCGCAAACTCTTCTCAAAAGAGAAAAAGGTCGCAAAGTTGTCGATTTGCTCGCAAAATTATTCGTTTTTCGTTCGCCAGGAAAAACGATAAGTGGCAGAGTTGTTGGAATCCGTCATATTCCGTCGACTTTGTCGTCATTCGTACGATCATTATTCACATTCTGTTAGCGCTAATGCTACGCAAAACAAAATGAAAACAAAAACACGACTGATTAATGACAAGAGATTCTTTTTTTTCCCCGCCAAATGTCCGCAAACCAATCGTAAATTTTCTCGCTGGAAAATTACTCACAAAATTGTCGCACGACCTTCTCACGACTTTTGCATGATATGTGTATTTAAGCCAAAGACCCTGTGGAGCTAGAAAACCTCTTGAGGTGAATTTCAAACTTTCAACTCGCAGGCGGCACGGTGGTGTAGCGGTTAGCACGTCCACCTCACTGCAAGAGGATCTGGGTTCGATTCCCAGCCTGGGTGTTTCTGTGTGGAGTTTGCAGGTTCTCCCTGTGCTTGCGTGGGTTTCCTCCGGGTACTCCGGTTTCAGTCCAAAAACATGCACAGTAGGCTGATTGGCTGTTCCAGATCTCCCTTAGGTGTGAATGGTCGCATGAGTGTTGGCCCTGCAACGGCCTGGTGAGCTGTCCAGGGTGTACCCCTGAGTTGGCTGAGATGGGCACCAGCCTCCCCGTGACCCTAATTAGGATTAAGCGGTTCAGAGAATGAATGAAAATCAATTTGCATCAATGGTTGCCTTTCTACCCCCCTCAACTCTTTGCTCCTCCCCTAATCGCCACCCATCGAGCGTTGCCTTCCCTGTCGTACGACCGCCGCCAACCGCCTCCACGACACGCGATGCTCACACCCATCTTTCCATGAATGGCTGCTCGTGGCTACTTGGTGGTGGTGTAACAAAAGAGAGAGAGTGCTGGTGTGTGCAGCATTGAGTCAGACAGACATCCAGACGACGGTGTCTGGACTGGCAGCGCACACTGGATCTTCTGTGGTCTAGAACAGCCGGAACGGTCAGGGTGATGGCGTCAAACTAAATACAGTGCTGGCGAAGAGGACTCTCCAATATTTACAGCACAGGAAGAAGAAAAGAACATTCTCCGAATCCAGCCACAAGATGTGCTTCGGATACACACACACACACACAGACACACACACACACACACACACACACACACACACACAGGAATAAGAAGATGGGAATAAGCTTGAATATACGTTAACACTGATTGATTGCTTTTCCTCTCTCGATCAGAGCTACCAAACAGGAAATAAACATGACAACAATGCCGATGGTAACAGGCTCCGCCCACAATCACAATTTCCTTTTGAAGCTTTCAGCGTTTTATCAGCGAAGATCACGGAGAAAACAAACCAAGCCTTCTCTGTTCTGTCCATCTGTAATTATGAGCTGCATGTGTGTGTACGCCAATGAGATCAAGAGATTCAGACTGAATGCAAGTGTGTGTGTGTGTGTGTGTGTGTGTGTGTGTGTGTTTGAGAGAGAGAGGGGGGGAGAGATACAAAGGGACAATGCCTACTTTTGTTCATCTCTTTCTCTCGCTCTCTCTCTCTCTCACAGACACACACACACACACACACACACACACACACACACACACTAGCATAGAGTGATGACTGTAGAAGTAGACTGTGGTAGTGTTTGGATGAAGTCATCACACATATGGAGAATGACACACTTTCTCAGAACTCTCTCTCTCCCTCCCTCCCTCCCTCTCTCTCTCTCTCCCCCCTCTCTCTCTCTCTCTCTCTCTCTCTCTCTCTCTCTCCCTCCCTCTCTCTCTCTCTCTCTCCCTCTCTCCCTC
>JAQNCB010000023.1:8097547-8109039 GCA_030068295.1 Euristhmus nudiceps | reverse complement strand
GGGAGAGAGAGAGAGAGAGTGAGTAAGAGAGAGAGAGAGAGAGAGAGAGACAGAGAGAGAGACTGGAAGAGAGAGACAGAGCGAGAGAGAGAGAGACAGAGACAGAGAGAGAGAGAAAGATAGAGAGAGAGACTGGAAGAGAGAGACAGAGAGAGAAAGACAGATAGAGACAAAGAGACAGACGGAGAGAGAAACAGAGAGAGATAGACAAAGACAGAGAGAGATACACAGACAGAGAGAGAGACAGAGGGAGAGAGAGAGAGAGAGAATAAGAGAGAGAGAGACAGAGACAGAGAGAGAGAGAGACAGAGAGAAAGAGAGACACACACAGACAGAGAGAGAGAGATACAGAGAGAGAGAGAGAGAATAAGAGCGAGAGAGAGCGAGAGAGAGCAAGAGAGAGAGAGAGACAGAGAGAGAGAGAGAGTGAGAGAAAGAGAGAGAAAGAGCGAGAGATAGAGAGAGAGAGAGACACAGAGAGAGAGAGAGAGACACAGAGAGAGAGAGAGAGAGAGAGAAAGAGAGAGACAGAGCGAGAGAGAGAGAGAGAGAGAGAGAGAGAGAGAGAGAGAGAGAGAGAGAGAGAGACAGAGAGTCATATACCAGTCTCATGTACGACATGCAGCGAGTCGTGTAATAAATAAAAAGGTGATTTTGGGGCTACGCAGTGGAAGATGATAAACGTGAGAATGGAAATATTTGAAAGCCCACAAATCATCACACACAGCGCAGTGAAGCTGCTAACGCCGTCTCGTATTAAGACGGCTGAGGTTTATGAATTTTAACAGACGAGTGGCACCGACTCGAGGCTACGCTCCTGTTTTTTCAAACATCAAAGAGACTGCGGTACCTGAACTGCGTAGAAACCTTCTCAAGCGTAACGCTGCCGTTTCCTGTCTCGATGTTTCCTGAGACGCAGCAGTGGTGGCCCGGTGGGAAAGTGCTGGATTACTGATCCCAAGGTTGTGGGTTCAAGCCCCACTATCACCGGGTTGTCCCTGCTGTCCCCCCAGTGCCGCTAACTGGGTTACCAGAGGCCAGCGGTGTCTCTCCCTGTCTGTAGTGAGAGGGATGGAAAAGAACCATCGCCGACTTTCATCAAGAGGAGCTGCATCGCCGTCAGCGTGTTTCTGCCCCGCGATGTCCTGGAGAGCTGTCCAGGGTGCACTCTGCCTTTGCCCAGAGTCGGCTGAGATGGGCGCCAGCCTCCCCGTGACCCGAGCTAGGAATAAGTGGTTCAGAAAATGAATGAATGAAGACTGTACAGCACCCAGTGCGCTGTTTGATTCAATACGAGCGGTGCTTTCAATGGACCCATCTCTTGATGACTCATTATGACACCTAAACTACACCTGAACAGCTCTTCAGACCACCGCAGGGCCGACACACACACACACACACACACACACACACAAAAACCATTTCACACTCACGTTCACATCTGGGGGGGATAATTTGGAGCAGCGGATTAGTTTGGTGTACATGCATGTCTTTGGAACCCACGCAGTCACGGAGAGAGCGTGCAGACTCCAAACCTCGGACCGTCTTGCTGTGGGATGGATGTGCTCCCCACAACGCCACCAATGCCACCAATTGGCTCGTGACTTGAAAACCTTCTTTGGAGTGAAATACAGGACGACGTGACAGAACAGTACCTGGACACATGTTTCAGTTATTTGAAATCAAATCTCTCTTCGTCCCTGGTGTACCGCGAATGCCCAGGGACTCTGATTAGCCATCGATGCTAATGTGCGGTGTGAAATCTACAAAAACCGCTGGAAAGCTGAGACACCGAGGTCTTCTGCTTCCTCTGAGAGCTTTATCTCTGAACCGCTGATCCGTAATTAAGCAGCAGACACGCACTAATGAGGCGAGTTTTGAGATAACGCTTCAGCCAACCCTCGAGATCTGTTACAGACTAAACTCTGCAGTCCTGGCAAGCGTCCAGGTCACACAGAGCTTCTTTACTTCTCTACTTTCCGCTCATTGCACATCCGTACTCATTCGTGCATTCAGTCATTCATTCCTGAACCGCTGGAGGGCGGGGGTACACCCTGAACAGCTGGCCAGACTATCACAGCGCCAATATACATATGACCATTCACACTCATCCTTACACTCATGCCTAAGGGTAGCCTGGAGCATCCAATTCACCTGATATGCATGTTTTTGGAACGTACGAGGAAACTGGAGTATCCAGGAGGGAACCCATGCAGGCAGGCGGAGAACGGAGGAACTCTGCACAGAAACGCCCATCGCCAAGCCCGGGATGCGAACCCAGCTACCTACCGTGCCGCCTTGCACATCTATGTTCTCTTTGAAAGTTGGAAGGCTCAGGCTGAGCAATTCTCTGTGGCCTCTGGTTCAGGGGTGGAATAAATATGTCTGCGTACGCATTTTGGTTACACGTTGAACTGCAGATCATTTAGGCATGTGGAGACATGAACGGACCACATGACACCGGATCGGTTCTGGGGAAGGTGTAAATGCGTTATAAATGACTTGCTGAAAGTAACTGATCACCTCTTTTTCATCCTCTAGCCTCTGGCTCTGAATCGAAAGCATATGAAAGCCTCCGGATAACACACTCATCTATCTCCAAAGAGCGGAGTGCTACGGACTACAGATACCCACAGAACCTAATCTATCAAAGTGTCACCTCCGTCTCCCTCCCTCTCTTCTTTCATTATATTTTATCTGAACACAGTGCTTATAAATTATTATTCATCCTTCCGTTTTATGAACTACTTTATCCTACTAGAGTCACAATGTAGTCGGAGCCTATCTCAGCCAACTCTGGGTGAGTGAAGGCAGGGTCCACCCTAAACACAGCGCCAACACACACACACACACACACACACACACACACACACACCCATTCATACTCACACCTTTCCCCCCGTTTTTCTCCCTAATTTATTCGTATCCAATTCCCACCCATCAGGTATTGCCTTCCCTGTCACGCGACCACCACCGATTAGGGAGGGGTGAAAGCATGCACACACCTCCTCCATTACATGCGATGCTAGCCACCCAGCCCCTTTTCCAACTTCTCCATATGCGTATATGTGGGCCAACTTCTGCATATGCGGGTCTAACACACTCAGAGGGAAAGCGCTATACGCACCCCTAGTACAAACGATGTCACATATGCCCATGATTGGCTGGTGATCGCTGTTTGTGACAGGGAAGTGAGCATATACTGTCTTTCCCTTGGGACGGTCAATGCTCGGCCAATTGGCTCCCATGGACTCCCGGTCACGGACGGCTGTGGCATCGACCTGGGTTCGAACTTGCGATCTCCGGTTTAACAGTCGCGTACCTCGTCAATGCGACACTCACACCTCACTGTAACTCATCCGCATGTCGTCGGACTGTAGGAGGACACCAGTGCACCCGGAGGAAATGCACGCAAGCATGGGAAGAACGAAGAACATTTACAAATTTAAGGCAATCGGCAGATACCTTTCACTTTTTTCCCTTTCGTACAACTGAGCGCTCCAGGGTAAGGGCCCTGCTCAAGGGCCCAACAGTGGCAATGCGCTGGTACCAGGTGTTGGGTAGCGAGTACTTGGTGGTACTTCTGATGTCCTTATGTGTAACCCATAGCTTTAACCACTGAGCAATCGCTGCCCTGCAAACCGCACAAAGAACATGCAAGTGATGCAAAATTACGTCATCTGTTTACAGTGCGGTTCACTCGAGCACAAGTACGCCTTCCCCGCTAGACTCCGGTTCCTGTTTGTTTTTCAGCTTGACGTATTGAAATATGAAGTGCTGACATATTGTACTGGCAACTGAGTTATATGACAGGTTTGCAATGAAGAGCTTGCTCTGTGCTGTAATTATGCTCCATTTAGTCAGTGTTTCTGCATCACTGTGCATTTCAGAAGCCGCAGTCAGCGAGCTAGTGGTGCAGCCTTGGCCTAGAATTAGGGGTTGCACTACTTTAGTCTCCAAAATGATAAATAGAAGTGTTTTTCCACTACTGACGATTCTATGTGTGTGTGTGTGTGTGTGTGTGTGTGTGTGTGTGTGTGTCCTGTACACTTTCTTCAGAGAGCAGATGAGAGAGCGTAATGTTTATCATGGATTTGAACTGTATATACGTTGATAGGATGCTGTTTAACAGCGATTGCTTGTGGGTGAAAACAATAGTTATCACCGATTGGTCGTTGGTGGAACCATGGTTATCACTGATTGGTCTTGGGTGGTACCTTGGTTTTTAGTGACGGGTCTTGGGTGGGACCTTGGCGTTTACTAATTGATCATGGGTGGAACCATAGTTTTTGCTTATTGGTCGTTGGTGGAACCATGGTTATCAGAGACTGCTCATGGGTGGGACCATGGATTTTACTGACTGGTCTTGGGTGGGACCATGGTTACCAGAGATTCCTCATGAGCGAGACCAAGGTTTTTACTAACTGGTCTTGGGTGGGACCATGGTTTTCAAAGATTGCTCATGGGAGGGACCAAGGTTTTTTACTGATTAGTCTTGGGTGGTAGCTCGGTTTTTACTGACTTTTCATGGGTGGGAGCATAGTTCTCACTGATTGGTCATTGGTGGAACCATGGTTATCAGTGATTGCTCATGGGTGGGACCATGGTGTTCGCTGATTGGACATTGGTGGAACCAACGCTATCGGAGATTGGTCATGGGCGGGACCATGGTTTTCACTGATTCCTTATAGGTCGGGTCATAGCTTTCCATGCCTTGTACGAGCGGCATTATGGTTCCATGTTAGTCACCAAATTAGCTGCACCATGTTCCTCAAGCTGTTCCTTCTTGGTCCCACTGCTCCAATTCCGACTTTTTTGGAGACGTGTTGAAAATAATGTCATATTTTTGGATGAAAAAAAAAATGTCTCATTATCCCTACAAACTTTCCAATTTCGAGGAAGTTTGATGTTGGATTGGGAGACATTCATATTGAGTGCAGCCACAGCAGCAGCAGCAGCAGCAGAAGCTCCTGACAGATTAAATACCCTTTTATTCCCTGCAGGTCTTCTTTACTTCATTCTGATTAAAAGCCGTTCCAGTTCAGTTATCTCTGACCTGCTCCACCACTATAAGCATCTTACAGGGCTAAAGGCTGGTCCACATTAAAACTGCTTACGCCACACACAGACCACCTAAAAATAATATATGGAGGATCGGGTGTAGTAGCCGCGAAAATCAATTACATGCCAGAGTGCCCTGCTAGATAATTAGTTCAAATGCTTAAGAGTGATTAAACCAGGTTGTATGAATATGACAATCCTATACACACACACACACACACACACACACACACACACACACACACACACACACACACACACACATATAACAACATGTTTTCACTGTTTTCGGCTGACATGGGCTTTATCCTCCTCCCCGACCCGATTTGAGCACCATGGTGTCTACTAGCTGAAGGTAATCTCCTTTGAAAGTCATATCCATGGTTTTGTGTTACTCCGGCACGTCTGTCGGCGAGGGTTAGGAGCGACCAATCTCCAAAACTCTGTGACCTTGCTCTGACCTTGACCTTTGACCTTGACACTCCAAAATCAGGTCATCTCCAGGTTCAGGGATGGTAGTGCCCTCCACCAAGTTTGGCGGCAGTCCTTGCCCGGATCTGGTCAGAATTTTATTCGCAGGCAAACTGTCCAATAACCAAACAGACAGATGGATGGAAAGACGGAGGCGGTACCGAACTTTAGCCTAAATTGCTCCCGGCGCACGACGAATCATGCGCCACGTATGTAGGGTATGAAGCGTGCATATGTGGCGTACAGATGGGGTGTAATACACTCGCATGTCAACTGCCCATCAAGACATTCCGAGAAGCACTCAGATGTGACGCCGCAGTGGAATTCGTTAATATGACGGACGTGATGCGAGAAGCCGTGATTGGTGCTTTGCTGTAAGAAATAATTGAGCGCAGACACGGTTGTGTCGCCACGCATCAAGCAATTAATATGCCACATCACTGGGAGTTAAATCTCCAACATCAATGCAATGCCAGAACACGCAAAGGGAGCGTGCGCTTTACATATAGACAAGCTGTTTCCATAGAAACACTGGGGGGGCGGTGAACCGAGAATGTACCCTGGAGTGAGGGTTTTATATGATGAGAGTGGAGCTGGAGAAATATTAAAGGATTAGGAAGTGAATTACGGCGAGTAAATCTCACGTCAATTGGATAATTAAAGTCCACTTTATGGAGTGACGGTCATCTTTCATACAAAATTAAGACGTACGCCTCCTAACCAGCTGTTTCGTGTCATTTTCAATCGACTGCTGGACTGCTATTTCTGCTGGGATAGATCCTAAACAGCTCAGGCGTCCATCACAGGACCAACACACACACACACACACACCTAGGGGCAACCTGGAACAGCCAGTTAGTCTGATGTGCATGTCTTTAGACTGTAGGACGAAAGCGAAGTACCTGACAGAGGAAACCCGCACAAGCGCGGGGAAAACCATCCAGAAATGCCCAAGCACAGGGCATGAACTCAAGACCTTATGGCTGTGAGGTGGACATGTTAACCACTAACTCCACCATCGACTACAGTCAAGGGGGCGATTCATAACAACCAATTAGCCTAAGGTCTTTGAACTGTTGGAGGAAACTGGAGTACCCAGAGGAAACCCATGCAAGCATGCAAGCTTCCTTGCTGAGTCCAGGACTTGAACCCACAACCTTCTTGCTGTGAGGCAGACGTGCTAACCTCTACACCAGTGGTGCTGTGAGTGATGGGTTGAGTCCTCGGCTCGGTTTTCTTTTGTTTTGGATGGAGTTTGCATCTTTTCTCCTCTGCTCGCATGGGTTTCCTCGGGGTACGCTGGTTTCCTCCTACAGACCAAAGACATGCATATTTGGCCAACGGTCGTTCCAAATTGCTCCTTGGTGTGAGTGGGAGTGAGAGTGCGAAAATGATTGTGTCAGTATGCTAGCCGTGTGACACTGGCGAGCTCTTCAGGTTGCATCCCGCCTTCGCTCAGTGCTGGCTGAGATAGGCTCCGGTCTCCCCATGGCCATAAAAAAGGATTAAGTGGTTCAGCAAATGAGTGTGTTGATGTTAAATTAATCCACTCAAAGTATCCATATGTTCTAACAACACCGAACAAAGAAATGGATGGAACTACTACGGTGTAACTATCCGTGCACAGGCGGAAACCAGAAATATTTCATTCTCTCGTTAAAAGCTAAAGCGTGCCGTTCCAGAACAGTCGCTGTTGCCCAGCACAGAAACATCAACAAAGAGAATCTCTGCACACTAGTCCTCCAGAAGTGACCATCACCCTATAATTTGCGTTCCTATCCCAAACATTTGCCAGACAAGCCTACACATGCGGCTCCATTAATTCCCGCTCTGTCGATGCCTCCTGATGCAGGGTTCCGAGCGAGTGAGAGCATCTCAACGAGGGTGGGGCGATCGAACAACGTACGGTGATGGCGAATCGTCTCCGAGCGCCCAAGGACTCCTGCCAGATACTGACCACAGATCGGAGATAATAACAGACTCTTACGTGTATTTTCCGCAGACGGCCCAGAACCAAGATAATAAAAGCCACGAGCAACTTGGGAAGGAAGCGAGGCGCATACAGGGCTGGAGGGACCCACTGGGTGGCGCTGTGGTTGAACGGATACTTGGAGGATTCGATTCGAATAACGAATTAAAACCCGACTCTGATTTCATCACCGACTCTTTTTCTTGTTTCAACCCCATTGATCAAGCAGGACTCATCAATATTAACAACTCCTTCTGCGCCACTAATTTCATTGCGCTTCATCACGGCTGACTGGCTCTCTAATTAAAAGTCGGAATGTGTTCAGGCTAAGGTTCTGATAACGAGCGGACCCGCACAATAAATTAATGAAGTTCAAAATTTTTGAACAGCTGCACGCCAGAAAATCCCCAAAAGCCTTCAGTACTCACTCGCTTACCGAACCACTTCATCCTACCCGCCTCACGAATCCCAGTTGGCACCGCCTGAAAGTCAGATACACTCTGAACCGCTTACCGGACCATCACAGGACCAAAACTTGCATTCCTACTTTCATTTCATTTTTTTTGTATTCATTAGGGGCAATTTGGACCGGCCAATTAGTGTAAATGTGCATGGATTGTAGGAGGAAACCAGGAAACCCTGAGGAAACCCATGCAAGCACGTTGGGAAAAAAATACAAACCCAACACAGAAACGTCCTTGCTGAGGCCGGGACTCGAACCCGCATGGCATGCACATTAGGGCGAGCTGGCTGTTCCAAATGCCTCTAGGTGTGAGTGTATGCGTTTGCCCTGCGATAGACCTTTGAGATGTTCGGTGTGTACCGTAACTTCACCCACTGTTGGCTGAGTTAGGCTCCAGCCCTCCCAGCTCTAGGAAAAGGCAGTTTGGTGAAAAAAATGAATGCATAATTAAAACGAAAGGAAAACAATAATAAAAAGCTCGTTAGCCGGCGGCGCTATCTATCTGTAATCCCCTGTTTTTGATTGCATAAACTGGGGTGTGATGGAGTTTTTAGCCCCAGGATGTACTGACCAGACCGGTGATATCTGTGTTCATAAGGCAGGGGTATACAGAAGGTTCTGGATGTCAAGTTCAGTGCTCAGTGTTCCAGTCTGAATGAGTCAGACCTCGAGAGAAAATTTCTGGGCTTTGTTCCAAAGCCAACTGCACACACACTGCTGCTGTGCGAGAGCAAGGGAGCCCACGACCTACAACTGATCTAATTAATATATAAACATAGCAAGTTTCAATTACTGTTTACCCCCTGAGTCGGCGCGTTGGTGCCGAGCCTCTTTCACATCGTTCTACAAATCGGACCCAACCTCAGCAGTCGAATAACACGGGGAGATAAATACCTTCGTACACTCTTACTCGTTACTCATCAGCCAAACGGCTTAATCCGACCAGGTTCGCATAGAGGCTGGAGCCTATATCGGCCAACTCTGGGCAAGGGCGGAATCCCCAGACCATCGCAGGACTATCACATACACATCCGCTCACACTCACACCAAGGTGCCACTTGGAACAGCCAGATAGCCTCATGTGAACGTCGTTTGACTATAGGAGAAAACCGGCGTGCCCTGAGGAAACCCACCTAAGCGTAGGGAGCTCCGCACGTGCAAGCTCCACACAGAAACGGCCAAGGATGGGACTTGAACCCAGGACCCAGGACTTTCTTGCTGTCTGGGGGACACGCCAACCACTACACCGTGCTACCACCCCACCTCTAGACAGTTGAAGAATTATTCAGACCAAGCAAGATTTAACTGCCAAGGCTGAGGGTGAATAACACGCCCAGAGATCGGAATAATTCTCCATATCCTACAAAAGATGGATTCTATCATTGTTTTATTATTCACCGGAAATATTTCCGGGTCTGGAGGAAAGCGCAAAGATGGCGCGAGTCAGACAAAGGTCGTCATCTTCCACGTGATCCGGGGTCGGGGCGCGGAGGTTGAAGCCTAAGGCAGCGAGGTCCAGAATTCCCTCTCCTCAACCACTTCCTCCGGCTTTTCCACAGGGACACTGAGGCGTTCCCAGACCAACTGAGAGACATTGCTCCTCCAGCGTGTTCTAGGTCGACCTTCCCGGACGGGCATGCCTGAAACACCACGCCAGGGAGGCGCTCAGGAGGCATTCGAACCAGAGCCACCCGAGCTGCCTCAACTGTGCAAAAAGTTCCGCACGCTATTCCCCGCTAACACCGTTTCCGATTCGTACCGAAAAAAAAATTTAATTCCGTCAAACGTGACTTTGTCGTTGTTGCAGGGAGCGCATCGCTAGTCTTGAGAACGGGTTTGAGCGTAGCCATTTTCTTGCTAGGGAAGGAGAGCGGAATAGTAGATAGTAAATAACATGGATAGGCTCCGCCCTACTTACACCGATGTTGTTTGGCGGAACTCGTCCGCCGCCGTCTCGGTCTGCTACTCACTTTCGGATACGCTTTACGACAGCGTGAGAAATTAAAAAGAAGTTTCGGCGGCTCGCGGTCGCAGCGCTTCACTATAAATTGTACTAACTAACTAACCAATATGGCGGACAGGAAGAGCCGTCTGCCCCAGGGCATAGCCCGTCTATCTTAAATGATATCTATAAGGCGGAACATCGGTGTGTACCGATCGTGCAGTAACCACTTCGCTGTTTCATGTCCATGATGGATAAGTCGGCTCGTAGAAATAATACCAAGAATTCCACGGTGGCTTTCAACCAATCAGAAACGAGAAAATATTTTAACTGGATAATAATGTCTATTAACCCCACCCACCCAGATTAACCGCCTTTCTGGTGTAACTAATACAGGCGAATTCAGAGCTAATAAAGTTAAACTAAATCACCTTTTACGATGGATTTCTGGCACAAAAGTAACTGAGGAGATTAAAAATAGGTTCGTTCTGTCTTTATGGTGTTGGCAGGGTGGATCTGCGCTCTCTCTCTCTCTCTCTCTCTCGCTCACACACTCACGTGTACACACATGGGATGGGATACACACACACGAAAACATGGGATTTTATAAGGAGTGCGCTTTGCTAGTGCCATGGGGTGCAAACCAAAAATAAAGCCCAGCTGGCGTCTCGCCATATCAACCTGAACCTCGCTGAGAAGCTTCCAACTTTATCCAAATCATCTGCAGGTCGATACCGAGGCACAGTGAAGCCTCGGAGCGGAATAAGATATCAGCCGTCAGCAGGGAGGATCCATCACCTGCCATGGCTTTATATCCTGATGGTAGCAGGACTCAGACTGAGATATTAATGGAACGGGATTAATGAGACTTTACCTTCACATTCAAATCAGTGACAGGAAGTGCTGCTAGTTTCAACAGAACCATAAACCTGGCGCTCAGACTCTCCGACTGACGGGTCCGACACCTCGAGTCTTTAAACGCGGAAATTATTAGAGATAAAACCGCACACAGATTCTGATGGAGGCCGCTGTGAGAAAATCGACTTGTTATTAATAATATTTGCATTTTGTCGTGTTGCTGCGGTTGGAATCGTCCCAACACCACTGGATTTATTTATTCATTCATTTTTTAAAAATATTTTTTAAAATATTACAGTTATTAAAATGACAAAATATATATTTTTATATATTTATTCTATCAATAATTTTGATTTTTATTGAATTAAAGAAAAATCGATTTATATAAAACTTATTAATTTATATATTTAACCATAATCTATTTATTTTATAAATAAAAATGCAAAAATATAATTTTGTAAAATGAATAAATTTATTTATTCTATATTAAAAATTAAATATATAAGAAGTATTTATTTTCTTTTTTTATTTATGTATTTATGCATGTATTTATTGTAATATCTTGACTTGACTGTATTTGTTTTTGTGTATAAAAAACTTATTTACAGGGATCCCTCACTTTTGGCGGTTAATCAGGACCGAAACGTGCGCGAACGCCGAATTTCCGTGAAGTAGGATCGACCCCCCTGACTGACGTATACGTACATGTATATGTGTATATAATATCA
>JAQNCB010000023.1:8038741-8051868 GCA_030068295.1 Euristhmus nudiceps | reverse complement strand
ACTCCCATACCAAAACACCCAAACAACCACACCCACACCCATACCCAGACACCCAAACAACCACACCCACTCCCATACCCAAACACCCAAACAACCACACCCACTCCCATACCCAAACACCCAAACAGCCACACCCATTCCCATATCCACACCCCCAAACACTCCCATACCCACCCACCCAAACAGCCACACCCACTCCCATAACCAAACACCCAAACAGCCACACCCACTCCCATACCCACACCCCCAAACACTCACAAACACTCCCATACCCAAATACCCAAACAGCCACACCCACTCCCATACAGACACATCTAAACAATCACACCCACCTCCATACCCAAACACCCAAGCGACCACACCCATTTCCCATACCCACACATCCAATGCAGCTCAATAAAATCCACTACATTATGTTCCTAATCCCTCTCTGGCACTTTCCCGTAGATTAATGAGGGTGACAACCAAACTTGCAGCCTGCTGCACTAATGCATCATTTAATCTACCGATCCGTCTTTCTCACACATGCCTACATCACTGCTTGTCTCATAGCAGCTCTTTAGAAGCAGAGGGCAGATAAATAAATATCAGCTTTCCTTGCTATCTAAACAATTTCACATTAAAACACTTCTTCTCCGACTCTCTAAGCCACCACTGTAACAAATGCCCTCTGTCTGAGTGTAACTGCCACGGCGGGTGGAGCGCGTCCTTCTGGGTGCATTCTGTTCATCCTGGGACGAAAAAAGGTCATTCATTCATTCATCCATTTTCTAAGCCACTCAATCCCAATTATGGAGTCGAGAGGAGGCTGGCACCCATCTCAGCCGACTCTGGTCGAGGGTGGAGTACACCCTGGACAGCTCGCCAGGCCGTTACAGGGCAAAAATGGTAATCCAGGTATTTTAATCTAATTTAATTGGGAAAAAACAAGAAATATTCAAACAGAAAGAGATTATTTAGAAAGTGTTTGGATTTTCCTTTTCACTTGGATGTCAGATGCCGGCGTGTGACCTGATTTACGACAATAACGTACGGAACAATGACCAGAAAAACAGTGTTAAACAAAAATCCTAAACAGGGAAGACGTTGCTGGTGCCAGACAGTCTGGTAGAAGCGTCTGATCTCTTTGGGTGTTTTCACACACGGCATTTTCTCAAGTTCGACATCGGGTTCCGTCTTTCCCTCTGTGGAACCTTTGTATCAGTGTAACCCCTGGTGACAGGAGACAAAATACGCCATACACATAATATATCATGCTAAACACACGCCTTCGCTCCCAGTTCCTCTCGGGCTTTCCCCTGTCTGTCTCTCTGCTGCGTCTGCGTCGCAGAAACACTTCCTCCGTCTTTTCTCCACCATCCATCCGTCTCGTGTTCATGTCCACAGGACAGTTCGGTTCTGGCTGCAAAGTATTTCGTCTTATCATACTAATGACTGTAACATGCATTGGTAATATAAAAAAGGCACAAGCGAAAGGGGAAAGGAAAACACAGGGGAGAATATGGCATTCATGACAAATAAAAATCCTGGGGTGAAAATGGGGTCACGCTGTAAAAACATAAAAATAAGCACCACAGTGACTCCACTATAACTTTGCTCGCTACGACCTCACCGCTTTAAGCTTAAAAACAAAAAACAAACAAACAAGCAAAGGATAAATTAACTGACATGGCGTAAACATTTCACAGTGTTATTCGTTTTCCTCAGCAGCCACACAGAACAGTTGACGGACAGACGTGCTTTTGTTCTTTGTTTAATTCAGAATGCATTCTGCCTGCATTCAATGATGGCAGGTCGTCCTGGTCCAGTGGCAGCAAAACAAGCCCACACTATAATATTACCACTACTACTACCATGTTTCACACTCATGCTCATCAATAAAAAAACATAAACATAATACACACTGGCATGTTTATAACTCCTAAAATCCAATTCCCACACATCAGGTATCACCTTCCCTGTCACCTGACCACCACCGATCAGGGAGGTGCAAAAGAATGCACACGTCCCCTCCTGTCACGACGCTGCAAGACCCCGCCACTAGGGGCGCTGTCACATATCGTGGAGGCCCTTGTTCGTCTTCGTGGCTCAGAGACTATGAGGATTGTGTGGGTCTGTTTGGACTTCAGTCAGTGTGTTTTGGAAATATCTTGAAATAAAACTGTTTTATTTTCACTCATCGCCATCTGCTCTGCTCTGGATCCAAACCCGATCCGCCAGGTACCGCTTAGCATGTACCTTAACACCCTCCGTGATGCTGGCCACCCACCTCTTTTCGAACTGTGGCGCTATGCGTATTTGCGCGTGGGTCTAACACACTCGGAGCGAAAGCGCTATCCATCCCCTCATACCATTAAGCTCATGGACACCTGTGATTGGCTGGTGATCGCTGTGAGTGACAGGGAGGTGAGCGTATGCCATTCTTCCCTCCCGTGAGAGCTTGGCCAATTAGCTCCCATGAACTCCCGGCCACGAACGGCGGTGTGCATTAAACCGGACTTCGATTGGGTCGCACCGGCTTTCTTCCAGAGACGTTTTTTTGGGGAGGGACTGGTTACGTTACAAGTGCATTTAATATCCCTGAGTGTGAAACGTCTGCGTGTGTGTTTGTGCTCTTAAAATACCCCGAGAAAGAAAATACCCAGAGGAAGTTATTGTCGGTTAATGGACTAAAGAAAGAGCAGAGAAAGGCTGACTGAAAGCCATCTGGAGATTTCCTGACACGGCGTTCTTCATGGTCAATTCTCCAAATGCGTCAGAGTTCTCTCCGACTGCGGCGCTAAGAAAGCGAATAATCTGTGATGGGAGAATGAGGAAAAAGCTTCATGACCGACATCACGGATGCACATTTGACGATTTCTTTCTTCATGTACACTAGAGGGTAACTGCAGACTGAAGGGGCGAGAGAGAGAAAAAATCCCAAGTTCAACTTTTCATCCACATAACCACGAACTCGCAGTAACACCCCAAACGTCATCCAACGCTGCTAAGTTGAGCTGCCCTGCCAGCCAAGACCAAGAAAACCCCCCACAATACTGTCATCGTCATCTGCATTGATTATCAGGTCTCGAAACTCAATCCTGAATTCAAGCTAGCACAGGTTCTCTCGGTGTCTGGATTCTCCAGTTTCTTCCAGCCTCCCGGCCTCAAAACATGGACTGACGACACAAAACTGTCCTGACTGTGAAAGTGCATTCGCATCATGCCTTGTGATCGACTGGTAACCCGGTGCGATCGGTACAGCCTCCTGATCCGGGTCCACTGTGATTCCGAAAGCCCGCGTCGCATACGTCGCACAGCAGGTCCCCCGTGCAAACGCGAGGACGGTTAGGGGCGTGTCGTAAAAAACTCACCCGCTATATGACGAAAAACGCAAATTTTTTCCGTCTCGTAGGTAATTCTTCACATCAGGTCCGTTTCCTAAGTCTGGCATGCAACGCCTGAGATGTTCGACATCTGAGTTCTAATAGACGTCCGGATCTCAAATGCTGTAGGGATCATGTGATTGGTTCAGAGTCATAAAGCTCTTCTACAATAATCCTATGATAACCCAACTTCACTCCCACAGGAGTCCCTTTTACAATCACGTGTACCGCGTATACGACGGCAGTCGACACGTCAACCGAATATCACAGGAATATGGTATGAGGATGTTTTCTTCTTGTTACAATTGTACTGCGCCTGCTCGCCCCACAACGAACGTACGACGCATTTACTATAAAAGGGCCAGGCGTAACTCTAAACATGATGCTACCACCAGCATGCTTCACTGTATAAATGGTTTTCTCAGGGTTTTTTCTCGTGTGTGTGGGTGTGGCTCACGTGTCATTTTTAAAACTCAGCTTGGCGTACTGTCTGGACTTGTACCTGAAACCTTTTAGCTGCCTGCCAATCAATTAAAACATTTTAACTTTAAAGTTTACCATTACGAAAAAAAAGGTAAAATCCATCCATTCATTCTTTCCTTTTTAAGCCAATTGGTCCAGATTAAAGTCGCAGGAAGGCTGGCGCCCATCTCAGCCGACTCTGGGTGAACATCCTGAACAGATCCCCAGGCCATCGCTGGGTAGAAACACGCTGACAGCAACCCAATGGCGTACTGTTTTCGAATGGCAGCAGCGGTTCTTTTACGCGCCTCTCACCACAGACAGTGATCGTTGGGGCTTGAACCACTGACCAACCACTGAGATCTTCACCGGTCTTTTTGTACGTATATGTATACAGCGCATTTAATTTTAATCAGTACAAAGTTTAAAGACCACCCAGTCAAGAAAAGACGGCGATAAACGGCCGTATCTCTCACACGTTTACGCGCCGTCGGGTCTCTTTTCCTTGTTCTTCTTTCTCAAAAACACGAGGTTTGTCTCGCTCCGGACGCCGCCGACTCAGCCCTGATAATTGAATATTGTGTATCATTAATCACTGAAACTGTACGTTGTCAGATTTTCGCCGGCGATACTGGGCATGTGTGCTGCACAAGGCCACACCAAGTGTACACACAGTATGCTAATGTGCTAAATCATTAGCTATTGTCATGGTGATAAATAGATTTCTCCCCCCCGGGGGAATGCAGTCGGGGCATGAAGCCAGCGTGATTTACATAGCGTGAGACGGCAGGCTGGAGCTCACGACCCATACCATACAGACTCAATCGAGCGAGGGAACAGAAGAGTCCGGGAATGAACAGAATACAGAATACACGCCGTAGCCGGACCGGTTATGTACCACTTTACACACCGCGCCATTGTTTGAGTCCTAAAGACTCTAAAGTTCTTATATAAAGCTATATACCGTTTACATGGCACCATTCGGTAATTTATTGTTTCCCCGTACCATGTAAACGTTTACGGGTCGCAGGAAAGCCGGAGCCTATGTCAGCCGATTCTAAGCAATGGTAGGATGCGTCCTGAGCAGCTCACCGGTCCGTCGCAGGGCAACACACACATCCAATCGCACTCAGAATACAGAACAGCCGAGTCGCCTGACGTGCATGTCTTTGGTCCGGAGGAGGAAACTGGAGAACCCAGAGGAAACCCAGACAAGTGTCCTCAGACAGTCCAAAAACATGCACAGTAGGCTGATTGGCGGTTCCAAATCTCCCCTAGGTGGGAGTGTGTGTGTGTGTGTGTGTGTGTGTGTGTGTGCGAATAGTTGTGTGCGTGTCTGCCCTGTGATGGCTTGGCGAGCTGTCCAGGGTGTACCCCGCCCTCACCCAGAGTCGGCTGAGATGGGCGCCAGCCTCCCTGCGACCCTAAGTAGGACTAAGCGGTTCAGAAAACGAATGAATGAATGAATGATGTATTTTTAATAAACACGTTTTTATGAATACACATTAGCCGACCATTGCCGAGCCAACACACTCAACCCTTCACACTCACCACACCGAGGGGGCAATTTGGAACAGTCAGCTTTGCCTAACGTGCATGCTTTTTTTGGACTGCAGGAGGAAACCCGTGTACCCAGAGGAAACCCATACAAAGCACGGGAAGAACGTGGAAACTGCACACGGAAACAAGAGCCCAGAGACGTCTTACTGCGAGGCGGAATGCTAACCGCTACGCCACCCTGCCCATCCCACATTTCCAGTTTAGCATCATGGACGTTTTTTCCAATGCTGATAAACGTCGAAGATCCAAACTCCAGCTAACCCGAACCACCCACTCCACCCTTCCACCACCTCCCAGAATCCTCCGCTCTGCAGTAACATGACAAACCTCCTTCCTCGATTGAAGTAACATAGCGGATGTAAGTAAAGCTTTCAGCGTCTGAAGTCCAAAGCCGCCGTCCTTTTTTTTTTTAAAGGTCAAGCGTGACACATGTCATCACTAGACGCCAGAAAAAGGGCACGAATCAGCGTCCCATCACAGCGTGTCCTACTTATTTTTATTTACATTTATAGAAATGTTTCATCACAGCGCCAACAACAACAACAACAACAACAACAACAACAACAAAAGCAAACGCAAAACAAAAAATGAGCTGCTCAG
The DNA here is from genome assembly GCA_030068295.1 of Euristhmus nudiceps. NCBI lineage: Eukaryota > Metazoa > Chordata > Actinopteri > Siluriformes > Plotosidae > Euristhmus > Euristhmus nudiceps. Next base: position 8,045,881 of record JAQNCB010000023.1, on the reverse strand, counting down.
TTCCAGGATACGACAGGGGGGCGACCGGGGCCCGATGGTCAGAGAAGCCAGTTTCGGACCTAAAGGTCGATGGTTCGATTTCCGGACCAGCAGGAAAAATGGGTGGCAGTGTGTGTGTGTGTGTGTGTGTGTGTGTGTGTGTGTGTGTCCTCGAGCAAGACACCTGAACCCCAACTGCTCTCCAGGTGCCCCGATGTGTTGCAGCTGACTGCTCCGAGTGTGTGTGTGTGTGTGTGTGTGTGTGTGTGTGTGTGTGTGTGTGCTCACTGTTTACATGCGTGTGTGTGTTTCTGCTCACTTTGGATGACTCGTAATGCAGAGGCAGTAATGCAGAAGTCCACCTCAACATCCTCCGGGACGAGTTTTGAGGACCACGCCCCTGACTCATGGTTCCGAGGTCAAACCGAGGTCAGTCCATTAGAATCGGTCTTGCGGTATTTGCCGCATGGTCGCCGATCGACCCGTCAAGTTGACACGGGACCTTCACATTTTAAGCGCACCTCCATCTTGCGCAAAAATTCCAACGGCCGTGACCTTGAGCTGCTTTTTTCAAGGTCAAACGAGCTCACCTTTTTTTCAAAATGGACCCGTTGGCGTGGAATTAATAATCAACGGTTTGCCAGGGTTCCATTCTGTCTACCTTCGCCCCCCCTGTCGTGCAATCAGCGCAGTGGTTCAGTGCATCAAAGAGCCACCGGGGCGACGCCTAAGTGAGCAATAAATTCACTTCTGCACAGCTCGGCTCCGTTACACTCAAACTGCAACATGAAAACATTTAATAACGTAATTTAATATAAAGATGTTGCGAGCGCTGCACTGAGCATCATGTTAATGTTAAGGCTGATTTTGCTTTGATTTTACTTTGCGGAGCGCACTGAAGAGAAACCTGTGTAATAACAGCACTGACTCTGAGCAGGAACGTGTTGCAACCCGACCTAATAACCCATTCACATCGATCGGAGCGCCGGTAAAAACAATCCACCTCCGCGTGAAACCGTACAAAAGACACGCAAGGGTTAATTATCCTCATCGACTCAGCACGAGGCTTTTATTTTTACATCAATCACAGACGGCAGAGCGGATGCCAGGAATGAACCAAGCCACCTCCCTCAGCTTAATGGGCACTGCTACGGCTAATCCGCACTCAGTGTCACGTGACGTACACGCGAGGGAAACCTGTGGCAGACGCACGGATCCATCAGGGAGCGCGAACGGAGCGAAAGCAGCTATGAAGTGTCCAGAGGTGAAGTGAGAGCAACTCTCACATATTTTTTTTTTTGGTCCTTGGTAATACGTTAGATAAGAAGAGCACCTGGGGAGCGCAAACCTCTGCCATGCTATTAAAAAAAAAATGAAATTTGTACACAGCACCCCCTGCAGGGTCTGCACTACTACTACTACACTTGGAAAAAAAAAAAGTAATGCTAATTTTAAACAGCCGCCGGATGCGCAGTCTGGATTAGACCGGAATGAAACTTGGTAGGAAGGTAAAGCGATTTATCAGGAATACGCGCCACAAATCTCATTCAAATCGGAGGCATTCTGACCGAGATATGAATTTTAAAGCTCGTTACCTGGGGCAGAGGTAATGATGATCAGTGCAGTGTGATTTCATACGCATGCCAACGAGCTCTCGAATGCCATTTACACACCATTAAAATATATCATCATTAGCATGATGATCGCTGTCACCAGATATCCGTGTAACGCGTCCACGTGAGGTAAAGAGGGAATAAACAACTCGCCGCTCATCACAACAGAAGAGGCGACAATGCTGATGCAGTTGCAGCTTTTCAGAAGTCCTGGTTTTGAGGCTCGTGGACAGCAAGAGCGTTTCTGTTTTCAGGTTCTCGCCTCCTGCTTGCATGGGTTTACTCTGGGTGCACCGGTTTCCTCCCACAGACCAAAAACATGCCCATTAGGTCAACTCACTTCTTAAAATTGTCCCGGGTTTCACTGTGAGTGTAAACGGCTGTTTGTTCTTGGAGAACAGGCTCTGCGGAGAGCGTGCAGTTCTCTCAGGTAAAAACATATTGTACAACAAACCACAAAAGTGGCCCAAATGCATCATGGGTATGGAATGGGAACACAGAGGGGAAGAAATATGACATGTTGATGTCAAAAAAAAAAGTATAAAAGTAAACAGTGTAGTGAGGGGAAAAAAAGCTGCAAGCAGCAATTTCCGGGGTCCAGGCATCCAAAATAAAGAAAAGGAGAAGAAAAGAAAAGGAGAATAAGAGCCGAGAGGAAGAGTGAAGAAGAGGAGCGATGTTGACGAAGTAGAGATGATGACTTTTTAAAAATTTTTTAAAAAGTACAATATTTATATTAATTGTTTACATTTTCTGGACGGCTTAATCCTAATTAGGGTCGCTGGGAGTCTGGAGCCCATCTCAGCCAACTCTGGGTAAGGGCAGGGTACACCCTGGACAGCTTGCCAGGCCATCGCAGGGCAAAATCACACACACACACACACACACACACACACACACACACACACACCTAAGGGAGATCTGGAACAGCCAATTAGTCTACTGTGCATATTTTTAGACTGTGGGAGGAAACCAGAGTACCCGGAGGAAACCCATGCAAGTACGGGGAGAACATGCAAACTCCACACAGAAACACCCAGGCTGGGAATCAAACCCAGGACCTTCTTGCTGTGGGACGGACGTGCTAACCGTTACACCACCGTGCTGCTAATAATAATAATAATAATAATAATAATAATAATAATAATAATAATAATAATAATAATAGCGACAATGATAATACTACTACTACTACCACTAATAATAATAATAATAAGAAGAAGAAGAAGAAGAATAGTGACAATGATAATAATAATATTAATAATAATAATAATAATAATAATAATAATAATAATAATAACAATAATAATAATAATAATAATAATATTAGAGTAAAAACAATAAGGATTAAGCTGATGCTCAAACCCCTTAATATAGTGAAAATTAAAATTAAAACATGCACTATTACATAATGTAGTAACATTGTAATAACACTGTAGTATTCTATTACCATTCTCTCCCTCTGTCATCATCATACATCATGATTTTACTGATACCCCACAGATTTGGTGCGCTTTCAAAAGCAGGCATGTGGAGTATCTGGAGCAACTTTATTCACTCCAACAAGCTTTTACTTTCAGACTCTTTAACAAAGGAACACTTAAAGGTTTGTTCAAGACTCTCTCAACTAACACCACCCACTCGATCCTCTTTGTGTTTGTGAATCACTTAACCCTGGCTGACCTCAGCATGGCCTTCACGCCATCATTACGGGAAGGTAAAGTAAACCTTGCACCTTATCAGCACATTCTCTCCTGGACTCCTGAATGAGCTCATTGTGTGTGTTTCAGTATCGGGTCATTAGCGACGGTGGAAAGGCTGCTTTTATTCCAAGCAGGTATTTTCCATCTGAACTATTTCTATTGTTTTTCTTTTCCTTTACTTGTGTTTTGTTGCTTGTAATATCATTCAATTTCAATTTACGTGAGTTTTGCTCTTTGCTCTGGAACGCTACTCATATCGGCATTCTTTCCTTTGTTTTGCCCTCTTGTTCTAATTTTTTTGCTATGTAATTCAATTTTGCATTAATAAAGTCCCTCCCACCCGTATCAGCTCCTCCATCTCCCGACAGTAAACTCATTTTATTTAATTTATCCACATATTGCCCAGTGCTATGTAGACGTGACCAAATTAGTGAAAAAACGTCTTTCGTTTAAAAAATCCCTCGTATTTGACCTTTCAAGGTTACTCAAGGTCAAAGGTATTTGTCCTATTTGAAAGTCCAGCATGTCTGTTGGCGCTTGTTTCAAAGTCACAAGCGCTCCATCTCCAAAGCTTTCTGACCTTGATCTGACCTTCACCTTTGACCTTGACATGCCAAAATCATCAACATCATTTCAGGGACTCGGGCACATCTGGTGTCTCCAGCACATCTGGTGAAAATCCGTGTATGAGTGCAGTTAAGATTCTGATCGTAAACAGTAATTATAATATAGTCGCGGGAACTGAAGTTATAATATAAAGCAATGATATTAAATTCTCTCTTGAACCACAGGAATCATCAACTGCATGTGGAATGCACACCATGTAACACCATGTAATCCTTAAAACCAATTAATCGTTCCCATACCTCCATATTGGCTGATTTGCTGACAGGAGACTTTAATCTAGGAATTAAGCTCCAGAAATCCAGAGCTTCTCTGCCGTTCCAGTTTAAACTCAGAACGAACTGATTGAATGCATGCAGGAATGGAGAGATCTCTCAGTCTTAACACGATATGTTCACTTTCGCTACAACATACCACAACTGCATTCTATTAAAGTGCTTGTTCATGTTTCGAGTTTTACATTTATGACATTTAGCCGTTTATGGCGACGCCTTCATCTAAAGCAACGTATAATTTACACTATTAGTTTACTACTAGTTTATATCTATTTTATACAATGAAGCAGATGAGGGTTTAAGGCTTTAATCAGTGGCTCAAGATGGCAAATTGCTGGAACTGGGGCTTGAACCGCTAAGCTTTGGATCAGTAAACCATTTAGCCAGCTCATTATTATCATTATTATTATTATTATTATTATTATTATTATTATTATTATTATTATTATTATTTATTTTATTTTTTTTTTTTACATTTTTTTATTATTGTAACAAACCATTACATTTTGGTAAAGTGTGCTTGGGATCGTGGTTAAAAAAATCCATTAACCCTAGAAAGGTTACCAGGTTAGAATTCACCCGGTGTAATTAAGGTGGTTGTGTAACTCATACGTCTGGCAACGTGACTATAAGTATGTTATAAGTATGTCATAAGTATGTTATTACATATTATTTAATTTAGGGTAAAATTCTACCTTCCACGGTAGCAAATTAGAGGGTAACCATTCTAGGGTTAAGATTAATAAGTACAAATAATGCGTGAATTAATGTTCAGTAGACCCCCACTAGGGGGAGACATTGTATTATCAATGCAAACCCTGCAGTCTTGGGCAGATTTTTATGTTAATTAATGCATTTTTATGCATACTATATTTGTGCTTGCCTTTAATTATTGCTAGTAACAGCATCATCATCATAACATATTATTATTATTATTATTATTGTTATTATCGTCGTTGTTGTTGTGGTTGTTGTGGTTGTTATGACTGGCATTGTTATTATAAATGTACATATTGTGCATATATTATTGTGGAATTGCATAACACTAATCAGGTACCATGACCCTGCAGTGAAGTAAAAAATTTTACCCCAAACCTACCCTGAGTCATCACCCCATTGTTCTCTTGTGCATCTAAAGATTTCATCCTGTCAAAAACAAAGAATGCAAAAGGGAGAGTCACAGCTGTGATGTTTGTCCTTTTACTAAAATAATTTACCCAAATATTCCAGAGCGAGAGAGAGAGAGAGCGAGAGAGAGAGCGAGAGAGAGAGTGAGAGAGACAGAGAGAGAGAGAGAGCGAGAGAGCGAGAGGGAGTGAGAGAGAGCGAGAGAGACAGAGAGAGAGAGAGAGAGAAACAGAGAGATAAACAGAGAGAGCAAGAGAGAAAGAGCGAGAGAGACAGAGAGAGAGAGAGAGAGAGAGTGTGAGAGAGAGAGGGGGGGGGAATGATTTATACAGTGCATGCCTGTACGACGGGACGGTCATGCTCACTCTTGCTGTAATGAACACTTGCTGATTTAACTTTTCTGCGCACACAGTTCTACGTCTTGGCCGTGCTCCCTGTCTTTCACTACTTTTTATAAAAGACCGACAGAAACGCATTGTGATCACAAGCCAAACATTTGATATCTCAACCAGAAGAGGTCTACACCTTGTCTGAGTGACAACAGCACAAAGGTCATAATTATTACTTGGCAATGCGAGCCGTACGGCGCGCTACGATCTTTAGCAGCTTCCAGCAGGAAGTACTCTGCATTTTCATCAAAAGAAATGGTACACAGGAAATATTCTACTGGAGAAAGACCCAAAAAGTACTCACTGCCCCTTGGAAAGATCAAGCTCGTCACGGGAAGGGTAACGAGCCGAACGCTACTGAGGCTGTCACAGACACGGGTGAGGACGCCTTGTTTCGAAGCGGCAAGTAACAGCGCCGGAAGGCTGTTATTTTAAAATGCCTTATAATAAGCTATTAATTATCCTTGTTTGCTCGGTCTGATCCTTTTTTTTTTAAAGACCTCAGGCTGAGATTTCTCTGTACAGACCTCGCGTTACATTAATAAGGAGTAAATCTGGTGCAAAATAACACAGCTGTGCATTTTAATAACTGAATCAGTCCACTGTTCTTTCGGTGCCGCTTATTGACGTCGGGAAAACACTATTTAGAGGAAACTGCCCTGAACACGATGTGCTCCAATCAATAAATCAACAATCTCCAGAACACTGAGAATAAATAGAACTTATGCTTATTACGACAAATCCAGACAAACCTGACATCTTATACACTATAATCCCTTTATACGCAAAATATTCAAGTAGGATTTTCAAAACAAACAATAATCGACTCATAAATCAGACTGGTTTGTTCTCATGAGCTCTGCAATCACAGGCCTTTATACGGGAGGCACCGGAGCCCTCCGGATACGCGGAAATGTCTTAGAGTCCAACCTGCTGGGAAATTCACCTCACACAATACGTCACACTTATTGGTTCTTATAAGTCCTCTGTGAGACCCGGTAATGAACCGCAGCAGAACTGAATTTCGGATCAAACTCTCCCAGCTAATCCATCAGCGGGGCTGCAGTATCACTGCCTGACTGAAAGGACAACGATATCATCCTTTAACTCTCCCGTCGGCTTATGAATTACTGAGCCGAAGCTTAATCACCGCTCACATTACCGAACATTTAAAATCATATTCTACCACATGTACAATGGAGCCATTTAATGATTTTACTATAATCATATTCTGCCCAAGTTTTTTCATTACCGGTATATAATGGAACCTCGAGGTACGAAATTAATCTGTTCTGGAGTGGCTTTCGTATCATGATTTGTTCGTATAATGAATCGTGTTTTACATGTAAATCACTAATTCGTTCCAAGCTCTACAAAAACACCACATTAAATTTTATAATAAGGGTAAAACCAGAATGAAATAAGAGCC
>JAQNCB010000023.1:7945219-7955874 GCA_030068295.1 Euristhmus nudiceps | reverse complement strand
CCTCTGGCTTTGTCTCCAACACATCCAACATGTGCTGTCCCTCTGATGGACTCATTCCTGATCCTGTCCAACCGCGTAATAATGCATTTAAATCCCTGATAGCAGTCCATCAGACTGTGGAGTATAAATTAATTATTTTTCTTATATTATTAATGTTTATTGTAATATTCTTGATGTTATTTATTGCCACTATGTATCTTCTGTATATTTAACTTTTATACCATGTAAATAATAAAAATAATAATATAAATGAATTAAGAATGGAATTAAATGTTAATTGTGGGACAGAACCCCATATATCTGGTGTTGGGGCTTTTATGTTGTTTAAATCCCAAGTTCATGATACATCACTTGTCACTGCGTTGGTGTAATACTCAAACAGGTCGGTAGGCGGCGCATAAAGCACGCGAGAAACCTGAAAACCCTGCAGAGGTTTGCAGCCTGCGGAATACATTTCAGCCTGTGGAATAAATCCTGCAGTCAAGCGGAAGACAAACTGATGTTAAATACCGTTTTGTTTACATACACAGGTGGCTTAATATTCCTTTAAATATCATTCATGCACACCAGAGAGGGTTACACCAAGTCTGGGGGTTAAAGTCTTATTAGTATTTAAACACTGATGGGAATAAACGGATCACATATAATTAAGTCTGAAATAACTCTTGAATTATTAGATGGGATAAGATTAATTTTATCAGCTTCCAATAATTGGGCAAGATTATATATAAAACAAAAAGCGAAATAATTTTATCCATTTTATCATGTTTTAATTTATTGACCATAAATTGATTTTTGGACGGCACTGTGGCGTACTGGTTAGTGCCTCACACCAAGAGGGCCTGGGTTCGATTCCCAGCCTGGGTGTTTCTGTGTGGAGTATGCATGTTCATCCCGTGCTTGTGTGGGTTTCCTCCTGATACTCCGGTTTCCTCCTACAGTCTAAAAACATGCACAGCAGGCTAACTGGCTGTTCCAAATCTCCCCAGGTGTATGTGTAAGTTTTGGCCCTGCGATGGCCTGGCGAGCTGTCCAAGGTGTGCCCTGTCCTCGCCCAGAGTCGGCTGAGATGGGAGCCAGCCTCCCAGTAACCCTAATTAGGATTAAGCGGTTCAGAAAATGAATGAAATTGAATTTTTTTTATTGGCCACAAATATTTTACTCATAATCATTGATTTTCTGAACCGTTTTATCCTGATTAGGGTCGCTGGGAGACTGGTGCCCATCGCAGCCGACTCTGGGCGAGGGCTTTTACTCATACTGATCATTCATAATTAATTAATTAATGATTTTTTAAAAATGTTATTTAAATTAAGTTAAATTAAACTCCACCGAGAAAAAAAATATCAAAAGCAAGAAAAAAGCTACTTGTAAAAAAAAAATATATATATATATATATATATGCATTTTTGTTAATCATAGTGAGCTGAACATTTTACAGTCAATAAATATTGCTGAAGACATCTTAGAGTCTCCAGGCCATAAATCAATAATGATCGATCAGGGATGAGAGGGCAGGATGCGTAGTGGTTTGCATTCCCATCTCCCAGCAAGAAGGTCCTGTGTTGGAGTCCTGGAAACACCCTGAGCTGGGAATCGAACCTAGGCCTTCTTGCTGTGAGGCAGACATGCTAACGTCTACGCCACCGTGCCTCCTTGCTTATCATTTTTGCTATTTAAAATCAGGATCAAGTTTAATGACGTCCACTAGGGGGAGACATTTCATTATAACTATGCCAGGTTACAATAATCCATTTCTGAACAGTGGAGGTACCCTGCACTCTGAGAGTCCCTCTACCTAAAAATCAACACTGTCGATGTGTGCCCAAGTCCTTTCTAAACACCCAGGGTACATTTTTAATTCATTTTATCAACCGACTTAACAAATTATTTATTTTTAATTTCAGCACTGATTGCCTTTAAGATCTTCTCTTCAGTTTCCAGCTGAGATGTGACTCACCTCCTCCCTGTCGTGCCTGAATCACAGTTTGCATTCCTTGGTGTTTTGCTTGTTTTTCTAGTAATTGTTTGAATCAAGCTGCTACGACTCCGTCCTATCCTGACCGGCCAGCACACACCAGAATGATTAATAATTTTGGCATCTTCCGCCACAGAAAGTTAGCGCGCCCAGAGGACACCATATGCCAGTGTGTTATGTGAGATCGCTCCATTGAAGCTCAATTTGCACGACTGCACAAAGTTTTATGCTCGTGGAGGCTCCTGCTGAAAGCGCCACGCTAGGCTGTCAGCTGCGCTTCGCTCGTCAGCTATGACAAAATGATACGCTAACCCGGCTGAAAATGGAGCACGAGTACCTGTGTCCCGAATGCTTTGGCGACAGGCCAGCTCTCATCGACACAGATGGCTGCGGTGACCTTTTCATCTGTTTGGGGGGGTCACTAGTGACAAAGGCAAGTAAACGAATGCAGTTTGGGCAGCCAGGAATACTGTAGTCAGAGCTATCAGTCATCACCGTCTATCAGTCATCAAATCAACAGCTCAAGTGAGCACAATATTCATTTATTCATTTGCTGAACGGATTTATTCGGTTTTTTAGGGTCGGGAAGGGGCTGGAGCCTATCTCAGCCGGCTCTACTCTAGGAGAAGGTGGGGTACACCCTGGTTAGCTCAGTAGTCTATCGCAGGGCCAGCACACACACACACACAACCGTTCACACTCCACTGGGAATATGAATATGAAAACTGTATCTGTGAGGTCTTCTGACGGTGCCTTACCAGCCGTAGTTGATTCTTTGTGTTCAGGTAGTTCTTCAGGCAGTGGAACGCTCTGTGCTCTTGGGAAAACCATTTTCGTGCTTCAATACATGATGACAGGTGAACACCAGTTACTTGTTGCAGAGATGCTACCAGTACGGATTCTCCGTATTTTGTACGGAAAGTTGATATAAATACGGTGTTACGTTACAGGGGGCTATTTTGTACGGAAAAATAAAGAGTGCACTCTCTCTCTTTCTGTCTGTCTCGCACGCACTCTCTCTGTCTCACGCGCACTCTGTCTCACACGCGCACTCTGTCTCACACGCGCACTCTCTCTCTCTGTCTTGCGCGTGCTCTCTGTCTGTCTCACGCTTTCTCTCTCTCTCACTCTGTCTCGCGCGGGCTCTCTCTGTCTCGTGCGTGCACTCTACTGTCTCGCGTGTGCACTCTCTCTCTCTGTCTGTCTCATGCGTGCACGTGCTCTCTCTGTCTGTCTTGCATGCACCCACTCTCTCTGTCTGTCTCACGCGCGCTCTCTCTCTGTCTGTCGTGTGAGTCATATGATGGTGTTGCCATCCTACCTCTAGATTTTAAGTATGATGTAAAATAAATGTCAGTAATGTTGCTTACAAATACATTTGTTGCTAATTCATGTGTGTGGAAGAAGTGTCACTGAAAATGTTTCAAAAATACTGAAAAAAGTCGTGAAGAATCCTGAACATCTATATCTGAGGTCGGCATCTCTGTTGGTGCACAATGGAGAAGGTGATTAGTGGCACCTGACGGTTTTTCACAAAAATATTTCAGGAAGTGAGGCGGTCCTTGAAACATGGCACTCATTGATTTTTATACATTTGCATGGAGTAAATATAGAAGGGCAAGCTGGCAGCGCAGTGGTTAGTCGGTCCACCTCACAGGAAGAAGGTTCTGGGTTCGATTCCTGGGCTTGGGTGTTTTCGAGCAGAGTTCACCTCTCCTCCTGCGCTTTCGTGAGCCTCCTCTGGTTTCCTCCCAAAGTCCTAAAACATGTAAGCTAATTGATGGGTCCAAATCAGCCCTAGGTGTGTGTGGGCCCTGTAATGGCTTGGCGAGCTGGCCGGGGTGCACCCCACCCTAGCCCAGGGTCGGCTGAGATGGGATCCAGCCTAACTGCATCCCTAATTAGGATGAAGTGGTTTAGAAAATAAATAAAGGAAAATCAGACTTGTGCAACCAAGAAAGAGGCGCTATGTATCCCATCTATAATTAATAATATATTCTGAGTATTTTATTATATGAAAGTGTGCGAGGCATTACGTGTCGATGATGAAGTTGTAAGTCGTCGCTCTGAATAAATCAAACAATCGCTCATCAACTGAAATTTATTTATTGAGCCTCATCCATTTACAGAGGTGGGGTGTTGCATATACAGCACTCGTGTAGAAACAATGCAACCCGAGGACATTCGTGTGTGTGTGTATGTGTGTGTATGTGTGTGTGTGTGTGTGTGTGTGTGTGTGTGTGTGTGTATGTGTGTGTGTGTGTGATGGGAGTTCACTTCTCCACTCCACCCCCCATCCCTGCACCGAGGGCAGTTGAGTCATATTTCTTTCCCCGTAGAGTCGCAACATCACACTTTCACCAAAACGTCAAGAAACAGCGGTCCGAGAGCACGTCGAGCCGATTCACTTCACGTCCCCTGTTTCCAGAATGACGTGAACCTTACTTCCCGATTTCATCCAGATACTTGCGGTTCAGTTCCGCCTGCTCCCTCTGATTCTCGTTCCGCGCCATCTCGATCATGTTGCGCAGCAGATGGAAGGTGAGGTCGATCGATATCGGCGGATCCTGGTTCCTCTTCGCGAGGCTCACCGGCTCCTCCAGGCCATTCAGGATGAAGAACGTCGGGGAGCCCGCGAGGTTTCTTTGCACGTCTCCTCGATTGCTCCGCCCACTCAGCAGGGACACGGCGTCCCCTTTGGTTCCTGCCCTCAGCAAAACCTCCTCCAGCAGGTTGCTGAAATCATCACGGTGATCCAACAGGCGTAAATCCCGAGGTCTACATACAGTTGGGGGAACGTGATTGGAGAGTAAGACGGCCACTATGAGCAGGACAGACGGGACTGGCTTCATGCTGGTCAGAGAAGACAGACCTTAGATTCAAGGGACACAAAAGCCAAAAGCTGAATTAAGTGACTGCATACGATGAGTAAATAATCATGTGCATGAGTGAACAGATCTGGTTCGACAGGAAAACTGAACTACAGGATTCACAGGCACCATATTACCCCGTGTATCTCCATATACGCCCGGCTGTGTTTATATATTCACAGTCAGTCCGTTATCAGTCAGTCAGCCTAAGCAGCGAGGTCCAGACGTCCCTCTCTCCCAGCCAAGTCCTCCAGCTTTTCCAAAAACGGGACACCAAGGTGCCTCCAGCATGTTCTGGATCGACCCCGGAGCTGGACGTGCATGAAAGGGCACACCAGGGAGGCGTTCGTGAGGGATTCTAACCAGATGGACGAGCCGCCTCAACTGGCTCTGCGGCTCTACTCCGAGCTCCTCCTGCATCACCAAACCTCTCGCCTTACCTCTGAGGGAGCGCCCTGTCACCCTGCAGAGGAAGCTGATTTCAGCCGCTTGTTCATACAAAAAAGGTAAAGCCTGTTGGGCTTTTCCATCCAAGCCCAGAGGCCCATCAGTGCCAGAGGTTATCCCCGGTTTCTGTAGCGTGAAGCGACTAGGAGCTCAACTCCTCCTGGATGGGACGCTGGTCCAGCGCAGGTTCCCTTCCCAGTATTTTTACTGGAACCCATTTATACTGCTGGGTGAACAGAGGCACACTTGTGGTTAAAACCTTACCCAGGGGTCCTAGCATGGTGGGGGTCTCGCTGGGATTCGAACCCATGACCTCCTGATCATGAGCCCAGCACCCTACAGCCCCCACTTATTCATATAGTCACCTGAAATCTCCCGCCACCCCCCCACGCTTTCTCATAATCATTTGACAATATTTTATTGTCATAACATTCCGACTTTCATTTCAAAAACACAGATTTTTTTTTTTTTAATTATTAATTTCACTCTGACTCTAATACTCTCTCATAGACCCAGGGTTTTATTACACTCTATATAAATATGTATAAAGAAAACCCTGAAACGCTTACTGAAGTTACTCACTGAAAAAAAAAAGGTTAATAAACAGGGAGGCTGCACAAAACTATACATCTGAGAAAGAACATGCAGAACTGACCCGGTTCACTTCAACAAAACCTCAGAACTGGATCCCAAGACGAACAATAACTTCACATTAAAGTGAAACGGATCACACGTAGAACAGGTTCTTATAAAACACCTACCGTCTCCAATTTCTCCCGCAGAAGTTTGAACCAGCACTCAGCGTCGGATCAAAACGAAAGAATCTTTTCCGGTGGCGTTGGCAGTGGGGCAGCTCTGGGGCAAAGCTTATATACGTCCACAAAAGCCCCGCTGACGTCATTGCAAGGACATAAACCGGCTGTAAAACCGACGAGCTCTGGAGTGATCGCTGACCAACCGGCGGGATGCGTGGATTTTACACACTGCAGGACTTCAGGGAAACGGACACGGATGGAGAACTTCCCGAGCAAAACCACTGTGGGGCTGAGAGGAGGGGTGATGATGAGAGAGAGGGAGAGAGAGCGAGAGAGAGAGGGGGAGAGAGAGCGAGAGAGAGAGCGAGAGAGAGAGCGAGAGAGGGGGGGAGAGTGAGAGAGGGGGGGGAGAGCGTGTGAGAAAGTGTGTGAGGGAGAGAGAGAGAGAGAGAGAGAGAGAGAGAGAGAGAGAGAGAGAGAGAGAGGGGTGGGGTGTTTGGAGCTGGCCGTGGTTCTGAAATGATCATGTCGAGGTTCACACTGTTGATCACATCCTCGTGTTTATAATCTCAATTTATATCAAATAAACAATTCACATAAATAACCCTGACATTTACCTCCTTTCCCCCCCATCTTTGTTTATTGAATTTTTACATGTTAAAAAAGTGAGGAAAAAGCAAAAAGTCTACAAAGCCATAATAAAGAAGATACAATAAGATCAGTAAAGGGAGAAATATAACAAGGTCAACAATTATTAATAAACAATTCAGTCAGAAAACAAAACAATAAAGTAGGCCGATATTTACCTTTTTTAAAGTGTTATACGATGTGATTTTTTTTTATTCAACAGCTAAGAATTTTGTCTTCATGAAATATCGGGCTAGTAATACACCGGGCAGAAAAAAAAATTTAAAAATGTAAAAAAAATTAAAATAAAAATGTAAAAAAAAAAATAAATAAATAGATAAAAAAATTACAAATTAAAAAATAATAATAATAATGTATTATTTTTAAATGAAAAAAAATTACAAAATGTAAAAAAAAAATTAAAAAAGTAAAAATAAAAAAAAATAAGTATAAATATGTTAAAAAAAAATAATAATAATAAGCACCTCCCACACAGACCAGCCTCAACCGGACCAACCGGAGCAACAACGCCATGGAGATTACACACTGTGATCAGGGATAAACGCTCTATATTATATATATATATATAAAACATTTCTAATGTAAAAATGTAAAGATTAGAAGACATAAAATCTGAGATGACGAGAACGACTCGTAGACGGGAACCAATTCATCCCAAGATTCCCTTTGAAGAAGAAATTATTAATCCATCAAACAAAATATTTTTTCACTGAAGGTCCGCGGCGGACCAGAGCTCCATCGTTCAGATTTATAACCACGACACAAACAAGTCCAAATCCAAATCGACCGCATTCACCAAAGGAAGACGCACTTTTTATTCTGCCACCGGGTTGTTGGTGCTACACCACAGGTCCTGGGTTCGACCCTGCAACCAGCGAGTGTGTGGGCTTGCACACGTGTCTCTCACGTCCGTATACACCACAAAGCCAGTATTTATCGATCTCGCATTCGAAAAGAGCGCCTGATGCTGCGCCGATGTTTCCGCCATGAAGATATTTAGGAACCGCTCGGGTCGCCAGGTCACAAAATCTCAACTAAAATCTCAGTGCAGCTCCGAGAGTCCGTGTGAAAGCGCGCTGAAAGCTAAACGGGGTCCAGCGTGACGTACATCACCTACAGCTTGGGTTCATACTTTTTCACAGTTTGCGCTTCCACGGGTTTCCTCCGGGTTCTCCGGTTTCCTCACACAGTCCAAAGAGGTGAACATTCGGCGAACCAGCTTCTCCAAAGTGCTTCAGGGGGGAATGCACCGCGATTATGAACGGCTCTGTGTGTGTGTGTGTGTGTGTGTGTGTGTGTTGGTACTTCGTTGGTTTAGTGTTCAGGTTGCACCACAACCTTCGCCCAATCCAGGCTGAGATGGGCTCCAGCCTCCCCGCAAACCCAAAGAGGATAAATCGGTTCCGTAAACGAGTGGATGAGTCGGCGTGGTGGATGAATCCAGACGCATTTCTCTACAGTTTATTGGCTTTCCATGAGAGGTAGGAATTCCAGGCAACAGCGACAACCTGCACCACGGCCAATCTGCAAATAACCACATTCTTATTTATTTATTTTTAAATATATTTTTTAAACATAGATGAGATTTGAGACTGAGATTGAGCTGAAAGTCAGTTGGTGAAAGGGAGGTGTTTTTTACCTGTGATGAAGGGGGATGAAATAAAAATTGGCGATCTGAACCGCAGGCCACAGCTGCACAAAAAATAAATAAATAAAAAAAATAAAAAATAAAGTAGAATATTGAAATGACTTTGCAATAAAATTGAGCTGAGCTTCAAGAATACACACGTGGCAGCTCACAAAATATAATAACACTGGAGAAATATACAATAAACAACCTGCACTGAGAGCAACTACAGGGATCCCTCACTTTTGGCGGTTAATGTGGACCGAGACCCCCGGGAAGTCCGAATTTCCATGAAGTCGGATCGACCCCCCTGACTGACATATCCGTACATGTATATGTGTATATAATATCAATAAATACATAATCAACACTATAAACGCTTATAATAACAATTAAACGTTCAAAAACAACTCATAAGATGTATTTCCTCCTTAATTTATTCGTATCCAATTCCCACCCATCAGGTGTTGCCTTCCCTGTCACTCAAACACCACCAACCAGTGAGAGACGAAAGCATCCACACGCCCCCTCCATGACATGCGACACTAGCCACCCGCCTCTTTACAAACTGCTGCGCATGTGTATTTTGGGGGCGGGTCTAACACACTCGGAGGGAAAGCGCTCTCCGGCCCCTCGTATGAATGAGCTCACAGACGCCTGTGATTGGCTGGCGATCGCTCTGAGTGACAGGGAGGTGAGCGTACGCCGTCCCTCCCTCCCATGAGGACTCCTGGTCATGGACAGATGTGCATTAACCCGGATTCGAACTCGCGATCTCCGGGTTAACAGTCGCGCAGCACTCGGGGACCAAACATTCAAGATGCATCAGAGCATATTGAGTTAATTATTATTATTATTATTATTATTATTATTATTATATTGATCACGGATGTCAAGAGTTCTGAAGCCAACTGTAACA
Organism: Euristhmus nudiceps; assembly: GCA_030068295.1. Classification (NCBI taxonomy): domain Eukaryota; kingdom Metazoa; phylum Chordata; class Actinopteri; order Siluriformes; family Plotosidae; genus Euristhmus; species Euristhmus nudiceps. The sequence goes on along the minus strand of JAQNCB010000023.1, from coordinate 7,946,630 downwards.
CACACACACACACACACACACACACACAACTATCAAATGCAATTTACTTACATAGTAATTGGTGATCAAGGCGTCCATGTAGTCCTAATAGAAACGCAAAATAAAAGGGATTATTGCGTAACATACAGTAACCGCAGATATTAATCTTATATATAAATATATTATAATAAATCTAACCCTAGTTTCACCACGCGTCCCACGGCCACACTGAGACCCTCCCAACCCGTCCCAGTGCCTCATAAAACCAGTTCCCATATACCAAAGTCCCGTCACTTCAAACAGACGTCTTTTAAAAGGTCAACGGAGAATCGCAGGATAAAACACACTTACTTTCATTTATTCATTTATTTATTTTTGTAAAAGAGTTTATTGTTCTGCCGGTAGCTTTGCTCACAGCACGTGACCGTCACCGTGACGACAACGTTTCATCAAACTTAAGCAACGTTTCACACCGACGTCTCGAACCGACGATGAGGGAAAAACTGAACCACTCCAGAAAGTCTTCTCCAGAACATCCTGAACACCTTCAATAGGGTTACGGTCAGGACTCTGGGGGGCCGATACACCTGTGAACATGGTGCTCCCTGAACCACTCGCTCATTATCCGGGTCTCCGTTTTATATCGGCGCCATCAGGGGGGAAAGAGTGCGTTACTCGTTCAGTACGTTCAGCTCATCAGCGCCTTCAGTTTACTGCCACGTTAATGTTGCTGAGCCTCGACCGGACCAACCAGAGCGACATCGCCATGGAGATTACACTCTGTGATCAGGAATGGTGCTGGAATTTTTTAGTGCCGGACAAATCACACACACACACACACACACACACACACACACACGCGCACACACACGCACACACACGCACACACACGCACCAGCAGTTGCACACTAACCCTCTTAATCTTGGCGACGTTCTTCTCCACCGTGAGCCCAGAGAGAATCCCATGAAGTCCCAAGAAAGCGCCAAGAAAGCAAGGAGCAAAGCACACCTGGGAACAGAGACACAGGTACATTTGGGCATCAGGACAGATTTTAGACAGGTGAATTTGAATCCCGAGTATAAGCAGAGCTGGACCGCCGCTGGAGGAGCTCCGGAGGACGTACTGCTCTCACTGCCGTCCGTCTGTCTGTCTGTGAACAATTTCCTGACAAAACCACAGGACGGATTTCAGCCAGACGACGTCAACATGATGCCCGACCCGAGTCCCAGAACTGATGATTGTCTTTGGAAGCTCGAGGTCAGAGCTCATCATAACGAGATCATTAAAACAGGAAACACAGCCATCCCTCACTTTTGGCGGTTAATGTGGACCGAGACGTGCGTGAACACCAAATTTTCCGCGAAGTAGGATCGACCCCCCTGACTGACGTATACGTACATGTATATGTGTATATAATATCAATAAATACAT
>JAQNCB010000023.1:7917402-7927987 GCA_030068295.1 Euristhmus nudiceps | reverse complement strand
TTGAATCATTCAATATACCGAACCTAACCGTTACTACCTGTACATGAAGGAGATAAAAGAACATAATGCAAAAAAAATAAAATTAATAATAGGAAAATGTGGACCTTTGTGGACCTTTCAAGTGAGGCAAGGTCCAAAAGTGAAAGTAGCGAGGAGGAGAAGGAGGGCAAAGGAAATTATTAAAACGGCAGAAAATAAATGACAGGAAACATTAAACTTAAGTTTCTAATTTTCATCGGATTCTTCTTCGTCTGTTGACAAACCGACTTCTTCTTCTTTGTAGGTTGACAATACGACTTGAGGTGTATTACCGCCACCACCTGGACTGGAGTGTGGATCTTGACTCACTTCCCCTTGACGGATGCTTGATGAGAAAGATTCGGCCAATAGGAGAGCAGGATCATGGTACTGAGCATGTTGCGAAAGATCCTGACCAATAGGGCTGCCGGGGCGTGTTTATGGTGCGAATTTTAAAATTTGCAGTTGTGTTCCGTTTCTTTCGTATGCTGAATAATTTTTCGTAAAATGAAGTGAAAAAAACCTTTGCATATCGCTTCGTAAAATGAAATTTTCATGTACTGAAGCTTTCGTATGTCAAGGTTCCACTGTATAGACGTCGCAAATAAGTCTACAGCAGGAATGCCACTGTACATTAAATGTTCAAATCTGATTTGATTTAGAAATGTAACGTGGAGATATTCCAGTAACGGTGCAATGCAATTAATTCATCCAGTCATTCACCCAGCATCACGGAAAGGAGTCTATCTCAGCCGACACTGGGTGAAGGCAGGGTACACTCTGAAGAACTTGCAAGACCATGTCAGGATCAACACTTTGGCAATTTGGAACATCCTAATGTGCATGGAGCACCCGGAGAAAACCCAAGCAAGCACACGGAGAACGTGACGACAAACACTGGAGCCTCGGACCTTCTTGCTGTTCTCCTTGTGCTTGTGTGGGTTTCTTCCGGGTGCTCCAGTTTCCTCCAACAATCCAAAGACATGCACATTAGGATGTTCCAAATTGCCCCAGGTGTGAGTATGTGTAGTAGTGTTGGGGTTGGCCGAGAGTCGGCTGAGATAAGCAAATGAATTATTAATATTAGTAAAAATCAAACACTTTTAATATCACACAAGTAAAACTAAGTCTTTTCAAACTTTTTTCGTTTGTTTCTTTCATTTTGTATGAAAGAAAGTGTTTGGTTTGTTTGCGTGTTGTAACTGTTATGGTATATCTCCGCATTTAACAGACTGTCGATGATGTTGCAAGGTATTCCTAACAAGAACTGAAACCCCTCATTTTAGATTAGGCAGCTGGCTATGTCTTAGTTTCTCACTGTTTAAAAGCGGTTGTTACTTCCTTAAATTTGGTCCAGACCCGCAAGTTTAAAAAAAGGGGAGGGTGGTGGTGGTGGTGGTGGGGGGGGGGTGTATTCCTCACACAAACAACCACGATAACAATCATCAGATCAATCTCTACGGTTCTCTTTATATGAATATAAAGCACTTTATATCACAAACAAATCAGCTTTATACACTACAACTACTGATGACTCGAGAGCACACTGATTGTTCTTCAAAAACTATATTCGCACTACCTTGGATGAGAAACTTCCTTAGTCTGGAAATGATACATTGTCACTACTTCCTGTTTTGTTATCTTGGCCCTAAGAACGTTCTACATTGATTACTATACGCATCCTTTAATAGTATTACATTTTCTATCAGCCTAAAGCCAGCTGGCATTGTTTGCCAAATATAGTCATGTATACACGGTGTAATATATAAATGCTTGCATGGAGCAAAAACCCAGACAAGAAGACATTTTACCTGTTTATGCACTGACTCCATACCTAATGAGGTTAATAGTTTTAATTTTACAGTCAAACATTGTGTTATACAGATATACTTAAAAGAAGCTATGGTAAATTATTATAGTCTGACTTTGGGGGAAATATTAAGCTTTTTTCCACTTTATTGATGCATAAATTTTGTTACAGTGTTGAATATCCGGGTTAGATGACACCTGATTATTAAATAATAAGGTCAGATTATTGTTAAAGTCTCCCTTTTTGTTGAATAGCAAGGTTTTCGCAGATAATCTTTTGGGCTGGGGCGCAATAATGCATAATTGTGTGTTGGGGCTTCTGATTACCTCACCTTACTCAATGTCCTCTCGATGCATAACTGTATCTTCAGCCATCCAAGGCACACTGAACATGGAGCTTTCAGGCGACCAATCAGAGCAGAGTAGGCACATAGCAGAACAACGATAAATGGGAGGAGGAAGCCAAACAAGCCTTCCAGCATGCGCAGTCAAAATCAGCATTTCAGAGGGAGGTGTGTAAGTAGCTTCCTGAAGTACTGTGGAGTTTTTTTGGATGAGGATTCATACTTTAGTGCTCCGTTAATGTCCGAAATGAAAACTAAATGTTAATATCCGATCTGTAATAGAGATGATTGTAAAGCTGCAGTTGTATTTTACCTCACAATGTATATTCATAGAGTATGATTAACAATATTTATATTTTAAATCTTTACCTTTGTATTAATAGGACACATAAAAAGAAGATATGTCCACTAAATGGTTTATAAATCAGTTTTGTGCACTAAGAACTTTTAGTCGTGTTTGGTAATCATTTTAGCAGATGGTCACTGACATATTTCATCGACAGCCCTGCCAAGAAAGTAACATAATCTCACATCCCATAGGCAAAATTGTCTTTTATGAGTGTTTTTTTACCTCAGATTTTAAAATCATTACTCTTAGAATCCATTCTGTAAGATAACAGAAATTGATGGGAAACAAAAGCAGTACTTCTTTTTAGCTAGGGCGTATCTTGTAAATGAGGAAATTTGAGGAAAAACAAAGAAATTAACAAACAAAACAAAACAGAAATCCCTGGAATCTCATTCTCCCTATTAGCCTTGATAAGATAAATGTATTATTCAAATTAGAAAACAAAGATTAACAAAGAAAATTAACAAAATAAATGCTCAGTATCACATTACAGCGTGAAATGTTTATTGATACAATGTCAAACATTTCACATATTATCACAATATATTTTCATGTTTTAATGATATATTACATTGCTATATAATATTTATCACATAACATGAGAATTTTAAAGTTATACCAATATATTACAATGTTACAACAATTAAAGTTTATTGTTATATGATAAGTTGATATAGCAGTATAGCACGAAAACATAGTTATAACTTGAAATTTCCCACAAGATAACATGCTAAATTTCGCGTCCTTATAAGATTAAACATTCATTGTTCTAATGTAATAAATTTGTATGTTAATATAGTATGAAAACATATTGTTGTAAGGTGAAAAGGTTATCATATTGCTTCAATGTGAAAAGGTTCTATGTCACAATAACTTACTCGCTCACTCATTTTACGAGTCGCTCAGTCCTACTACTAGGAATGCAGGGAGGCTAAAGCCTATCCCAGCCAGCACTAGGTGAAAGCGGGGAACCCGGGTCCTTCATCCTGTGAGGCAGACGTCCTAACCGCTACAGCACCGTACAGCCCATGTCCGAATAATGTTGACCTAATCTTAATAGTTATTGTGGTGTGGCAGCAATATGGTGATGTACCTCGGTTAATTATATGAATGTAGCTTATAGGTTCGGGCGGTTCACAGGGGCGTAGTGGTTAGCACGTCCATTTCACTGCAAGGAGGTCCTGGGTTTGAGACCCGAGCCATTTCTGTGAAGCGTTTGGATGTCCACCCTGTGCTTGTGTGGGTTTTCTCTGGGTACTCTGGTTTCCTCCCAAAGACGTGCACATTAGGTTAAATGGCTGATTACAAATTGCCCAGAGATAGGCTTGATCCTCCCTGTGTAATACATTTATAGATGAGTTTCTTACTGATTGGTATTTGTCTTCCTATAGATGTGAAATGTTACATGTCCAGTTATTGTTTCCATGGAAGGCACATTTTTATTAAGGCTTTAATGTTTTAGCTGCCCCCGTCCTCTATATATCCTATTGGTACTTTGTGAAGCGGGGAAAATGTTCTATAATAAGAAGAGATGTAGTCGTGTCCATGTGAATTAATGTGTATGCACCATGTGAAAGGATCTGAGAGCCCTTTATCACCTTCCTGAACTACTGAGGAAAAATAATGCCCCCTCTGTTATTCTCATTATGACCATGGTAAGTGAGGCAAAGGGGATATCCTGTTGGAGAGACCAACACATTTATCGTCCTCATGGTGGTTTGGGGTGACTCAAGATTTACAAAATGTTCCACTGGCTTCCACTTACCTCTTTACAATATTCCAAATATAGAGTAATGGGCCTTAGATCCTCTGTTATTTCAGAAAACACAGACCTCTAAAAAGAGTGCCAACTGGCAAAACGGTGGGCTGAATCCCAGAGAAGACCCCTCCGGGAGTGTTCTCATCACTCCTGAAAACTGGAATTTTACATTTTTATTGATGTGGCGATGACTTATGGCGTCACGTGCTGTAAGGTCCATTTCTGTACAATCGCTTGTCATTACAATAAATAAATATTTATAGGTATTGCTCTCTAAAGAGAACAGTTGTAGTCGTTAAAGAGGCAAGCTAGTCCGTACCGGGCAGTGTAGACAGTATTTTTTGTTCCATGCCCCAGACATTATTACGGTATGTGTTAAATGAAACATCGGGACATTGTTCCAGTTTGTTCATTCATTCATTTTCTAAACTGCTTAATACTTATTAGTGTCGCGGGGAGGCTGGCGCCCATCTCAACCGACTCGGGGTGAGGGCAGAGTATACCCTGGACAGCCTGCCAGGCCATCGCAGGGCCAACACTCGCACAACTATTCACACTCACACCTACGGGTGATTTGGAACAGCCAATTAGCCCGCTGCACATGTTTTTGGACTGTAGGAGGAAACCGGAGTACCCGGAGGAAATCCACGCAAGCACCGGGAGAACATTCAAACTCCACACAGAAATGCCCGAGCTGGGAATCGAACCAAGGCCTCCTTGCTGTGAGGCGGACGTGCTAACCACCGAGACACCCCCATTGTTACTATTATTATTGTTACTTTTCTTCTTATATTTGTTATTGTTGTTGTTGTTGTTGTTATTGTTATTATGATTATTATTACTCCACTAACCCCCCAGAGAAAACTCTTTTATGTGACCGTTTCACAGATTTGAACCCCTCTCTGGGACATCATTTGCTCTTCATCTCTCCTTTTCATCATTCATCTTCATCATCGCTCCTCTTCATCACCTTCAGCCTCTTCCTTCCTTATATTCCTCTTTATCATTACTGCTTAAACATTTCAATCACCACCATGCAATGACCTGGTGTGCTGTCCAGAGTGTACCCTGCCTTCGGCCAGAGTCGGCTGAGATGGGCGCCAGCCTCCCGGCGACGCTAATTAGGACTAAACGGCTTAGAAAACAAATGCATGAAAGAATGAATGAATGTGACTGTACCTTGAGCTTGTTTAATTGACCTGAGCCTGTTTTTCATCTTCATCATCATCAACATCATCGTCCTCCTCCTCATCATCATCATCATCATCATCATCCTCCTCTCTGCTGCTTCTCTTTCTTTTCTCTGTACTGAGCAGATACCATTTGGATGACATTTTTGGACCAAAAGAGTTGGTAAAAGGGCCCTGTGATGGCCTGGTGAGCTGTCCAGGGTGTACCCTGAGTCGGCTGAGATGGGCACCAGCCTCACGGCGACCCTAATTAGGATTAAGCGGTTCAGAAAACAATGATGAAAAGTTGGCAAAAGTTGATATTTGGTAAATAGGGCTGTTCAGGAAGCGTCTTTGACCGACTGGCCCCGACGCGCAGGAACTAGACACAGAAAGACGCATCATCCGCAATAAACCTGAAGTGTGTTAAGTCTGTCAAGTGATTGGAGTGAATCTCGGCAACAGTAAAATGTAGGTGACGTTCACTCCTCTAATTACAGCCCTTCACACTGCAGCGATGGTCCAGACTGAAATACTTAAGCAAACAAAGCCAAGTAAAGCCCCACTCAGCCCTGGAGATGAGCAGCAGATGGTCTGGGGAATTTATAAACAAAGAGATACACATCTATTATATCAAAACCATTTTACATTTTATTTGGACCTCTGGTATCTCTCATCGCTCTTCTAACATGACAGTAATTATAGCCATCAAGGTGTTCCCTTGGAAACATCAGCCAAGAACTTTACAGAACTGCTTAATCTCAGAGCGCCCCGCTGACATCATCTTGTAGTTTATTTTTAAAAGTGGCTAAAGAATGTAATGGCTCTAATGGCAGATGGACCAGATTTATATCGACATCTGCCACATTGATTAACCCATATATCAACTTAAACACTGCTCAGAGAGCCCTGATGCAAATAGGATAAAATATCGCCGTGATTACGCCATACACAACACAAACTCAAATCTGCACAACTTTCATTCTCTTTCTCTTCACGCTTCGCTTTTTAATTCATTAATTTATTTATTTATCTATTTATTAACGTATACCAATTTCCAAGGGTTTAGCAAGTCCATCTCACGGCAAGAAGGTCCCGGAATCGAGTCCCGCGCTCTCAACGAGAACATTCCTGTGCGCAGATTGCATGCTCTGCCTGTGCGTTCCAGGTTTCCTCAACGTACTCCGGTTTCCTCCCACAGTCTAAAGACACGCAGATTAAGCTAACTGGCTAATCAAGTGTAAAGGATTGTATGTGTCGGCCCTGCACGGGACTGTCGAGCTGTTCAGGATGTACCCCGCCTTCTCCCGGAGTGAGCCAAGATAGGCTCCAGCCTCCCCACGACTACAGTAGGATAATAGGAAATGAACGGATTTCACTTTCCGAGCTGCTTTATTCTTTATTTGGGTTTGCAGGGAGGGCGGCATGGTTGGGTCGAGGTCAGTATGTCCACCTCACAGCAAGAAGGTCCTGGGTTCGATTTCTCGGTTTCTGGGTGGAGTTTGCATGTTCTTCCTGTGCGTGAAGGGTTTACTCCTGGTCCTCGGGTTTCCTCGGGCGGTCCGAAGACACGCGCATTCGGCTGATTGGTTGTTCTAGATTGTGCCGTGGTGCGGGTGTGAGTGCCTCACACGGTCGAATCACATGAAGATGAGGTCGACTGGCTCGTCTAAATTACCCAAAGGTGTCACTTCCGATGTGAACGGTTCTTCTGACTGGCGAGCTCTTCAGGGTGAACTCCACCTCCGCCTGGAGTCGGCTGGGATGAGCTCCGGCCTCCCTACGTCTCTAATAAAGAATAAAGCAGTCGCGGAAAAAAGAAATTAATAAATGAATGAGGTTTACCCGCACAGGCGACTCCAGTTTCTCACTTCCACTGCGTTGTAGGTCACGTGTGACAGTACGATCATGTGAAAACATTTCATGATGCGGAAACAAATTTGATTTGCCGACTTTATTCGACTAGAATTCACTCACTCTTGTTCATTTGGCGAACTGTTTAGTCCTATTAGGGTTGCGGGGAGGCTGCAGCCTATCTTAGCCGATACGGGGCAAAGGCAGGGTACTCCCTGAACAACTTGCCAAGGCTAACATACACAACCATTCGCACTCACACCTGGGGCGATTTGGAACGCCCAGTTAGTCTGATGTGCATGTGGAGAACATGCGAACCCCAAATTGTTTTGAGGCAGAGCCGCCGTTTTGTTTAGATACTCACATGACTTGTCGCTCGGCACTGATTGGTTCACACCGACCTGCGTGAGGATCTTGAATAGCCGGTTTGCTCGCACTCGTGGAGCTTCAGTTGGAGGCGACTCAGGATCCGGATCACACCAAAGCTTCTGGAGCTTGTTGCCAGCGACAACGTATCTAGTCGCTGATGTCTGCACACGAGGTTTCATTCAGGGTGTTCAGAATCTCCAGTTTCAGGAAACTCGAGTGTCCCGTGTGTACCGAGCTTCCGCGTGTTCATGTTTTGTCCTTTTGCCATATTTTTTGTGCTGTAGAATGTACTGGAAGCTCTCTCTGACATGCGTGGTGAGTGCAGTGGAACAGCGCGTTGCCCGATGATCTCCGCAGCACTATTACTTTCAGGTTTTTGTGGCAGGACTTCACTTCTGGCCTTTGCGGAGATGCTGGGCATTTCATTTTTTTGCTTTTTGGATTTTTCCCCATTTTCATTTCCCCTAATTTATTCATATCCAATTCCCACCCATCAGGTCATCAGGTATTGCCTTCGTTGTCACACGACCACCACCGACCAGGGAGGGATGGAAGCATGCACACGCCCCCTCCGTGACATGACATACGATGCTAACCACACCCACCCGCCTCTTTTCAAACTGCAGCATTATGTGTATTTGGGGGCAGGTCTAACACGCTCGGAGGGAAAGCGCTATCCGCCTCCTCGTACGAATGAGCTTTGACGCCTACAATTGGCTGGCGATCGCTCTGAGTGACAGAGAAGTCAGCGTATGCAGTCCCTCCCTCCCGTGAGAGCCCGGCCAATTAGCTCCCATGGACTCCCAGCATTAACCCGGATTCGATCCTGCGATCTCCAGGTTAATAGTCGCGCACCTTGTGAATGCGTCCGAGACTCGGGGCTGTTTATCTCTGTACTTCTCGTGAAGCATCATGAAACCTCTTCCATTACCGCCGTAACTACTGTTTAATTCAGATCTTCACTACAAGTGTACATTAAATACCTGAAGCACCCTCGATTAATTTAAAGGAGCGGCATCATGATTTCTACCCAATTTTATTTGCCCTGAGCGTCCAAAATGCTGCTCTGTATTTGTTTTGTATTTCAATTTGAAAATTTAAAGCAGTGGAGAGTTTTTGAGGCCGATGTTACACGGACGGGAACGGATTGCAACACGGGCTTTTTAAAAGCTGTCGAGGGTGTACCCCACCCTCGCCCAGAGTCGGCTGAGACGGGCGCCAGCCTCCCAGCGACCATAATCAGTATCAATTGGCTTAGAAAGTGAATGAGCAAATAAATGAACGTATAGAATCTGATACATCGTAAGTTTATTTAATGTTATGATGTCCCTATAATACAGCGGCCCAGCCTGGGCGTTTCTGTGTGGAGTTTGCAAGTTCTCCCCGTGCTTGCGTGGGTTTCCTCCGGGTACTCTGGTTTCCTCCGACAGTCCAAAAACATGCACAGTAAGCTAACTGGCTGTTCCAAATCGCCCCTAATTGTGAATAGTTGTTTGAGTGTTGGCCCTACGATGGCCTGGTGAGCTGTTCAGGGTGTACCCCACCCCTGCCCGAAGTTGGCTGAGATGGGCGCCAGCCCTAATTAGGATGAAGCAGTTTAGAAAATGAATGTTCCTGATATATTTGCACAGTACCTGCAGCCCAAATTCCTCCTAAACTGAAAAGGAAGTTTGCACGGCAGAATCAGTTTTTTGAAATTTCGTCCGCCATGAAAGAAAAGGGGTTTATTAAATAACGTGGCACTGCTCCGATGATTTACACGTACAGTATACTGTCTGAGATTTTAACTGCTCCGCCGAAACAAAAAATACTGCAGAGAGAAATGTGTATAACATCAACAACTCAGTCTGCAATTTGGTGCAAAGAAAGTGACCCTTGGCTTCTCCGTCTATCGCTTAGTCATTCGTCAAGTTCTGTTTATAGCTACTCGGAATGCTCACAGTAAAATATGTCCTACCGGATTGACGGAACGTGTCAATGAGGTGGCATTTTCCTCTTGTTCTTTTTTCCGGCCTCACGATGACACGTCGAGCCACGGAGAGGAACTGAGAAGAGACAGAGAGGACGAGAGCAGGGAAATTTATTCGACCCCATCTGTGCTTGAACTTCACGTGAAAAGCTCGTTAATTCCGGGGGTCACTCCATCCGTACATAAACCGGTTCGAAATGTGTGGGAGACGTCCAAATATACCGGAAAAAAAATTACAAATCCCCCACCTCAACCTCGCTTTGTTTTCTTTCCTCCTCCTCCTCAATAACCGATGCCTCGTTCCAAATGAAAGCTCTTCCAAAGTGACGTAAATCACTAACATTTTTTTTTTTTACATTTTTTTTATTTATTTACTTTTCCTTAAAGATCCCAAATCCCAGTCAGAGGGAGGGAATGGCCTGGAACGTTTTGCACTTATTAGTCTGTAAATATAGTGCTGTTTTAAGCGATTACCAACTGTGAATGATTTTTCACTCCCATCCATTCTTGAAGTGGGACCTGTCATTTGTCTCAGGGCCTGAAAAAGGGCAACCGTGAAGAGTACTCGAGCAGAGTAGGAGAACAATAAATTATGTTAATGCACACATTTTAAACGGCTCATATTTCTCTTGGCCTGTTATCAAGACGACTCTGCTGAGAATGTAAACTACCTTCCTTACCTCCCCCATGTACGACGCTTAATGTTAATCTTCATTCAAAACATTTCTGTTAATGTAATAGCGAATCTCGCCAAATGTTACAGACTTATTTTCTTTTTCTTTCAGTGACAGTTGTTTTTGGATTAACATCCGCCAAGCGCCATTAACTGCAGATGATCCAACACATGATGATGGTTAAATACAATGAAATAATAAATAATGTATTAATGAAAGGTTTAAAAAATATAAAATCTTAGGCTAACATTAAGAACTAATATAGTAATAC
>JAQNCB010000023.1:7879356-7893319 GCA_030068295.1 Euristhmus nudiceps | reverse complement strand
TTGGAACTAATTAGGCTATTTAAATGTAAAACACTTCATTATACCACAAAAAAAAAAAAAAAAAACACACACACATGATAAACCGCGGTTTTAATAAGAACACTGATTAATTCGGATACTTTTGTGATGTTTGTGTCACATTCTCTTCTAGCACCTGCATCCATCTGTAGTATTTCTAGTATTTCTATTTCTGCATGTTTATTATACGGGACAGTTGGTGGTTATGTGTTATGGTTAAAATTAATTTTTAATAATATCCTATAATAATCCCTTTTGCTCTTCAAACACGGAATGTATTCTCCAAGAAAAAAAATTGTTTTTTATTATTATTATTATTATTATTATTATTATTATTATTATTATTATTATTATTATTATTACGTTTAATTGTTTGTTTCTGAGTTTTTATTTTTAAGGATAGATTGATTTTTTTTCTACCTAGAGGAAATCCTTAAACAACATTCAGGAAAAAAAAACACCACAACAACAACAACAATTCCACATAAAGAACAAACACACAGGAATTATTTGTGCCAAGGCTCCCGTTTATGCTGAAAGTGATCAGTTATGTTCATAATTCTTGCCTTGGCGATTTATATTGTTTTTCACCAGAGATCCAGACAACTGGCGACATGTTTTTAACAGCAGTAATCCATCAACTGCTTCATCAAAATGTTTTAAAATAGTTTTCTAGTGGTATAAAGGTTGTTTATTAGTGTGTAAGACGATGCATAAAGGCTACATCATCATCATCATCATCATCATCAACAACAACAACAACAACAACAACAACAATAATAATAATAATAATAATAATAATAATAATAATAATAATACTTATGATGGTGAAATTAGAACTTCCGCATCACATCAATAAGGTCCTGGGTTCGAGTCCCGGGCTAATAGAGGGTGTTTCTGTGTGGAGTTTGCATGTTTTTCACGTGCTTTAATACGCATTAAGCTAATTGGCTGTACCAAATTGACAAATGGATAAATGGATAATAATAATAATAATAATAATAATAATAATAATAATAATAATAATAATAATAATAATAATAATAATAATAATAATGTCGAGTATGAAGTATAAATCAAAGGCGATCACATTACAATCACAGAAAGATGAGAATAAACTTAATGGACGGTGTGTAAGATATGGCAGGCTCTGTTATGGTCGCCCTTCTTACTGAATTGTTGCTTCTGCATCCCCCCCCCACATGGATTATGTCTTTATATGCTATCCATCTTTATTTCCCCCACATTCTGCTCTCTGGTTCATTCTTCATGCTTGCTTAACCTTATTCTATCATTTCTGTTCATTGTAATTCATCTATAGCCTGCTATATCATTAATTATATTTTAATTACATTTAACTTCTTGCTTTTTTTCGCCTTTTCTCAGTGTGTGCACGCAGTGAGAGAAATTATCGTTCAGGGTTAAATAAACCGTTTTTATAAAATCTGATTGCTTTTCTGGTGTAGACTGAGGAACAGGACTGGCTTTGAATGATCAGCACTTATTATATTCTCATATATACAACAAATAAGCAACACAATAAAAATAAAATCACTGTTGCAGTTTCAGGAACTTGCTTTGTCCGGGACTTTTAAAAAAATAATATTGAAATTTAGTTTAAAGAAATTTCAAGTATTTTTTTAATGCTATTAAGTCTCCTAGAGGATTGTTCGAATGTAAATGCATCCTATGCGCTTCAACCACTTTTATTTGAAACCCAAGTGCAGACTTGTTGTTTCGCCTTGCAGAATGTCGCATTAAAAACAACAAGAGTTGACTTGAACTTGAAGCACATCACTGGCCAGCCTTCCTGTGGCATGTGATGTGGTTTGTCCCGCGCACTCGCTTTCCCAAATCCAATCTGAGGGCCGGAGTAACTCCCTCTCTCCTCATCCGACCTGCTCGTTAAACAACAAAAGAGCTTCCTTTAATGGAAGCTTCACCGCTGCCCATTAAAACCTCCGTATTTACACAAAAGCGGCGGCAAAGGTTGAAGTCGTGCCATTTATGTAAAGGAACCCAGGCTGGCCGGTTTCTCTTTTAGTCAATGTACACATGGTTAAATCAAGTTCAGTGCGCGCTGCAGCTCCTCCAGCTAAATAAGAGCAGGACTAATGGAAACGCGAAAAGGTCATGATAACAAACCATTACTGTTCCTGCTCCCAGTGTATCCTGGCAGTGATCCCGTTAATGCGTAAATCTTAAGTACTCTCTCCGCAAGTGCACCCCAGTGGGCTCTGCTCATGCGCACACGGCACCGGGCTCGGGCTGTCCTGATTAGGCCGTGCTCTCTCCTGTGGCTGCGCAGTGATTGATTGTGCACTTGTTTACTAAAGGCAATCACTTTTGAGGGAAACCAGAGTCTGTTGAGCCTTGGTGGATTAGGGTTTAGGGTGTACAGGCCTTATTAATTGTTGTAATAGAAGTAAGCAACAGAGACTAATTTTTTTTTTTAAAAAAAAAAAGAAAAGATAGTAAACGATAACTGCAACAAATAAATTCTTTAAATTCCACCCTACACCTACAGGGAAATACGGATGGGATTTGCATAGCATGTTTTTATTTTATCTTAACCCTAGAATGGTTACCCTCTAATTTGCTAACGTGAGAAGGTAAACCCGGGAGAATTTTAGCCTAAATTAAATAATATGTAATAACATACTTATAACATATTTATACTCACGCTGCCAGACGTATGAGTTACACAACCACCTGAATTCCACCGGGTGAATTCCACCCTGGTAACCATCCCAGGGTTAAAACTCTTAAGAATGTTAAACATAGAACACCATTTAGATCAGCTATGCAAATACTTCAATATTTATTCATATCCTCAATGGTGCGTGACGTTATTGTTACATTTTGGTGTCTGGGTGGCTGGTACTGTGATTTGCATATAATGCTCAAATAAATTTAGAGGACGCGAGGTATGATTTTGAAACTGATTCCGACTGAAGATTTTGTAAACACTATCATTGCTGTTATTGCTGAAAGAATTGGATTATAGAATTATAGAATGTAACAGCCCGACATCTTAATATGGTGCAAGTTTAATTTATTGTATACAAATAAAAATAGGTTGGGGTTCATTTTGGCTTTGAAATCATGTTACTGATATAATTATTAGTGATCCGTAAATAAATATTCTACGTATAAGTAATGTTTTAATAAAAGGTATTCCAAGTGATTAGGAGAATAAAAATAAAAAAATAAAAAAATTATCCCAAACGCCTTGTGCTGAATTACTAAAGATGTGATTAAAAGCAAGACGTCTTCAGAAAATCTAAACCTTTGCTGTCACTACACACACAAATGAAATGTTCTTCTTTTTTTTTTCTTCTTTTTTTTGGTA
Organism: Euristhmus nudiceps; assembly: GCA_030068295.1. Classification (NCBI taxonomy): domain Eukaryota; kingdom Metazoa; phylum Chordata; class Actinopteri; order Siluriformes; family Plotosidae; genus Euristhmus; species Euristhmus nudiceps. The sequence goes on along the minus strand of JAQNCB010000023.1, from coordinate 7,889,949 downwards.
ATCACCTTGTGGATTTTAGCAATATATTTTTTTTTGTATTTTTGTTTTGTATTGCGAAGAAAAACTAGTGAACCTGAAAATACACAATACTACTACTGTTAATAAAATCTCATTACTGTATATCTGAATTTACGCTGTATTAATTTTGGTGCAAGACTGCAACATATTAAAAGGATAGTTGTACAAGTGTAAGGTAAAACTGCCAAATCTAAAAAGTAAAAATCATTAAAGAGAAGTCTGTTGAAAATAATTAAGGAAAACAATATAGCACTTATAGGTGACTCTTTTCATTCAATCATTCATTCATTCATTCATTCATTTTCTGAACCACTTAATCCTAATTAGGGTTCTAGGGAGGCTGGTGACCATCTCAGCTGACTCTGGGTGAGGGCAGAGTACACCCTGGACACTTTTCATTGATGTAGCCTTTTGATGAGTTTTAATTCTTTCGGAGTGTTTTTGGGGAATTTGATGGTTCAGAGGAAACTATTTTTGGTTTGCTTCAACTGCAGTCACATTGATGAAGGGCATGAGGACATTTCATTACCATGCCACCAGAGGACTCCACCCTTCATACCCTACAGACCTTTTATTTCCAAATTCTATATAAATTACATACACACCAAATGTAGTAGCAAGATGGTGGCTCGGATGACCTGTAAGCCAGTTTCTTGTTCTTCTTGCTCTTGCAGGGAATGCTGGGAGGCTGAAGCCTATCTTAACCGAAAAGGAAAGCACAACACAACAGTGATTATAATGCAGCCTGGTATATCTAGTATGCACAAATTCAATTTTAGCTGTATGATGTGCTTATATTTATTTGTAACTGATAATATTAGTGCTGCTCCAGTACTACAGGGGGCAGTCAGGAGCTCGTGCGCTCCAAACCGTCAGCAGTGCTACCGCAGCGCCATCTAGTGTCGGTTACAGAAAAGCGTCGCCACTTTCAGCTCAAAGCTTCATCCGCTCAGGGTGGAATCCCACTACACTTCCCAGCATGCACCTCAACGACTAGTGACTCACGCGTCACATGATCCCCAGCACACCTGTCTGCTGGTGTGAGGGCACAGAAGTAGTAGATTAATAATTAGCAATACGTTTGTGCATTAAAAAGACCACAGATATTGTGCTTGAAGTTTTTTTATTAATACATACAACAGAAGGAACATTTTTCTGCATTGATTAGTTACACTGCGGATGAGTGATGTTTGGTAATGCCTGCATGACTATAAAGATTCATATTATGTTCATAGACAGTTACAGGTGAACTTGTGTACAAAAACGTACACGCCGACCACACGCTACACTCCTTTCGAAAAAAAAAATACAATTGTGCACACTGATATTCTGTTGGACTGAGTTTAGCCTTGATTGCAGCATGTAATCAGGCCTCTGGGGTGCCAATACATATGTGAAAATGATTCCTCATGTTTCCTGAGACAATGTTTTATTATTTGAGAAACATTCTTACCCCTTGGTGAAAGCTCAAAGCTTTCCTGGAGGTGATTTGTCATCAGTCGTGCCGTCAGTCTGTGAGGCTGTCTGTCCATCATGGCCTGTGGACACTGTAGAGCCGCCAATAACTGTTCAATCGCCATGAAACGTATGTTTGGGATGCGTTATGGTCACCTTCAGAAGCTTATTGAAAATCAGCTTGATATGTGAATTATTACTATTGAAATTAGTTTAATTATTAACTAGATTTTGAGGTGCTTATAGTACTGTTGCACTGGTGCATGCACATGTGGCGGCTCGGAGCTGTTTTTTTTTTCCCCATATCTTTTCATGCTTATGTTTTAAGGACTTTTGGGTATACCTTAGGGAAGGGTTGAACTGTTGGAGCAAGGGAAACATTCTTCACTTTTTGAATGTCCAAAGCTGGATTTTATTCCACCGGAGCTGCAGTGGGCCACGGGAGCTTTCATCATCCCTCCTCTGTGGCCCAGGAGATGGAGGAGACAAAAGTGAACAAAAGTAAACAAAAGTGGGGTTAGAGAGGTGGGCTGCGTCCTAGGCTGTATGCTAACCCACACAGACCGGTGCTATATGTAACATGGGTGGAGCTATATAATATTATGTTTTCATGGTGTTTATGTTGCCAGTCAAACTTCATTTTCTTGCCACGTTAATTTTGCTGAGCCTCGACCGGACCAACACGTGCACCCCAGCACAGCATATACTGTACTAAACCTCTAACTGTCGTCTAATTGATAAAATGCATAAACATACAGATATAAGGATATTCAACATGTGAATAAACCACACTGCCACACGGATTCATGTAGTAAAGTAGGTTTGTGTAAAGCTGTTCAATATAAATCAGTCTCTGAAGTCGATGCCTGGTGGCTGAGCAGGAGTTCAGGAGATCGCGGTACGCCGTTGCCCCTTCTGATGTCCGATACGAGAGAATGAATTCGCTCCGACACCGCCACCTAGAAAAGTCACATGGACAAGTTTACTAAAGGAGACACTGGGATTTATTCCAGGTATATTAAACACTTACAGCATAAGCTGCTGGATCGTTGAGTTTTTTGTGATGGGTGTACAAGGCCTGAATGGAGGTCTGGGCACGTGTTCGACTCTCAGATGCGCTGCTCAGGGGAACTGTAATCTGGAAATACAACATGGAACAACATGCAGGTCCTTTTATTACACGCTCGGGTCGAGTTACTGTAGAGTCTGTTTCCTCCGATTTCTTCCCACCGTCCAATGACGTACACGTTAGGCTAAGTGGCTGTTCGGAGTAATTATTCACTAGTGCTGCGTAGTGCTTGCCTTTAATAAATACGCTGACAAATATCAAGCATGCGGTCCCATTATAGCAACATGATAATATTTAAAATGCTTAAAGTTTCATATCAGGAAGTCTATCCTCAAGCGCGATTACCTCTCCATGGGAAAAGACGTCAAGTCGTAGGTCTGTCACCTGGGCAGGTGTGATGGTTTGGATCGCTTTATTCAGCCCTAAAGAGTGACAGGTCAAGGGCTCGCCCACCTTTGGGGCAGACTCCTCCGATAGGCATATGAGGTCCATTTGAGGATGACCTGGGGACGGTGAAATCGAGATGAACGACAGGGGTATGGGGGAGGGACACAAACAATAAACGCATTCAGGAGGAAGAAGCAGGACTTGCATCACTATTGACATCCGTCAAGTCGCATAAAAAATTTATTCATTCATTTTCTGAACCGCTTAATCCTAATTCGGGTCGCGGGGGGCTGGGCGAGGGCGGGGAACACCCTGGATAGATCAGCAGAGCCGACACTCACACCTAAGGGAGATTCGGAACAGCCAATCAGCCTACTGTGCATGTTTTTGGAATGTGGAAGAAAACAGGAGTACCCGGAGGAAACCCACACATGCACGCGGAGAACACGCAACCTCCACACAGAAACGCCCAGGCTGGGAATCGAAGCCAGGGCTGCCTTGCTGTGAGGTGGAGTGCTAACCGCTACCTCACTGTGCCGCCCATGTGTAGTTAAAAAAAATAAAAAAATTAAAAATTAAAAAATTAAATTATAAAATTATACCCAGCTAAAGATAATTTACTCAAATATCCTAAAAGTTCTATACTAATTAAAGATAAACGATAATAGCAGGTTTATTAAAAAAGTAGGTTTATTAAAAAAAAAAAAGTATACAAATAATTTTTAAAAAAGTAAGAAATTATTGTATGAGGCATCAAGGGCTTGATATTTCACTCCATAACATACGAAAGCTAAATTCTGTAATTGTTTTATTCTAAATTTGAAATATTTTAAGAGTAGATGTTCATACTATGTTGCAATACTGTATTTATTCCGCTTATCCGATGGCAACAATGCAATAATTTGGTTATCCAATGGTGATAATGCAATACCAAGAATTATTCAAGAGCCTTCCACCAATCAGAAACAAGGAAGTATTTTGAATGAATAACTGAATTATGTGGCGACTTCAGTGCAGGGAGGCTGACTGGCTGTTGACTGGTCTGGAATTTCTTTGTACAAACCGTCAATCACTTTTTCTCAGTAGACCAGAACTTTTTAATTTATTATTATTTTTTTTGGGTTCCACATTCAAAATTGTCGTGTCTGACCTCAGTCCTGGTGAAATAAATTGGAAAAAGTTGAGAAAGCAAACAGAGTGGTCAGCTTTAATTTTTTTCTTTTTTCTTTCTTTTTTTTTTTTTTTTTTTTTGGGGGGGGGTGTTACAAAAATGCCATAATAAATAACATTTCAATCAAGATTCTGATTTAAGTCACTACAAACTTCCATAATAATAATTATAAATGGTTCAATATTTTAGCGGCATCCCTTTTTGTAAATAATAATAAAAAAATCAGCTTTGTCTTCTTAGAAAACATTATTAGGATACAAAGATGTTCAAATGCACACAGACTGGGTTTATTGTGTTAAAAGGGCGAAGATCAAAGCAGTAAGAAGGATGGAAAGGGTTCTGACCATCAGCGTCCAGGAGTCTGTAGATGGTCTTTCTGCCCGGCAGCGTGCTTTTCTCTGGATCCTCGCTCAGCTTCATCTTCGGCCGGCCTCCAACCTCTACCAGCTAACCAGACCAGACCGTACCTTCATACGACTCCTAAGAACGTATGCATGTGCACGCAATGTTGTGCTCTGTGGTTACCTTGTACACGCAGCCGAGTGAGGGGTGACTTGTGCACGTGACAAGGTGAGTGCCGACTCCCACCACATCGATCTTATTATCCTGTGTGGCGTAGAAGGAGAGCAGGTATTAAACGTTAGTGTGATGTAATCCTGGAACAGCGGCGTATTTCTACTACAACAGAATCTCTTACTCTCTCGTCGAGCTCGGAGAGGCTTTTTTCAGACACGCTGTTCGTTCCAACGATGATGAGCGAGTCAAACGCAGGCACTGAGAAGCTGGTGAGAGACAAAGCACTGAGTATCAGGACGCCTACAGAAACCGTGGTGTCTGGTAAAGACGGAACTTACTGCTTGCTGCACCGTCTGAAGACTTCACACACTTGCAGGGATTGCGTACAAAGATCTCCGCTATCCAGCCGCACGCCTCGAGGTTGATACTGCAGCTCACAGAGTGTCAGGGCTACGGCACAGAAACAGGGCAAGCCGCTACTGAGATTTAAAAAAAAAAAAAAAAAAAAAAAAACATGGACATTTCATATTCTTTCTTCCAACACAGTGCACGCCTCTCAAAATAAATAAATAAATAAATAAATAAATAAAGTCAACTCCTCTTACTTTGAGTGACACGACATCGTGTTACCTGCTGACACTGTAGCTGTCAATCACAGGCAGGAAGTTGCACGGATAAGCAGTGGCATAGGACAGGAACGCAGCAAGCTCCCCCTCATGGACCTGCCATGGCTTCACCCCTAGTAATTGGCAGACACATCCTAACCTGTCCTTTACCAGAGGGACAAGGTCAACAGGGTCACCACCTCGAAAAGGCGCCAGGGTCTACAGTGAGAATGAAATTCAAGGAAGGATACAAGATTAACAGGCGTAGTAGGGAGTAGTGCAGCGGTTCGCACGGGTTCGATTCCCAGTCTGGGTGTTCCTGTGTGGGGTTTGCATGTTCTCCCTCCCCGTGCCTGTGTGGGTTTCCTCCGGGTACTCCGGTTTCCTCCAACAGTCCAAAAATATGCACAGTAGGCTGATTGGCTGTTCCACATCTCCCTTAGGTGTGAATGGTTGTGTGCATGTCGGCCCTGCGATGGCCTGGCAAGCTGTCCAGGGTGTACCCCACCCTAGCCCAGAGTCGGCTGAGATGGGCACCAGCCTCCCCGCGACCCTAATTAGGAGTAAGCGGTTCAGAAAATGAATGAATGAATATATAGGCAGTGTAGGCAATGAATACATTTTTTTATGAATTAATCCTGCCAAGGCTTTATTTATTTATTTATTTATTTATTTATTTATTTATTTATTTATTTTTTACTGTTAGTAACTTCCTGTCGACAGTTTTTGACAGATCAATCTGATTTTTTTTTTTGACAGTTAAGTGATCACTAAAGGATGATCCAAATACATTTTAATGACAATCCATACATTGATGACATCACAATTTTTTTAATCGAAATTTGTCTCGCTCATAATGCGGGGGGTGGTGGGGTGGAGGTGTGGGGATGGGGTGTGGTCACACACATCCAACACATCTGTCTATTCAGGATCAGAAGCTTTAATGTCAACCCAGGTTTCATCGGGATCTGATACAGAATGCTATTTGGCTGTAATTTAAATTTAAAATTGGAGAAATCAGTTATTTTGGAACAGTGGTAGAACAACACGCCCAGCAGGGGGCGCTGTGTATACATGGTGACCAAAAAACCACCCCACATTTCAAAGGCGAGTGAAAATAAAAAAAACAAAAATAAAGGTAAATAATTAAATTATTTTATATAAATATGATTTTATTATTTATTTTTAATTATTATAAATATACATATCAAACCTAGTGATGGAGTGGTGGTGCTAAGGTCTGTTGATGGACCAACCCCAACTTGAACACCTTGATCTTGAAGAACTCTGTCTGGCTTCGGTAAGATGGAGCCACGGTGTACACAACCATGTCGGCCCGTTCCCCTGACCTCACCCCTTATAAACTTTTTATATATATTTTAAATTATAATGTTTTTTTTCTGTACCTTAAATCATGAGTGTTAACCCAGCCTCCCCAAACTCTTGGAGCCCTTAAGGTTGCTTCTATTCAGCAGGAGATTGGACTTATTGGCCAGGGTGGCTTGACTGGGAAACGTTTGGGAACTACTGCCTGAAAGCAATTTAAACAAACTCAAAAACTCCTGCGTCTGTTGTTATTAATTGTCCCAAAACCAACTTTACCGTCTCAGTGTTCCGTGTTATGACGCACCTGTGGACACACCTCCTCAAGAGAGGAGAAGGAAGTGATGTAAGAATGTGCAATGGTGCCCGTCACCGGTATTCCATATAGACGTCCAGCCAGAACGTTACTTGTCAGGTCAAAACCTAAAGTCCGAAAGAAAAGGGAAAGAACGTTTGCGTCCTCAATCTCGTACAACAGTAGAGATTTTATAAAATAATACATGATGAGTGGCAAACATTGTGGACATGTGACCACCACATCCACACGCTCTCTTCTGTGAAATCGTTGGCACGAAGTTAAACGCCCCCAACTGTATATGAGGTGCAATCAAAAATGCATGGTTGCACACATTCAGTACCCTCTTGTAAATCATTATACCGCATGATGTTGCGCTGTCATCAGGACACATTACACAGTGACGCTTCACTGCCATAGGCTTGCTAAGGCAACTCGAATAGCCAGACAAAATATTAAACTCTGCTATACTGAACTTAAACGGCTTCCAATTAAGAAGGGATTTTGTTCTGTTGCTGCTCTAACCAACACTATACGCACAGTAGACTGTACATGTGAGCACACTTGTCCCGATCCACTCCCGTACCGCAACTGTAAGCAGTACCACTACTGTTCCACTCTACTACTAATGTCTAACTCATCTGCGACTCCCAAAACCAGCTGTTAATTCTTTCTTCTCGTGGATTCAGGCACTTCTCCCCTCTTCATGAATATTTTAGTGCTCACACGCCTCTTTGCTCTTTTATGGGGATTTAAGGGGCTTTCACTCATGATAATTATAATTACAGCAACTGGCACATGAATATTCTTAAGGAAAATAAGGAAAAAATTATGAAGCTATTGATGGATACTCTTCTGGATACCAAAGTGTTCTAAAGTCAAATACCAGGCTATCTGTCTGACAGCTAAAGCTCAGCAGCTACCGAGTTATGTAACATTATAATGATCCCTGGCACACTAACATATCTCCAACAGAATGACCGAAATGGAAAACAATCAAGACTTTGTGATTGCCAAGTCAAAGTCCAGAGCAACTGAAATGCTGTTGCAGGACCTTAAGGGAGCTGAGCGTAAGCAAATGGCCGCACTCGACAATGACGTGATGCAACACTGTAAAGAAAAGTGGATCAAAATTCCTCAACAACAATGTGATCCACTGCAAAAATCTTTATTTTGCTAAATAATTAATGATGAGGTGAAATCTGTCGTGTTTTACACCTGAACATCTTCAATAAATTTCAAACTCCTCCAGCTCAGTACTTTGTTCCTCCAGACATATTATTGTGTTGTGCTGGCTCAGTGATTGAGGCTCTGGATTATTGATCTGAAGGTTGGCGGTTCAAGCCCCAGCACCACCATGCGGCCACTGTTGGGTCCTTGAGCAAGACCCTGAACCCTCAATTTCCCAGTTGTATAAAAATGATGAATGTAAGTCAATCTGGATGAGGGTGTCGGCCAAATGCCAGAAGTCAATGTAAATGTTGTGAATTGGTAGACATAATGACGTAAAAACATGGCGTGAATGCACTTTACACTACCTCCAATGTATGCGTAACGAGAAGCCGTCAAGCCTCCGTCGGGTCCCTGAGCTCTCCTCAGACCCATTTCCATGAGGCGCCTCTTGGGACCCGCAGCCAGACGAAACCGTGCAGCGTTTGTGCAAACCAGACTGAGAGACACAACGGTGCAGAGAGATAGTGAGTGATAATCCAAACAAAAAACATAGTTTTATTACAGCTGATTTATATCATGCTAAATTTGACCCCATGTTATCAATTATCATTTATTAAAGCCATAATGTAAATAATTTCAAGGCGAAGAAAACAAGAGGGCTAATATTTGTTTTACGAGATTGTTATAATATTTAAAATAACCTGCTTTTCTTTTATTTTAGATCTTACTTCACTTTATAACGCAACTCAGCCACTAAAACAAGTGGGTACACGGCGTCTACCGGCATGTACCCACTCTACAGCCCTGAATGGGAGTATAAGTATGTTATAACAATGTCATAAGTATGTTATTACGTATTATTTAATTTCGGGTAAAATTCTCCCAGGTTTACCTTCCACGTTAGCAAATTTAAAGGTAACCATTCTAGGGCAGATTATGGGGCTAATCTTTTCCTGAAAGATTAATAGAAAAAACACAGGAACACCAGTGCAGGAGGATTTAACACATCCAAAATATATACAGTGACCTTGTAACCTTGAATCAAGGTCACGGTGACTAAATTTCAATCCCACTCTATTCACTCCCCAAGGGGGAACCTGTACACCAAACTTGATGACCCTATGTCATTTATTTCCAAATTTATCACAAGAACAAGTTGTGCATACAGACACCATTTCTATAGCTGCCACTCCGCAGGCAACAAGAGCAAGAGCAACAAAAAAAAATACTCTATCCTCCTGATGTATAAGGGTTGTGTGCTCTGATACCTGGCATAGTTGACCATACAGAGAAGGCTGGTTTCCAGCAGCTGAACAACAGCCAGTGGTCCAGACACCTCCAAAAGTGGGACCTACAAAATAACCCACAAGTCACCGTTTACTTTCCCTCTGGTTTACCATCAGAAGTTAAACAGAATCCAGTGGGTTACAGAAGAGTATTCACACCACAAAGGGAAAAAAATCGAGTTTCTAAAACAGATTTTGGTCACTTGAGCACATTTTGAACTGAATGTTGTTAAATAATTCTAAAAATAACCTACTTATCTCTGCGTTTCGGGAAATGTCTAAAAATATCAGGAAACTTGTTGCATAAGTAGATCCTGAGTGAAACCCCGAATGGTTGCTCACAGACTACAAATTTGACACAATAGATTGTTAAAGGTGTTTTCGTGTTTAATTTGGCGAGTAAAGCATCGTCACGTGTCCTGCAGTGTCTCCCTGGACGTCGTCTGAGTAACAAATACAGTAGCGCTGTGAAAAAAAAGGTCCTCGTGCAGCACAAGGCAGAAGCAAGCTACAGATCGAACAAGCTGGTCTGATTTTTCCATGGCGGTGTGAATACTTTTGTAACCTACTTTGGTGCAGCTTGTGCATGTACCCTGGCAAAAACAGCAGTGCCCTCGGGTACTGCACTGACAGACACAGCGGAGGAGTCTAATCCTTTCAGGTAGGTGAAGAAGTCAGGGTGTGTGTCTGAGGGTAGCACGGTGCGCAAGTACTCCACATCTGTATAACACACAACACATTTTAACAAGCATGTAATGATCAATGTTTTCTAAAACAAAAATATATCTTTATATGATATGCTGGGTTGTTGACCTGCTTCTGAATAAACTAGTCATTATATAAAGTCTTATACAACCAACCCCGCTGAGTATTTATTTTATATACAGTCATCCCTCGCTATATCATGCTTCAGGTTCTGCGGCTTCAGTGCATCGCAGGTTTTTTTTTTAATATTCATTGAAAAATAAAAGTAAGCAGAAAATGCCACAAGGGGTCGCTACTGACTCGAATTCAGTGGGAAATTCGTCTCAACCAATCAGCTTATGAGATTTCATAGGCTGCGTCCCAAACCGGAGTCAGTAGTGAGCTTGCAGCCTTTCCCTTAACTCTTTCAGTATTAAATAGGGGAAACGTTAAGGGAAAGGCGGCAAGTTCACCTACCGACTCCGGATTGGGACTCGGCTCTGAAATAACAGCATTCGTGTGACAGAAAAGGCGGAAGTCAAGGCATTTCTTACACTTCATTTACATCTATGTACAATTACATGTATGTATTTTATATTATTTATATTTTA
>JAQNCB010000023.1:7828048-7838626 GCA_030068295.1 Euristhmus nudiceps | reverse complement strand
TCTCTCTCTCTATCTCTCTCTCTCTCTCTCTCTCTCTCTCTCTCTTATTATTATGATACATTGCTGAGACTTCTGCGCTGTTAATTACAGCCTGTACACACACACACACACACACACACACACACACACACACACACACACACACACACACACACACACAGAGCAGGAGCAATGAGCTCTTATATTAGAAAAGTGATCGGGGCAGGAGACAGGAAGTGCCTGTTTGTTTTTAAAGGAAGTGGTTGTACTGTATTGGCTAAAGCTGACTACTGCATTCATTCATACACTTTGGGTTTTATTTCAGGCTACTGAGCAAAAAGCAAAAGGATGAAGAAGATGACAGCGGTTCTGATGGTCTGATAGAGAAGTCGGACCAGTCTGAGAGATCCCAGGTGTGTGTGTGTGTGTGTGTGTGTGTGTGTGTGTGTGTGTGTGTGTGTGTATGTGTGTGTGCGTGTGTGTGTGTGTACATAATGTACCTGTATATGAAGAGCTTCACCATAAATCTCTCCTTTTAGTTTGTTTTTCTTGTGGTTCTGATGTAGTATACGCTATAACACCTCTGCAGCGCGCGGTTTATTTACATTTCGTGTAGTATGTACTAAACCCTGAATGCTCACCTGACCTGCTTCTGTCATGGTTAAAATATATAAACACAAACTATAAAGATCTCATTTTAACTTTTTCTTGATGTGTCTGTACAGTATATACTTAAACACTTAACAAATAAAATAATTCATTAATTCATCCATGCCCTGCGATTGCCTGGCAAGCTGTTCAGGGTGTACTGTACTCTACCCTCGCCCAGCTTAGGCTGAGATGGGCATCAGCCTCCCCGAGACCCTAATTAGGATCCAGTGCTTCAGGCAATCGGTGAATGAATAATTATTTCATTTATTTTTCAAACTAGACGAAGGTACAGTTCACCAGACTATTGCAGGGCCAACACATACAACCAATCACACGCACACACTCGCTCCTAGGGGCAATTTTAAACAGCCAATTAGCCTGATGTGCATGTTATTGGACTGTGTGTGTGTGTGTGGGGGGGTTAACTGGAGGAAACCCACACAAGCATGGGAAAAATATGCAAACTCCACCCAGAAACGCCCCCACCGAGCCCAGGACTCGAACCCGGGACCTGTGATGCGGATTCAGAAGCCTTCCCGTTAAGAGCGCAGTCAGATATCATGAATCTGTACAGAGCGTTTGGACTCGATGGTCCAAAGATCTTTATAGTCTATTGAGCTGTACAACTCACAATGTCACATGATGCTACTGCTGTTTACTGCATTTCCTCCGTTCACCGTTCCATCAACCTCCTCCTCTCCCTCTGTAGACTTTGCAAAAGAAGTTGATCAAGCTGGAGGAGAAGTTCAAACATGAGGTGCAAGCTAAGGATGAGCTGGAAAGTAAATGCAGGTACAACTCATCATACACACACACACACACACACACACACACACACACACATACACACAGACACACACAGACACTTTCACTGTGAATTAAGTTTTAATATCATCTTTTGATATCTTTTGTTTTTCAATGTCCATCGACAGAAGTGCAAACGAGCGACTAGATAAACTGTTCAAGGAGCTTGAAGAGGAGGTGAGAGGAAACTAACTTACTTAAAAGGGACTAATATATATATATATATATCTTTATTTATTCATTTATCTTCTAAGCCATTTAATCCTAATTAGTGTCGCCTGGAGGCTGGTGTCCATCTCAGTCGATTCCGGGCGACGATAGGGACAGGCCATCTCAGGGCCAACACACAACCATTCATAGTCACTCTCACACTTCCACCTAGGGGCGATTTGGAACCACCAATCAGCCTACTGTGCATGTTTTAGGACGGGTGGGAGGAAAGTACCCGGAGGAAACCCACGCAGGCTCGGGGAGAACATACAAACTCCACACAGAGCCCAACGAACAAATCCAGGACCTTCCTGCTGTGAGGTGGATGTGCTAAAAAGTGCGCCACCGCGCTACCCAAAAATAAATAATAATAATTATTATAAGTAGTAGTAGTTATAATAATAATAATAATAATAATAATAATAATAATAATAATAATAATAATAAAGGTAATTCTCATTAGAACATTGATATATAATTCTCCTATTGAAGTTCAATGGTAATAACATGTATATAGACACTCATTTCAAAGTTATAAACACTTAAAATCCTGTGACCTTGATTTTGACCTTTCAAAATCACTTGGGGCCAAAGAAGATTATACAGTTTGAGAACATATGCATTCTTTTCCATCTGTCCCTCTTTGCACCGGAACCATGTTTTTTTTTTACGTAGAAGCAATTTCAAGTTCAACATGGGAAATGTCTATCATCAAAATCTTGGCCTTGCTCTGACCTTCACCTTCGCCCTTCACCTTCAAGAATCGAATCATCCCTGGAGCGCTGGTGGGGTAGAGTCCCCACCAAGTATGGTGAAAATCCTTGCAAGGGTGTGGTCAGGATTTTGTTCACAAACTGACAAACAGACAAATGAGGAGATAAATACTGTTTTTTTTTTTACAGTAGTAAAGAAACAGTTATGGATTGTAATAAATAAAAATATTTGAAGGCACAATTGAATGTAAGAGTCAGTTTGAAAAGCTCGTATTAGGTGTAGAACTGCCTAGTTTTATTTTATTAAGAAGGTCACTCTTGTATCTGATTTGATAGTTTCATATCTGTATAGTGTTATTTTTGCCATCATCTTGTCTGAAATGAACTGATGAATTCACCTCCTATTCTCGTGAGAGTGTAATGGCGGTTTTCTTTTTAAAAACTACCAAAAGATTTTAGCAGATTGCTACTTCGAAAATGTAAACAAAAACCACCTGATGATGAAAGCACACATATGTTCAGGTGGAACAGGAGAGTTTGGAAGGCTTTCCTTTCATTTCACTTAAAGAATTTTTTTTCTGACTTGCATGTGCAACACAGGGCCAAATCTGCTCCATGGTGTTTAATGTTCCGGATTTTAGCGTTCTCTCATGACCAGGAAGTGACACCTACGTGAGGAATGTCTGCTTCTTGGTGGGGAATGCGAATGGGTTGTTTTCTATGCCCAATGATTTCTGTTTATCACTGTTTGTAAAGATGAGTGCGAGACAGAAAGTGGAGGATTCCGTGAGGAAACTGGAGGGAGAGAATGCCCTGCTGCAGCACCAGAACACCGAGAGTCTGAGGAAGGCTGAACTTGAGACCGAACGAAAACGTGGCTTTGAAAACGAAGGTGAGGCCACTTCAGGGAGCATCTCATGAACATTGCAACTCCTCAAATCCTCCGTTTCACACCTGAGTAGGATTTTATTCTCACTCCAATCATCTGAGCATTAACAATGATTTATTTATTTATTTATTTGTTCATTTACCCAACGATTTACTCCTACCAGAGTCACAGGGAGGCTGGAGCCTATTTCAAATCCAGGTGAAGGCCAGGTACACCCTGAAAAACTCGCGAGTCTATCACAGGACCAACATATTCACACCTAAACCATTCACACTTAAACTGACGTCTAGGAGCAATTCGGCACGTCGGCATGTCTTCGGATTGTGGGAGGAAACCGGAGTACCCGTAAGAAACCAGCGTAAGCAGTGGGAGATCATGTACACAGAACTCCACAGAATCCCCCTCACCATGCCTGGGAATCAAACTCATGACCTTCTTGCTACGAAGCAGACACACTCACCACTCCGCCGAGCCAAATGTTCACAGACTGTGTTGGAGACTGAACCATTTGCTTGCTCCAATTCCTGAAAATAATATCAGCTGTTAATAACATTAACACGTCATGCTTCGTGTTCTCTTACACGTATAAACGCTTTGTGTTTTGTAGTGAGCAGCTTGAAGGAGCAGCTGGTTGAGCTGAAGAAGAAGAGCCACGACTCGCAGATCTCCACTGAGAAAAATATCCATCTGGAGAGGCAGGTCAGTGAGCGCTGAAGGAATGGTTCCCCTCTAATTTTCGAACGTGGAAGGTAAACCTGGGAGCATTTTACCCTAAATTAAATAATATGTAATAACATACTTATAACATACTTATAACATACTTATAACATACTTATACTCACGCTGCCAGACGTATGAGTTAGACAACCACCTCAATTACACCGGGTGAATTCCACCCTGGTAACCATTCTAGGGTTAAGTTCTGCTAACCCGGTTCCTGGGGCTGGATCATTGTTCCTGTTCTGATCCAGTTTGATTTAGCGATCTGCCGTTCCGTTCTGTTCCTTGATATATGTTTCTGTTCCTGCCGATCGTTTGTTTATGATCTCCATTCCGTTCCTGTTTTATGTTTTGTTTCGTCCTATACTTCCTTCCCGTGTACCTGGAAGTGTGTCTTAATAAAGATTACCTTTGTTTCCACTCGACGCCGTCTCCAGCTTGGTCTGCTAACCCCATGACACTGAGAAAGCCCTGCGATGGCCTGGTGAGCTGTCCAGCTTGTACCCCGCCCTCAGCTAGAGTCGGCTGAGATGTACACCAGCCTCCCTTCAACACAACTTAGGATTAACCCTAGAACGGTTACCAGGGTGGAATTCACTCGGTGTAATTGAGGTGGTTGTGAAACTCATACATCTGGCAGCTTGAATATAAATATGTTATAAGTACGTTATAAGTATGTTATAAGTGTGTTATTACATATTATTTAATTTAGGGTAAAATTCTCTCGGGTTTACCTTCCACGTTAGCAAATTAGAGGGTAACCATTCTAGGGTTAAGCGGTTCAGAAAATGAATGAATGAATGATAATCCTGAGCGACAGACGAGATCGGAGCACTTCGGTAAACAGGTGGATAAGAGTTGTGCAACGATGTCTTTCTAAGTCTCTTTAAGAGATAGTTTTAATATATACCATACAGAAACAAAGGAAGCAAAAAGCAAGCTAAAATGAGATCTTTATCACTTTTTTCCACATACTTTAACCATGACAGAGGCAGGTCAGGCGAGAAAGTGTTTTTTTTTTTTTTGTGCCGAAACACAGGAAAGACGAGTCAGGTGAGCTCTGAGCTTTGGGCTTTAATCCACACTCATGCTGTGGAGTTTACAGTGTCAGTTTATTGCCCTCCATAAAGGGGTTTTAGTATACACTATGCGGAAGCACAAGAAAAACAAACTAAAATGACAATCTTATTGTTTATTTTTAACACATTTTAAATCGTAATAATGATGACGCCGCCTGCTCCAAGTGACCATCGCAAACAGTACAACATTCATTCATTCATTCATCTTCTAAGCCACTTAATCCTAATTAGGGTCGCTGGGAGGCTGGTGTCCATCTCGGTGGACTCTGGGTGAGGGCAGGGTACACCCTGGACAGCTCGCCAGGTCATGGCAGAGCCAATACTCACACAACCATTCACACAAACACTCACACCTAAGGGAGATTTGGAACAGCCAATCAGCCTTCTGTGCATGTTGTTGGCCTGTTGGAGGAAACCGGACTACCCAGAGGAAACCCATGCACACACGGGGAGAACATGCAAACTCCGCACAGAAACGCCCCAAAATGGGAATTGAACCCAGGACCTTCTTGATGTGAGGCGGACGTACTAAGCACTAACGCCACTGTGACGCCGTTGTAAAGAGTTTCTACATTTAATCCTATTAGGGTCATAGGGAGGCTGGAGACTATCACAGCCGATTTTGGGTGAAGGTGGGGTACACCCTAAACAGCTTGCCAGTCCATTGCAGGGCAAACACACAACCACTTACATTTATACTTGCACCAAGGGGAAATTTAGAATGGCCAATTAGCATACGAGGCATATCTGAGGACTTTGGAAGGAACCCGGAGTACCAGGAGGAAACCCATGCAAGCAAAGGGAGAACAAACGAGCTCCACACAGGAATGGCCTCGCTGAGCCTGGGGCTCGACCCCAGGACTTTCTTGCTTTGAGGCGGACTTCATAACCACAACGCCACTATAAATAAAAAGTAAACATCGTACTGTATTCCATGTGCTTTTGGTCCCAAATTTCCCTGCAGGAAAAAAAAATGCAAATCTCATAAACGTGTATTTTATTCACAGTAGAACATAACAAACATCAAAGGTTGAACGTGGGACATTTTACCATGTAAAGCAAAGTCTTTATATTTTCTTTCTCCCTCTGTAGCTGGAGGAAGTGAGCGCCAAGCTCCAAGCCGAGGTGGAGGAGTCAGACCGAGTGAAGAAAGCTCAGGCCGAGGCGGCCAAGCAGGCGCAGCAGCTCGAGCTCTTCCTCAGGGAGCTGCAGGAGAGACTGGCCCAACTGGAGAGCAGTCGACTCAGCCTGGAACAGGCCAACCTCAGCTTACAGAGCACCCTCGAGACTGAGAAAAGAGAGCGCAGTCTCAGCTCCGAAACCATCACTGACCTGCAAGGTGAGGGAGAAGAAGTCATTACAGCGGTGCTGAGGAGTGGATTGGCAAGATCGTGGAGATAAAGTGCTGAGGAACGGAGAATTCCTGGTGTCTCTGGGCTTTTTTGGGGTTCTACACTTACCAAATGAAAAGAGGAGAAAGAGAAGTTTGGAATGAGGGTGTGTGGGGAAATTAACTGAGGGCCTGAGGAAAGAAAGAAAAGTGTGAGAGGGTTGAATGATGAAAGAGGTGAGTGAGGTTTCACCTGGAGTAAGAAGAACTGAGTGAGTAAACGAGTGAATATGGTATTGAGTGAATCAGGTTCTGAGTGAAGGGGTAGTTGAGGTACTGAGTGAGGGAGTGAATGAAGGACTGAATGAAGTATCGAGTGAGGTATCAAGTGAAGGTGTAAAATGAGGTATAGAGTGAAGGAGTAAATGAGGCATTGAGGGAAAGTGCAAAATGAGGTATAGAGCAAAGGAGAGAATGGGGTATAGAGTGAAGGATTGGAATAGGTATAGAGTGAAAGTGTAAAATGAGGTATAGAGTGAAAGTGTAAAATGAGGTATAGAGCAAAGGAGAGAATGGGGTATAGAATGAAGGAGTGATTGAGGTGTAGAATGAAGGAGTAAATGAGGCACTGAGTGAACATGCAAAACGAGGTATAGAGCAAGGGAGGCAATGAGGTATAGAGTGAAGGAGTGGAATAGGTATAGAGTGAAAGTGTAAAATGAGGTATAGGGTGAAGACATAAAATAAGGTATAACGTGAAGGTGTAAAATGAGGTATAGGGTGAAGGAGGTTTTGAATTAAGGATTGAATGAAATATAGAGTGAGGTAGTGAGTGAGGTATTGGGTGAGGGATAACGTGGGATTGAGGTTTTGAGTGAATGAGGTTTTGAATTAAGGACTGAATGAAGTATCGAGTGAGGTAGTGAATGAGGCACAGAATGAAGGAGTAAATGAGGTATAGTGTGAAGGAGTGAATGAGGTACAGAGTGACGGAGTGAATGAGGTTTTAAATCGAGGACTGAATGAAGTGTAGAGTGAGGTAGTGAGTGAGGCACAGGCTGAAGGAATAAATGAGGTATAACATGAAGGACTAAACGAGGTACTGAGTGAGGGAGTGAATGAAGTGTAGAGTGAATGAGGTTTTGAATGAAAGCATGAGTCAGGTAGTGTGTGACGCAGTGAATGAGGTACTGAGTGAGGTAGTGAATGAGGCACTGACTGAAAGGAGTAAATGAGGTATAACGTGAAGGACTAAACGAGGTACTAAGTGAGGGAGTGAATGAGGTGTAGAGTGAATGAGGTTTTGAATGAAAGCATGAGTGAGGTCGTAAGTGAAGCAGTGAATGAGGTACTGAATGAGGTAGTGAATGAGGTATTGAGAATTAAAGTCCACTCCGTTACCATAAAAGCACACTCCTCTCATTCTTTCCTTCATTCAGTCATTTCCTTTATTGGTCAGTCCCCACTGGAGACAGGAGGATAAAGTACACGGCTATAACAGGCTCCAGGGGTACAGAGTGTGCTTGGTGTAAACATGGGTGTGCCGTGTGTTCCTCCTGTTCATGAGGTGGATTTAGGAAATGATCCGAGCGACTGAATGAGGGGGGAAAAAAGTAAGGGAGGGTTGTATGATGAAAGAGGTGAACGATTTAGAGTTGGAGTGAGCGAGAGATTAATTAGCGCAATATAACAAGATAATCAGGGAATTATTAACTTTCCTTCAATCAAATCTTCAGCCCCTCCCTATTGGTTGGGGAAGAATAATGTAGATGGCTGTAATGGGATAAAAATGTTCTGGGTCTAGAGACGAGTGTGTAACATGCTCCCCGTCTCTCCCTCTCCATGCGACACACACACACACACACACACACACACACACACACACACACACACACACACTGCGCCCTTGTTTCTCAGTGCTGTGTAGTGCTGCTGGGTTTGGGCGGAGTGTCCCGTGTGCAGAGTAACCACTGCTATTTTGGGTGCTGGATCCACAGGCAGGTAGCTGACATTTAGTCCAAAATCCTGGAGCATTCCTTCATTTCTTTCTCTTTCTGTCTGTTTCAGCGTCCGTGTCAGGTCTGGAGGAAGAGCTGAAGCAAACGAAGAACCTGATCTCGAAAGCGGAGGGTGAGAAGAGACAGCTGCAGGACGAACTTACGGATTTGGAGAAGGTCTGTGTGTGTGTGTGTATCTGCCGTGTATGTGTGTGTATGTGTCTGTTTGTGTGTGTGTGTGTGTGTGTGTGTGACCTGTGCTGTTCCCTATATACAGGTAAGGAGTCAGCAAGAGATCGACTTTACCTTCAAGCTGAAATCTGTTCAGCAGCGATTAGAGCAGGAGGAAGAGGAGCACAACGCCTGCAAAATCCGACTCGTCGACCACAGCAAACTCAACCAGTCCATCGAAGAAGCCAAGTCTGAAGTCCTGAGAGGTACAAATCCAAAACTGCTTGATTAAACCCACTGCTCAATCATTCACAAAACACAGGGCAGCACGGTCAGCATAGCGGTTAGCACGTCCGCCTCAAAGCGAGAAGGTTCTGGGGCCGAGTCTCGGGCTCAGGTCGGGCTTTTCTGTTTGGAGATTGCATTCTCTCCACAGACATGCACATTAGGCTAACTGCCTTTTCCAAATTGCCCCTAGGTATGAGTGTGTAAGACCGTGAATGGCTCTGTACGTATATTGGCCCTGTGGTGGTCTGGCAAGCTGTTCAGGGTGTACAGTACTTTCTCCCAGAGTTGCCTCCCCATGACCCTACTAGGGGTAAATAGTTTTAAAATGGCTTGCAATAAACTACTTATTAACCTTGTTTGCTCGGTCTGTACAGAGAAATCCCAGCCTTTGTTGTTGTTGTTTTTTTTTTTTTTTTGCACAGATCTTACCTTCGACCCGATCTGTACTAAAGACTTCAGATTGAGATTTCTCTGTATAGACCGAGCAAACAAGGTGAACAGGTAGTTTATCTGGATCATGTTGTGTATGTAAGGTATTTTTCACAAGGAAGAGTAGTGGGAAACACCGTGTTAGACTGATAATCTATTCAGGGTGTAACCCCGCCCCTTACAAGAAGTCAGCTGAAATTGGTTCCAGCTTCCTCCCCAACCCGGACCTGTGAACAGTACAAGTTATGGGTTTGTTACATTTTTCCCTGGTGTAAAAATAATACATATACACATGCAAGACGTATCCACATTCAAATCCATAAACTACATGAGCACCAGTTTACAGTGGATGATATCATCACATCTCGTTTCATTTTCCAAACCATTCAATCCTTTATTAGGGTTGTGGAGAGACTGAACGCCAGGGCAATACTGACAAACATCCACTCGAGCACGCACTCATGCCTAGGAACAATCAAGAATGTCCTGATGTGTATGAGTTTGGACCCCCTGCTGCCTCCATGCCCAGCCTTGGACGTGTGGCCAACACACACATCCATTCACACCGTACTTAAACTCACACCTCGGAGAAATGTGGAGCAGCCAGTCAGCCTAATATGCATATCTTTGAACTGTGGGAGGAAACCAAAGGACCCAGACGAAACCCACACAAACACTGAAAGAACATGCAAATCCCACGCAGCAACACCCTTGCCAGGCTGGGGACTCGAACGCAGGACCTTCTTACTGTGAGGTGGAGGTGCTACCATGCCACTCAAATCCTAGAATAAATTCTTCAGGAGGGGATAAAGTAATAATAATGTGTGTGTGTGTGTGTGTGTGTGTGTGTGTGTGTGTGTGTGTGTGTGTGCTTCTCAGACATGGAGCGTAAGCTACAGGACGAGCGCTCGGCGAAGCAGCAGTTGGAGAGCAAGCTGATGCAAGTCGAGAAACAGAACTCGGTCCTGGACTGCGATTACAAACAGGCACAGAATGAGCTCCAGGAGCTGCGCTCACACAAGAACAAGCTCACGGAGGAGGTCTGTGAACCACAAGGGATGCTGCGCTGCCCGCCAGTGTTGGACTGGTTTAAAGGGTGCCACCTGTAGGACTTTAGAGGAATAGCAATGTTTCAGCAACTCAGTTGCAAACATTAAAAAAAAAAAAAAAAGAAATTCATTGAAAAAAATAGAAAAATCTATTTTGGGGACTGTACGGTGATACATGAACTATATCAAACACACCTCCCCAACACACACACACACACACACACACACACACACACACACACACACACACACACACACACACACACACA
>JAQNCB010000023.1:7812174-7824485 GCA_030068295.1 Euristhmus nudiceps | reverse complement strand
GACATATAGTCCGGAAAATACGGTAGTCACCTTTCATTTAATTACATTTCCCATCATCCAATCAAATTCCACTTTAGTTACGCTATGACAGATTGCAGGGCCATCTAATGGAACTCTCAGTTCATCCATCAGGTGATTACCGGTGTTCTAATGAATCAAATCCACTGAATCGTAATCAATTAAACGATACAATACTCATTTAGACAAAGCCATAATGACGCGTGTCCATCGGCGTGTGGATTTTATGCAGGGAGTCTCTGGCCACTCAGCTGGAGGCGAGTCTGACGAAGGCCGACTCGGAGCAGTTGGCTCGCTCCATCGCTGAGGAGCAGTACTCAGACCTGGAGAAGGAGAAGATCATGAAAGAGCTGGAGATTAAAGACATGATTGCCAGACACAGGCAGGAGCTCAACGACAAGGACAACACTATCAGCTCGGTAAGACATACGGAGCGTAAAACACGTCTGTAGACATCGCTGATGATCCACGTGGAGCGCATGGTGTTCACCTGAACCGCCTCCGTCACGGTTTACAGAAGGAAGAAAAAAAAAAATTCTCATTTTAGTTTGCTTTTCTTTATGTTCCTGTGGAGTAGAACCCAAAGCGATGACTCGCCTCAGGCATGATGGATGTCGGTTGATTATTTGTTAATCATCTCTGTCTCTTTCTCTGACTGTGTATGTGTGTGTGTGTGTGTGTGTGTGTGTGTGTGTGTGTGTGTGTGTGTGTGTGTGTGTGTGTAGCTAGAGGAGTCGAACCGCACTCTGACTGTGGATGTTGCCAACCTGGCCAGTGAGAAAGAAGAGCTCAATAACCAACTCAAAGACCTTCAACAAGGTGAGAGCAGCCAGTGCTCTCTCTCTCTCTCTCTCTCTCTCTCTCTCTCTCTCTCTCCCTCTCTATTCTCCCCCTCTCTCTCTCTCTCTCTCGCATCACCTTCTCCAGTAGATTATGTTTTCACCTCTGTTTGTCTGTTTGTATGTGTGCAGGATAACTCATAAAGTTATGCATGGATTTGGATCATTTGTTTTTCTAAAGAAGGGTGCGGTACATGTAACCAACCGTTACATTTCGGATGTTGATCCGTGCATGGGATCACTGCGAAAAAAAAATAATAAATCCTGAAAAAGATGCCCATTCTTTATTGTGGGGCAAAATATTCATCAAACTTCCACTAGAGGGAGACATTCCGTTATAACTATACCAAGTTATAATAATCCATTTCTGCCCTCTTTTTCGGTACTTTATCTTTATATCTTTCACAAAGCTCCATACTTGGACTGATTTTTCATGCCAAAAGGCGTCATGTACACCTTCCAAGGTACATAAGATGTGCTTTTGATGGTACCATTCCAGTGACAAGGATAAGGTATTGTATAAGGTAGTGTATTTTTTTATAGCTTAGGTTAATCCCTTATTTGGTCATCTCTTTCCAATCACATGCCAACTACCAGTCAGAATGCCCAATGGTCACCACATGCTTTTTCCAAGGCACATGGCTCCAGCCATCCTCATTTTATCAAACTGCTTTTCATGCAACACTGACTGTGGCATCAATGGGAAACTTAAATCGTGATCTCAGGAGGTCCTCAGAAAGGACAGTGTGTGTGTGTGTGTGTGTGTGTGTGTGTGTGTGTGTGTGTGTGTGTGTGTGTGTGTGTGTGTGTTTTTGCATAATATAATTTGCCCAAATTGTGCAAAAAATGATGTCGTTTATGCTAATGGCTAATCTTAGTGTTTTTCTTACAAACACAGAGCTGCACAAAGCTAAAAAAGGAGCGAAGCAGGCCAGCGTCATGAACCTGTCCTTTGAGAAACAACTTCATTCTGAGCGAACGCTGAAGATCCAGGTGGGTCCCATTTCCTGTTAAGGTGGTTGCTAAGATCCATTTGCAGACCAAGCAGCAGACGGGGATGAGTGAAAACAAAACAGTCTTTATTGAAGGTTTTCCCAGGAAACACTGACTGAAATCCAGACAGACCGACACAATGCTCACAGTCTGCGTGGCACAACAAGACGGAGTGAACATAAAGAGCAAAATGAGACTAAACCGACATTCAGCAGGATCTGGAATACCAATGCACAAACAGTTGTCTTCTTTCTCCGTGGCAGAATACACAGACAGACGCAGAATATCGGACATAAACGGTAGAATCCAACAAAGATGTGCTAATTAGCCGCAGCTTCTTAGCCCGCTAAAACACAACACAGCTGGTGGGCGGGGCACGCTGCTCAGCGTGCGCGGAGACCACGAAGAAGCGATGGCCGCCACGACCCGTGACAGCCGTGCAGCGTCTTGACGATTTCCTCCCCGGCTTTATTTTACAACGGCCGTTTAATTGTGTACGATAATAGTTTTATTGAAGTCAGAGAGCTTTTTATTTCTGAACCAAGAATAAACTGAGACTTTGTGTGTTTTAGATTCAACGCACATAAGCAGGCCAGCTGTCTGCTAGTCGCATATAACAACGTATCATAAAAAAATAATCATATGGCAACCTCAGTAATGGTGGATTGTGATTTTCATTCCTGAAGCTAATTTAAAAATCACAAGAGCACAACCAACGTTATCTTTACAGCAGGCTGCGATGGCCAGGGTCGGCGGCGTTATGTTTTTGTTTTGGGTTGTCCATGCATCGATCAAGGCCACTCCTCAGGATGATTCATCTCAAATACGCTTTCAAACTATGTAAAAAAAAAAGTCCAATCTGTCTCAAGGATATACTAATTAGGCTCTAAAGGTCGTAGGTCAAAGGTCAGGGTCATTACCGCCTTGCATGGGCTGTTCTTGCGAACGAGATACCACATGATATCTTTAAGCTTTCATGCAAACACTCACCTTGACTCGTGGATAACCTGATTTGATTTTGAAGGTCAAAGGTCAAGGTCATTGCGGCCTGATATGCGCTGTTCTTGTGCTTCGAACTTTGAATAAAATTCAAAGATTTTGAAGGATCTTGATTTGTTTTTTAAAGGTCAAAGGTCAAGCACACCTCAGCCTCATGTGTGCCATTCTTTTGAACATGGCACCTCGGGACCGCTTCAGGGGGTTTTGTTTACACTTTGCTCAAATATCCACCTTGACCCAAGTAAGAGCTGATTGGATTGTGGACGTCTTAGGTCAAAGGTCAATACTGACTTCGGTTTGGGACACGGCCTGTGAAGTCTCGTAAGCTGATTTGTCGAGACGAAATTTCCCACCGAATCCGAGTCAGTAGCGACCTCTTGTGGCATTTTCATGAACTTTTTTTTCCATATTTTTGCTTACTTTTATTTTTCGATGAATATTTTTTAAAAATCCGCGATGCACTGAAGCCGCAGAACCTGAAACATGATATAGCGAGGGATGGCTGTATGTTTAATGCTCGACTCTCTGCTTCCTTCATGTTTAGGCTGTTAATAAGCTAGCTGAGGTAATGAACAGGAGGGATTCGGTGCGCGGCGTTCACCATGTAGACGACGGCACCCTGAAAAGGAGGGAGAAGGAAAACAGGAAGCTGCAGCTGGAACTGCGCTCCGAGCGAGAAAAGCTCAACAGCACCATCATCAAGTACCAGAAAGAGATCAGTGACATGCAGGCGGTAAGTGCGCGATATCAGCATCATGTCCGGTGCTATGATGTGCTTGTCTGACTTCTGAACTCATGTGTTTGTGTTCCGATTGTAGTTGATAACGGAGGAGTCGCAGATGCGTCTGGAACTGCAAATGGCTTTGGACAGTAAAGACAGTGATATCGAGTGTCTGCGCAACCAGATCACGTCACTTAGCATCCATTCCTTAGACACAACTAGCATTAGCAGCATGGGCAATGATGTGGACGGGGACGAGCCTTACCCAGGTACAACCCCGCCCATCACAATTCCTGTCCCCTTTCTCTCATCACTTTTATTCCTCTCGCTTCCTCTCTCTGACTTTCCCTTCGTACACCCTCTACCTCGCCACGCCAAGTCTCTAATGATGATGTGTTTCCTTCTCTTTCTTCCTCTTTTTAATCGATACCTTCTCTTCCCCTTCCTCTGACGTCATGGTTGCACATCAGTGCGCATCACACAAACACAAACCTCAGAGTCCATGTCATTCACATACCAGCGAAGCTCCAAACAGGTGTGTATCGACACCCGGCCGAGCCTCGTCCGCCCCGTCTTCCCTTCTGAGCCTGAGGAAGAGGATGATGAGGACGAGAGGGGGGGTCCTCGGCTCGCTCTGACTTATGAGAGCCCAGCGGACGTTGAGCCTGCAGGTGACCCTGCATGAAGATGTGCACGTGTGCTTACACACCCCAGATGTCTTTTAGATTCCACTGCAGGCTCGGTCACCTTCACGAACAACCGCGAGTTAACCCCTGGGAACAGATTTGTGCCAAAGTATTTTACATATATTAAAAATAATAAAAATTCCTCCGACATTACATATGTTGGTGGTAATGTTAGCTGTGCTAGCTAGCTTTCCGTTGATAACTCGCTTGCTAGTCCGTGCTCCATATGCCTTCCATCACCAAACCAGTTGGAAGTCTCAGCGCCGTATAAGTGTCCCTGTCGCAGGTAACGCCCTGAAAGCTGACTTCTGATTGGCTTATTCACTTCCAATTCTTTCATGCCCTTTCAAAAAACATAGATAATCTGCAATATCTAAAAATACGACCCTGAGACTTCAGGCTTGATTTATACCCGAGGATCACATATTAGATTTTAGCATGCACTGCACAAGAATGGCACAATCTGACCTGATTGGTTCGCTGTCTCAAGTTGAACTATATTCGTGTTTCTGATAGGTGGAATGCCATAAAAAATTATTGGTATTCTATGTCACTGGCATCGAGACAAGTTGAACAATGATGATACATGATCGTCGATCTTTCAATTATTATTCTCAAAGATGCAGTATATTAAGATCGATCAGCTAGCAACCCGTGAAAGACCGTGGAAGAACTGCTGCTCTAAACTGTACACATCATTCCACTCTTGCGATATTTATGCTGTTGTAAGCATGTAGACAAGCATAGAGGGCTACAACAGCATAAATATCGAGAAAACTAAATTAAGTTTACAGCTCAGTGCTTCAGACTGACAGAGCTGTCTGCTGCCGTACATAGCCTATCTATCTTCTGATATCTCTGCTCCTCCTCGCCCTGCTATCCCAGAAAAACCCAGTGAGAAAACGTCTGCCTGCTCTCAAGACTCCCTGTTCCTCACAAAGTCATATTTGTGTAAAAACTAATGAATAAGTCCTTCCCATCAAATACATGAATTGTATATTTTGTTTCGGGTCTAGGGTGAATTGGAAACAGTGCTAGCTGTAGAGCATGCTAATCATAGAGCTCACTGATGCTAGCCAGCTTGCTAATAACATAGTACAGTGACTGTCTGTCGTGTTGTGAAGAAAAGGACTTATTCTGTTGCTTTGATTCTCTAAGTGCAAACACATGCAGCTAACGTGACTCTTGCATCCACTTTCCTTCTTCTCTGCTCTCTGCAGGGCTTTCATACGGGTAGCCTTCCCTCCTAGAAGTACCTCGCTCCAGCTTAAAGTGATATCTTTCCCAGAGCTGGTTTACCCTAGCTTTTGCTTAAATCAGTGTGCAAACACTTTGCCTTCCATCTCACGGACTATTAAGCGATATCTATCTTAGCATTTGGAAAATTAATCTTGTTTCGTCTTTTCGACTTCAGCATTTGGGACAAATCTTATCCGATAAAGGGACATTAAAACTGACCTGGCTTACTAAAACCCTTCACAGATGTGTGTGCTCTAACTTGATTTGTCATCGAATGCGAGTTAAATCTACGTATCACTGCCTCCTGTGATGATTCATGAACCTTTAATCTTTCTTGTTGACCACAGAAGCCAGGCTGGAGGGCTGGTTGTCCCTTCCGAGCAAGAACACCAGGAGGTTCGGATGGGATAAGAAGGTAAAACAGCTTCCGAACTACTTTGAACGCTCATTCCCCGCTTGTTGATGTCTCGGTGTAGGTGTTATATATGCATGTGCTCTGTATGGTCTCTGCTCTGTAGTACGTGGTGATGAGCAGTAAGAAGATTTTGTTCTATGACTCTGAGGAGGATCGTGATCAGTCCAAGCCATTCATGATCCTGGATATCAAGTGAGTCTGCACTTGTCTCCATTACCTAAAATGCTATGATTGATATGTTTATATCGGTATCTTTAATAGCTTTATTTAGCAATTAATCACACAATAATATGATTTTATTGGTGACACGATAACATACTTCGTGTGTTGTTAAAACACTGGACGGCAGGGCATCCTTTCCCCTTGAATAAAACAAAACAGCTTTGGGAAACTGCCCTAGGAACCCACTCAATCATTTAGCGAACTGTCTAATCCTATTATGGTCACAGGGAGACTGGAGCCTATCTCAGCCAACACTAAGCAAATGCAGAGGACACCCTGAACAGCTTGCCCAGACCATCACAGGCCAACACACACACACAATCATTCACTCTCACCCCTAAGAGTAATTTGGAAAAGCCAGGTAGCCTAATGTGCATGTCTTTGGATTGTGGGAGGAAACCGGAGTACTTGGAGGAAACCCACACAAGCATAAAGAAAACATACAAACTCCACACAGGAACACCATTGCATGGGACAGCTATCATCTTCCATGCCAATGGGGCTCCGAAATTACGATTATAAAAAATCTCTTATGATGGGTGAAATAATAAAGATTAAAAAAATATAACTGTCAAAATATGTTTGAGGATCCGAAGCTTTAATGTCAGGCCAAATTCCATCCAGATCTGATCCAAATTGCGCATTTGGCAGCAGTTTAAACCGAGCATGGACAATCCCATTTTTTGGAAGTGTGCTACTACAGCATGTCCAGCAGGGGGTGCTGTGTACTTAAATTGTATGGCTTGTTGGATGATCGTGCTTGGAGTGCCATTGGTTCCTTTCGTCTTTTCTCAGTAAACTCTTCCACGTACGACCGGTGACTCAAACAGATGTGTACCGTGCAGATATTAGAGAGATCCCTCGAATTTTCCAGGTATGCTGTGACATTTTACGATTCTACTTATTTGTATACTTTTATTCTCTTTAAATGTGACCGGATTATCATTTACAGTTTACTGGACCTTAGCTACTGGGTCCAGAAAATTACCATCCAGCTCTACGTCTGTGTTAGTGGGAGTTAAGGGTTGTAAGAACCACAGCCTTTTGCTGTTAGGAACATTCATTAAAGTTAAAGCACCATCTTATGGCTGTATGTATTTTGACCGACTTCCTTTTCTCTCTTGTCTCTTTCTTCTCAGATCTTCTACGACAACGAGGGCGAGAGTAAGAATCAGGAAGCAGACATGGAGCTTTCACCGGCAGAGAGGTCAGCCTACATCTCTCACAAAGGCCATGAGCTTGTGCCCACACTCTACCACCTCCCGTCCAACTGCGACGCATGCGCTCGACCCCTCTGGCATGTTTTCAAGCCCCCTCCAGCTGTTGAGTGCCGTCGCTGCCACGTGAAATGCCACAAAGACCACCTAGACCTCAAGGAGGAAGTGCTTGCGCCCTGCAAAGGTTGGAAAGTCATGCTGGCATCGTATGCATCATGTTTTTAAAAGACTGAACCAGTCATATCATGTACACGGATGTGCGCATGTGCAAATATCGTACAAATATAGTAAGGTAACTTATACAGAGTAACGTTACTACTATAGAGGGCATTCTAACGACGTGATTCGCCTTTTTATTCCCTCCAGGAATTCACAATGTCACAATCTATCGCTTCACTCACTCTTTTCATTTGCCGACCCGCTTTCTCATACTAGTAGGGTCGCGGGGAGCCTGGAGCCTATCTCAGCCAACACTGGCCAAAGGCACCCTGGACAGCTCGCCGGATCATTGCAGGGCAACACATACACACAAACATTCACACTTAGACAGAGGGGCAACATCTGGAACAGCCAGTTAGCCTAACGTACATGTCATTGGACCGTGGGAGGAAAACCAGAGTACCGACAGGGAACTCCGCACGGAACCTGTGAGCCTCAATGAACCCAGGACCTTCTTGGTGTGAGACCTACATGTGGACCGCTACATCACCGTGCCGCTTTGGTGTTGAGTATGTTCTGGGAAAGATACCGGTACTGGTCAGCAGTGTTTCAAGCCTAAAATTGTAGAGGACATGGTTGATTTGAAACTTGAAGCTAGTGTAGCATGGGTATGTAAGGGGGTGAATATATCCGTCAGGACGTCTGCACTGGCATGCACATTCTCTGAGTACCTTGGCTGGTATGCCGTCTAGGCAAGCAGCTGTACATGGTTTGACCCTCTGAATAGTTCTTATTACATCTGCCGCTGTCAACAGATAATGACCTGGAACACGGTTACCCTGGGACGCTGGTATGATGGATGGGTCGAAAACAAAAAAAACACCAAGATGTCATCCAGTGAATCATCACCGGTTTTAGGTTGAGAGCAACGCTGTGTGTCGCTGGTTTTAGTGTCGACAACATTGCGTACCCTTGGGACCGGTGTATAGAGAGACCAAGAAACTGCACTGTTTCTGGGCAACGATTCTCTTACTATCAGTTTGGCTCACATGACACCCTACAACATGCTCACTGCAAACTTTTAGTCTGGCAAGAAGTGCCCGACACTGATGAGCATTCATTCATTCGTTTTCTGAACCGCGAAGAAGGATTTTATCAATGCTTATGATCTCACTGTGACCTTTGACCTTGACCTTTGACCTTGACCTTCCAAAAGTAATCGTTTCCAGAACTGGGGAAACATACTGCGTAATATGTGGTTGGAACCTGTCCTGTAGGTTTGTCACAAAATCGTTCACAAACAGACAGACAAACAAACACTGATGATTATGATACCTGTAGCGGAAGTGTTTTCCTCGAGGTAATCAAGCACAGAGTGAATACTCTGATTAAGTGTCATGGCTGGAGGTAGCCGGGGAAGTCGCGTAAGCTGCTGGAAATAGCCGAAGAAGTCCCGAAATAAAAGTACCCCTGCCCCTCATCACCCAAGGCATCATTTTGTCAGTCGTCGCAGAGGTCTTCCCTCATTGTTCCGATGTGAACGTCAACAGATATCCGAAAGCTTTCGAATTGCCCTGACTCAGCAGTCCTATCGTGTCGCTGCACCGAGTCTGCCACGTCATTCTTTAGAGCTTTAGAAGCTCAGAACCTTTTTAGTTTAGTCTCCATTTGAGTCAATCCATTTTACTGCCCAAAGAGAGGGAACGTTGGCAAGAAACAGCAATGACTCAGGCACTGGCATCGGATCCGTGTGGATTTGTAAAGATGTGTCACGCTACTTTCCTGTCACTTGCAGTGAATTATGGCACGGCGAAAGAGCTGCTGCTGCTGGCCAGTTCTTCCAGTGAGCAGCGGAAATGGATCAGTCGCCTCCTCAAGAGGATCCCACGCAAACACGCCGTTCAGAGTGTGTCAAGCCTTCATGAGTCTCCAGTGCGGTCGATGCCCTCACCGCTCTCCTCGCCCCATCTCTCTCCACGAAACTCGCCCAAACTCACCAGCAGGGGCGCCATCAGAGTGCACAGCAGAGGTCCACCGTCGTCCTCCAGCAAGCCCAGGTCAGTCTTCTGTCACGCTTACGAAACCTGGGTTAAAATTCCCAATGTATCCTCACTCACCCAAAATTTCTTTTAATAGCCGACCTGCCACTTGCTTTAGCCCCAACTCCTTAATCTGCAAAGAAGTGCAGCCCTTATTAGCATATTAAATCGAGGGTTATCATTCAGTATGTACTAACAACGCTTTAGTAGTGTGCACTTTAGTACCTTTCCGTCTAATCCATACTATTACTATGCGATGCCTATTCAGCCCTGGTCTTCAAGGCTATTTTACAATTCTGCGCATCGTCTTCACAAGCCATCGTGCCACCAACCCGCAGTCACTTGGCGTGTCACCTGATCTGTCGCGAACAGTGCCTGTAGAGTATGTAACATGAAGTCCGAAATCAGAGGTGCACTGCTTTCTTCTAGGACATGGACCATCTGACTAAGTATCACTTCCTCATTTCATGCATCTGCTTCATAACGCTTGTCTGGACGCTTTATCCTCACATTAAACATATTTCCACAGATCATCTTCACCTCGTCACGTTATTAAACCAGGAGTTAGAATCCAATAATTACCAAGTATGCACCAAAGGTGAGGTGGATGATGCTGAACAAACCCTGAGATGGAACA
Organism: Euristhmus nudiceps; assembly: GCA_030068295.1. Lineage (NCBI taxonomy): Eukaryota > Metazoa > Chordata > Actinopteri > Siluriformes > Plotosidae > Euristhmus > Euristhmus nudiceps. Next base: position 7,814,301 of record JAQNCB010000023.1, on the reverse strand, counting down.
TCAAGGCGGACGGTTCGGTTCAGTAACGCCCATCGAACCTTGGGCGAATCTTTGTTTTAGTATATACTGCATGGGAACATAAGGAAAGAAATTCACACAAAATGGTTTAATCTTTGCTGAACGCACGTTCAGCGTTCCATCGCGGGGACTATTCGGCGCCATCCGTCTCACCTCCGGCGTATAATCGTAAAAATTATAGACAGTTTTTAAATGTTTCTGATTTAATGAATAAGTGTTTTTTGAATCACTTTATGCCGGAAACCTCTTTATAGCTCTGGCCCCATGCTCCGAATCATTCTCCACTGACCTCTTCACCTCTGACCTTTCACCTTTACTCTGTGGTGCTGTGTGTGTTAGCGGACAGTAAGTATGCGATGCACTGCAGCACCACCTGGCTGTCTGGATGTCTGTGTTGCCTTAACAGATAAAAATATCATGCAAGAATTGTATTCACTAACATCATCTGCAAGCACTGCGCTAACCGATCTTAATACCATAATAACATCTGTATTCAAAGCTTATTTTTCCATAACACTTTTAGATACTAGTACCAAGATACACAAAACTATTTTTCCTATTTCTCAAAATATAATGACCTTTATTGACAAGCCCATGTATGCAACAAAAATCTGAGTACTTGATCTCTGTTAAAGATTTGAAGCTAAAACTATTGTCATTATTCAGGGAATAAAATAACAACACATTGTTTGATGTTTTATGGTTCAGCATTATATAGCAAATAAATTATAGAATTCAAAATGGATAAAGAAGCATTTCCATAACCGAAATCATAACCCTTACTCCTGTTCCAGTGTGATAGAGTTTGACCTGAAGGGCTGGGGTTGGGCTCTTCATGATGGTGATGATGATGATGATGATGATGTGTTTGACTTCTGAAGATGTGGGAGACTTCAGGGTAACCACTGTGTGCCATTAGCTGTGTCTTGCCTTACACTGTGGCTTCAAGTATTGTCTGCTTGTTTTAAAAGTTTTCCAGTAATCCATTCAAAGAGTACAAACGCTACTGCAACACTACATGGGTCTAAAACAGGCTCTTATTTGTGGTTTTTTAAAAACTAATGAGTACTAAGTCAATGCCACAATCATATTAAAGGAATAAACCAGTGTGTCTCAAAGGGTAGGAAGCACTGATAAGAATTCCGAGAAATTTTCTTAGCTGGAGATACAACAGGATGCAACTGCAGATAAAATCCACTGTTTTAATAAAGCCCACAAAACACAAAACTCAGAATGCAATATACAGGCAGAGTTCAGGTGACCAGGCAGACTGTGTACCACAGACAATTCCAAAGACTGAATCAGTCAACGTGCATAGGCCAGGTGCACAGGAAAATGGAATAACACAGACAGTCACAGTGATTTCTGTGTCGTGGAAATTTTCCTGAGACCATGCAGTGATTTCCACGACAGATTTTTGCCCTGTTTTTAATGCAGTGCCACCTGAGAGCTGAAAATCTCAGGCATCCCATTCTGAGTCCCAACATTTGGACAGTTGGGGTTATAAGATCTTTCTGGAGTGGAACGGTTTTACATACAATTTGCACTGCCTTATTTACTTGAACAAGTGCCCTTGAACAAAGTCAAATATTAGCCCTAATATATTAAAATATATTAAAATATATTTTCAAACCTCTACTTTTTATTTTTTATTTTGCATACCAGTGGAGAACCAAAGCGTGATTCCGAGTCCAATAAATAAACCCTGCAAAGTTCTTCAGGAATCTGCTTCCCCATGCACCTCCCCTTGAAACATGCTGGATGGTCACTGTTTGGCTTCCTCCTCACATTTATGATCTTTCCATTGTCCATGTCTGTTGTGCTCTGATTAATCACTTGAAAGCACCATGCTGGGCATGGTGGAGGCAGTGGGGAAGCCCCGCTAATCAGAAGGGGAAACACACTAGCATGACCCTCCCCCCCAAAAAAAAAAGATAGAAAAAAGAAAACCAACATGCGCTCACCTCATCATTTGACACTCTGGTGTTGTTGAATAGAGCTATTCAGCCCTGTAGCAACATTTAAGGGTCAAAAAAGGTATAATAAAGCATCATATCTCCCCTCTTACCTACCCTCTAGCCTCTTACCTACCCTGTGGGAAAAATTAAC
>JAQNCB010000023.1:7667660-7681678 GCA_030068295.1 Euristhmus nudiceps | reverse complement strand
GTGTGTGTGTGTGTGTGTGTGTGTGTGTGTGTGTGTGTGTGTGCATGTGTGTGTGTGTGTGTGTGTGTGTGTGTGTGCGCGTAAGAAACCCGAGAAGGCAACACCAACTGTCCAGCTATCTGCAACAGCTGCTTCCTCCACCAGTTGCATAACTCAAGACACTTCCATTGTGTGTTCCTGTGAGAAGAGCGACACGTTATCGGTGCTACGTTTTAAATCTCCCTACTGCAGGTTTGGACTTTAAGATGCATAAAGTCTAATTTTCCCCTTCGTTTTCCAAAGTGTCCAGGGGGCAATCAATGAAGATCATGAGGTCCCATCAGATCCCATCGGGGTTAAAATCATTCTGAGCCGTTTCACTCACCGTCAGACATCATTTCCGTGTCTATTACTCGCTTCCCAAATGGGTGGAAATACATTCATTCAGTCATCCGGTGGGGAGGAGAAGGCGGGGTACATCCTGGACAGTGCGCACCGCTACCTAATACGGTGCCCACACACATGCAACCATCGCTCGGACCCCTGGGTAAGGTCTGAACCACAAGTGTGCCTCTGTTCCCCCAGCAGTATAAACAGGTACCAGTAAAAATACTGGGAAGGGAACCTGCGCTGGACCAGCGTCCCATCCAGGAGCAGTTGAACTCCTAGTCGCTTCACGTTACAGAAACTGGGGATAAGCACCAGCTCTGATGATCCATTGGGCTCGGGTGTAAAAGCCCACAGACCTTACCTTACATCTTGTTTTGGTTTCGTATGTTTACAATAACAATAACGAGACGGCGTGAGCGGAGGAGCGACCTTGCGCGTGTGTGATACCCTGGTGGCACAACAGCGATTGGTAGAAAGTGGAAAAGTCTGAGGTGAAGTCTTAAGAGGCAGAAGAAGGGAAACGATTTCACGAGAAATAAAAATTATTGTGATCCTATTAATATCATGGTGCCTGGTGCAGGCGTCATGATCACTCGTGTACAGGAGGAAGCAAATGGTTTCAGAAAGACGTTGTATTAAAAATAAAGAAGCACCATGTGGGCAGTGGTGACCTGGTGGTAAGGTGCTGGATTACCGATCTCATGGTTGGAGGTTTCAAGCCCTACTATCACTGGGTTGTCACTGCTGTCCCCACAGTGCCGCTAACTGGGTTATCAAAGGCTGGCCGTGTCTCTCCCTGTCTGTGGTGAGAGGGATGTAAAAGACTCATCGCTGACTTTCATAAAGAGGAGCTGCATAGCCGTCAGCGTGTTTCTGCCCCGCGATGGCCTGGTGAGCTGTCCAGGGTGTACTCTGCCCTCGCTCAGATTCGGCTGAGATGGGCACCAGCCTCCCCGCGACCCTAATTAGGATTAAGCAGTTCAGAAAATGAATGAATGAGAAGCATCATATTTGGTGTTTATTTAATACGCCTGGGAAGGGGCACCTTAGAACACGCACCTAACCGTTCATAACTCACCCACTTGCTTTTACTTTCCCATCCTCGCCAATAATTGTTTCTTTGTCGAAATCACGGCACAGCGGGGAAACAATATCCTCTCGCGGAAAAAAAATATAATAGGCCATTTCCATACCCCGCGTCAGACCAGTCTCACGCTTGCTAGAGCTGTGGCTCTTCTCTTCTCCCTTTTCGGCTTGTCTAAACCTGTTGTGTACATAAAACCCCAAGCTCCGGTGTCTGCGTGACGCAGTGATGATAAATTGCACTAAATACCGGCCTTATGTGAGGATGTTACACAGCGCGGTTCCCATATCAATTGGCGCTTGGGGTATGGCGCTTTTTTTTTGGATGAGCCCCGCAGGACCCTGTGTTCATCCGTCCGTTCAGAGCCGTCACCCCCGGAGCTAATGCAGCCCATCGTGGCCTTTTGTCCCAAAGGCGCATTCTTCTCCTCCATTGTGCTGCCTGACGCCATTTAGGCACTTCTTTCTTTATAGTTTTTTTAAGGCCCATCTTTACAATTACCTTTGTCAGAAGGACCCACAGCACAGTCCACTGTGGGGGAAGTAGTGGGGGGATAGAGCTCTGAGACAGAGAGAGAGAGAGAGAGAGAGAGAGGCGGATGATAAAGTGAAAGGTAAAAACGGGTGAATAGAGAAGAAAAGAACTAAAGAGCGTTTGATGTATGTCTGGGTTCGAGTCCCAGGCTCATCAGTGATGTTCCTGAATGGAGTTTGCGTGTCCTACCGGTACTTGCTTGGATTTCCTCCGGACACTCTGGTTTTCTCCCACAGACTGAATATAGAACATGAGGACGGCAGGGTTCCAAATTGCCCCTTTGTGTAAGTGTGAATGGTGGTGCGTGTGTGCTGGCCTTCCGATGGTCCGGTGAGCTGTTCAGGGTGTCCCCCACCTTCCCCAGAGTTGGCTGAGATAGCCCCAAACCAGAGGATAAAACTGTTTATCAAATGGATGGATGGATGGATGGATGGATGGATGTTAATAATCGAGTGGTTCCAGTTTGCTACGTCTGCCGAGGAGGCTCTTCTCATTCGTGCGGGTTTATTTATTTGGTTTGCTTTGGCGGTATTTTAAGCCTACCATGGGAACTCCCATTTTTTTCCAAAGTGTGGAAGTACAGCGCACCCAGCAGGGGGTGCTGTGTGTATGACTTTTATGGCTTGGCGGAGGTATGTGCTCTCCGCCTTCTCTTTCTTTTGTTGTGAAGTGTTTACAGAAACCTTCCTCTGGTTTCTATGTTAACGGTAGGTTCTATACTCCTACTATACACATGATTTGTATAAAGATTGGATAGATGAAAATATTCCTTTCGTGATGGACTCCGTGAACCTGGACCTTCATAATGTAATGCGAAGTGCATTTACAAATTCTCAAAATTGCATGTTGAGGATCCTGATCCAGATTTTTGTCCTTCTTTAGGGTTATAAGCTCCACTTTTCTGGGAAGGCTTCCCGCGAGATGTTGGAACGTGGCTGTAGGGATTTATGGTCATTCAGCTACAACGGCTTTAGCGAGGAGGTCATGCACTGACGTCGGGATGTCGAGGAGGTCTGAGGTGCAATCGGTGCTCCAGTTCATTCCAGAAGTGTTCAGTGGGGCAGAGGTCAGGGCTCTGTGCAAGACACTTGTGACTCTTTTCTCTTTAAAATTACTGCCCCATGTCTTCATATCGCTCTTTTTTTTGCAACAAGGCATTGGCAGGTTGACACGTGTTGGATAAAAAAAGACATTGCAAAGTAGCACTGTGTACATGACTCATTTGCGGTGTGTCACAGTGTGCAAAAGTAATAATTTGTTTACAATTTAAGGGCCAAAACCATCAGAAACACCGCAGGTACCAGGTTTGATCCTAGTACAGAATGGGTGGTCATGAGTGGAAGTGCCAAGTGGAACACTATGGGATTGCGTAGACTTTCTGATGGAACTGGTGGGAATTTAGAAACTTACTACTTGCACCATTGGGATTGCTCAGATTTTATACTGAGTATGCTACCTTTTGTCACCAGGGGAATGGTCAATACTTCCTGTCACAACCAGTGGAATTGGTGAAACTTCCTTTGGGAACTAGTTGCACTGGTCACAACTACCTGTAGGAACCAGTGGAATTGGTCAAACCTACTCATGGAGCCAGTGGGGTTGATCAAACATCATGTGGGAACCAGTGGGATTGATCAAACATCATGTGGGAACTAGTGGGATTGGTCAGACCTATTCATGCAACCAATGAAATTGGTCAAATTCCCTCTGTGAACCATAGGCATTGGTGAAACTTACTACATGAACCAGTGGGATTGGTGGAACATCCTGTGGGAGACATGGTGTTGCCCAGCCTTCCTGTGGGAACCAGTGGGACTGGTCACACTTCCTGTGGGAACCAGTGAGATTGGTCAGACCTTCTTATGGAACCAGTGAAATTTCAAAGGTCAAATTTCCTTTGCGCACCGTACTACTATTCCTTACTACTAGATCCAGTGGGATTGCTCAAACATCTTGTGGGAACCAGTGGCATTGTCAGACTTCCTGTGGGAACCAGTGGGATTGGCTTGTATTGGTGTCTGGTGGAGCAGGCAGGATTAGTCAAAATTCCTTCACAGTGGGTGGTAGTGGGATTTAAAAAAAAAGGCTTGGTGAAATCTTTACTTTGGAAAGAAATATTCATGAAGCATTGTGTTTGGCTAAAAGACCCTTCCTCAAACACTCGTGGGCACATTTAAATCTCACTAGTGGCGAGATAAGACTGGTGGTTTGCAACTCGTATGATAGACCTCAGACTGCCTGATAGCCTTAGCTTTAGCAAGAGCTAGCATGCCTTCGGGTGTACAGTATCTGCTGTAATGGAAGCATTCAGAATGCAAGTTACTGCAGGTTCTCCATCGCTGAGCATCGCTGAACTTCAATCCACTTTTTGCTGTGTTATTATGAACGGTGACTGTACTGTTGGCACGAGTCAGCAGATAAACCTTTCGCATACAAAAACCTCACTATCACGTCACTATCAGAAAAAAAAACAAAAACAAACATAGTCTATGAAGCAAACATCCCTGAGAATGCCTTTGGTTCAAACCGGCTCTGTGATATAACACCGCTGGGATATTGATAAGCGTGTTATGCAACGTTTGGCAACCTATCACAATGCTCTCATGACATCATCGCTGGGAGGCTGGTATGTGAAGTCCCTGAAGGATGGATAAGCAGCTTGAAATCTGTGAGGTCAATAATTCAGTGTGAAAATAATGAGTCTGCACAAACACAGACCCCCACATCCAGGCTAAGTTCTAGATAGTGTTAATCTCGCAAATTGTAATCTAATCTGGTTTATTTGGCTGGTGAGTTCCCACAGTTGCCCGCATAATAGCCTGAGTCATTCACGTGTGCTAGGTTTTATTCCCTTGGTCTCAGGAGAGCCACGATATCTCACTAGGACAGTGACGTGCTCAATTCTATGCTTGTTTCTTGGATGTGGATCAATCAGTGTGTGCACTCACGTTATTGCCGATCATTGATTAATTAACTGGTTTGACAAGTCCTGGAATGTTCAAAGAGACATGAAAGTGTGTGTCTAGGTGAATGGGGGTGGGTAGGGGTGGGTGGTTGAGCGTCACTGTGTGAGTGTGTGTTCAGCAGGGGGGTTTTTAACTCATTGCATAAGAATAAGCAGGCCCTCGGGAGAGGAGATGCTAACAGGCTAATCCTTGGTGATGGAAAAGATACTTAAGAGAACTTTCTGGCTATTCAATTGCATTGTTATCATCTGGAGGAGATTTATGAGCTCTGACTGCAGCATTCCATTCGTCTATCTCCAGAATGACCCAGTTGGAGAAGAACAATGGATCCTACATTCCCAAATGGAGCCCGGATCGACTGGAGGAGTTGACCAGTAGCTTAATTGCTTGGCACTCAAAACTCACTTTCGCTGTTAAGACGGCAACTTCACAGTTTTTAACCACAGCGTGTTCTTCAAAGATCTTCTCCATTCAGGGCGTTTGGGGTGCTTTGAACAAATCCGGGTGTTCGTCTTTTGTTTGCATGGAGGGGAGGTCACAAATCCTGCTCTAAAGGTCAACGGTGAGATAACAAATACAATACAGACTGGCTTTAAAGAGAAGTTTATTGGGTCAGTGGATATTTAGTAGTTAGTGAAATGTGATGTTGGGGAAATATGTGCTTTTGGAAACCGAATATGCTAGCACTGGTGCTCACGGTTCTCCAAAGAACCGCTGATCTAATCTGCTGATCTAACTGGTCTAAATTTCAGCTCTCTGGATAGTTTGTTCAATGAAAAAAGTGGCATTAGGAGGAGCAGTGTCCAAATCTAGAAAATAAATTAGAGGAAATCCCAAAGAATCACACTGGAAGGACCATTTCACAAGACCAATATATAAAATGTGCCCTCGTGACCTTAAAACAAGGTCAAGGTGACCCATATACAATCCCACCCTTTTCAGCCCTATGAGGGTCCCATCCACCAATTTTGGTGATCCTATGTCATTTCCTTCCAAAGTTATTGCGATAACAATTCGGACAGACGGAAGGACGGAACCAGTTTCTCCCACGGCGGGAGCAAACTAGCAGGAATCATAACACCGACTTAGAAATGCAATAAAACTTACCCCGATTAAAAGGCCTCTGGCGTACCCCATTAACCAAAAAGCATTTCATCTTTCATCCATAATGACGTGTAAGACTGCACGCATCTCCGACACGCATACGGCTCAACCTGGACATGCCCTCGCCCCCTGCCATTCCAAGGAAGCACAACAAAAAGAACATTTAACCCGACGCTCCTGTTCGTCTGGCCGCCCCGGTACTTCTGCTTTTCATTTATCTCCCCTACCATAACCCCGCCACTCCTCCCTCCAATCCCTCACTTCTGTTAGCCACAGGAAGTTGCTCACTTCCTCATTACAGCACATCAAATGGTAGCGGTGACCGTAAACCCGCCCCCACCGCAACGCAACACATGCCTCCAATTCTGGCCCAGCTGCTAACATGGACCTGGTGTTTCAAAAAAGCTGCTAATTTACATGAGAGTGGTCGGCTTCAGTAAAAGTTATAAAGGGTTATAAATGTTGCCTTGCTCCTATATTGCATGCTCTACCTGTTTCATATACTCGACTCTCCTTTTTTTTGTGGTACGCCTTTTGCTGATCTGGTGCCATGACCCAGTGGTCATTTTAAACAGGCCCCATTAATGCCAGGACAGAGTGAGAGTGACAGAATGAAAGAGAGCGGCATAGAACAGAGGAACGGCTGATTCAGGGCGAGATTGCGGAAGTGTGGTTTTATGGTCGGGGTCTCTGTGAAACGATATGAGTGTGTCAGTGAATGTGGGTCTGGGATTGGTTATAGCGCACACACACACACACACACACACACACACATGCTCACACACAGTCTTGGGTCCATTGACAGAGCTACAGCAAGCCAGCAAAATAAACCGTGACATTGATTTTTACCATGTGTAATCAGTGACCAGAGATGGCTTTTGTCATCATCATCATCATCATCATCATCATCATCATCATCATCAAATCAGTGTAATCACAGAGAGACGGATGCATCACTCTCATCAACTTCACTGAGCATGATGCTAATGCTAGTATTTGTGTAGCACTGATACGATCTATAAACAAGGCGTATTTCCAGAATGCAGCACGTTATATTGCAGACAGGATGGTGTGTCATGGTTTGGGAATGCATAATTGTTAGTGGAGCTACAACAGTATATCCCTCATGACAAGTTTAATCACCTTTCATTCATTTGCAGAAATACAGACACTCCAAACAGTGCAGTTTTTTTTTTTTTACGGGACGGGATGATGGTGTGGTGGTTTGCACGTCCACCACGTTCTCTGGGGTTCCTCGGGGTGCTCTGGTTTCCTCACACAGTCCAGACCTGTGGATATTAGGCTGATTGGCTGTTCTGGACCAACCCCTAGGTGTGAGTGTTACGACAGACTGACACATAGGGGCAATCGAGCATTTCCAGTTAGCCTAATGTACACTGCTTTGGGCAGCACAGAGGCATAGTGTTTAGCAAATCGATCTCACAGCAAGAAGGTCCTGGGTTTGAGCCCCGTGCCTTTCCGTGTGCACTTTGCACATTCTCCCCGTGCTTGTGTGGGTTTCCTTTGGGTGATCTGGTTTCCTCCTTCAGACCAAAAACATATACATTAGGTGGCTTGGTTGTTCCAGATTCTCAACTAGGCATGCGTGTGACTGCTTGTGTGTCTTATCCTCTGATAGATTGGTGATCTGTACCTCGACTTCACAGGAATTTCTTGGGTTCAAACCCCTTGCGACATGGTTTCTGTGTCGCGAGCTGTTCAGGGTGTAGCACGCTTTCGAAACAAGTGAATAACAGCACTTTAAGTGAATTTTATAAAGGCCACCATTTTGAAATGCTATAAAATTAGCTACTTTTCTCAGTCTATACAGAGAAATCACGCCTTCGCCTCGGTCTGTACAGAGAAATCCCGCCTTCGGCTCGGTCTGTACAGAGAAATCCTGCCTTCGACTCGATCCGTACAGAGAAATCCCGCCTTCGGCTCAGTCTGCACAGAGAAATCTCGCCTTCGGCTCAGTCTGCTCAGAGAAATCACGCCTTCGGCTCGGTCTGCACAGAGAACTCCTGCCTTCGACTCGATCCATACAGAGAAATCATGCCTTCGGCTCAGTCTGCACAGAGAAATCACGCCTTTGGCTCGGTCTGCACAGAGAAATCACACCTTCGGCTCGGTCCGTACAGAGAAATCACGCCTTCGACTCGATCCATACAGAGAAATCACGCCTTCGGCTCAGTCTGTACAGAGAAATCCCGCCTTCGGCTCGGTCCATGCAGAGAAATCATGCTTTTGGCTCAGTCCGTATAGAGAAAAACCTTTGGCTTCGTCTGTGCAGAGAAATCCCGCCTTCGGCTCGGTCTGTACAGAGAAATCACTCCATTGGCTCGGTCTGTACAGAGAAATCCTGCCTTCAGCTCGGCCTGTACAGAAAAATCACATCCTTGGCTCGGTCTGCACTAAAGACCTCGAGATTTGTGTATAAAGACCTCACGCTTGGTTAATGAGCAGTTTTTATGATCCCTGGAATAGACTACACTGCGTATAAAAAGGTCCAAGCAAAAATAAATGATCTTTGTCCAGTATAAAGTAGAGTCCAGTTCATTATAAGCTTCTTCCCTGGATATACCAGTTATTTATCTGTCCATAAAATAGCCGGATGTGTTCTTAAATTCATTATCTGTGTTATTGTTTGGACTCCAATGAGTAAAAGTGCTGCAGTATTGTTCCAAATGGCTCCTGTAATGACACAGACGGACGACATTAACTACCGTCAGCAGGAAACCGGTTTACCGCAATCAGAGAGAAAGAATGGGTCAGAGGAGGGGTTTAGACTTTACACAGTAGTAGTAATGGCTACTTTGTGACTGCCATCTATTTGAGTATTAAGGGCTTGCACTTAGGGCCCTTTGAAGTTTGAATATAAATTCAGTCGGGACCCTTGTTAAAATGGTGGGACTACGGTCCCTCCTGTATGACCTGTGCGTGCCATGTGACTGGTATGAATTAACGAAGCATTTTAAAGGGTGACATTCAAAAGTAGTTAAAGAGTAACATGGACCAATTAAATAAACGTTAGGTGAGTGACTTTATTTATTTATTTATTTATTTTACGGCCAGCGGGACAACGGATTCGCGCAACTGTTAAAGTTCTGCCGAGACCGCGCCCTGGAGGAATTTAATGTGGCCAGACGCGCACCAATACGCAAATCAATGAATATCTACAGAGTGGCACCTTCCGCGAAGTCGGAGCCTGAATGAATGAATGAATGAATGAATGAGGAACTGAAAGACTGGGATTGGATGAATGTGAGGGAATGGACCGGGGAGGTATTTCGAAAGGGATTGTGTTGATGCTCTCCAGGAGGGAGGAAGGGGGTGGGGAAAGGGGGGCGTGGTCAGATAAGCCCCCTTAGCCAAGTGCTCACTTCCCTTAGTCAGCTAGCACACGGGGGAGGGGGGGATAGACCTCACAATGGAGCTATTCTCTGGAAAAAAGCACGCCGCTGACCCTAGCGATTCCTGCAACATGGAGGCTGCTGCAGGGGGCCCGAGTGGAGCGTCAACTGATGTTAGACATGGCTAAAGATGAATGAAATCCCCGAAACTGGGGTCAAAGGTTAAAATGAGAGGCATATTAGGAGCCGAGTTTGACGTACGTGATGTAGCGATGACAGAACGACGTGGTGAGAGCAACCCGTTGACGGTTCCTCTGACTTGGCGCGTTGGTCTGCTTTGTAAAGTTTAAGAGGTGTGATTGTCAACAATGGCCCTTCCTGTGGGCTACGGTTTAAACAAAACAATGGCTTGTGCACTTGTGTGTGTGTGTGTGTGTGTGTGTGTGTGTGTGTGTGTGTGTGTGTGTGTGTGTAACACACCTTGTTATATGAGCTGACAGACAGAAGCCCTCTTCTCGTCTTACCCAAGAATTACCTTAACATGGTACACCTGGACCTATCATCTCTCGCCTTCTCTTTCATCCCTCGCTCTCTCTTTCCCTCTCGCTATCCTCAGCTCATGTTCGTTCATGCCGACGCTACCTCGACCATTCATCCCCTTCGACGTCTCAGCACGATTCCATGCACGGCCATCTTATTATAGATGTTAGTTACCAGTACAGCCCTACTTAAACCAATGAAATATTAGACAGCATCTAAGGCTTGTGTGGGATGTTAAGCGTGCGGTGGCCTTTCTCTCGAGCGCGACCCACAATACCCTGCGTGGTCGTTAAGCGATTGTGTTACTTCCAGCAGGTGAGCAACGTGCCTCCCTTCTCGCTTTGTGCTCCCTACTTTTGTCGAGCCTCGGCCATTGTCGGGAAGGAAAGACGGCTAAAGAAGGCGAGGAAAATACCTTGGCGATCTTTTGAAGGCCGAGTGGTTTGAACGCCATTGTGGTGGTTTGGCTTTGATGTTATAAGTCCTAAATGATGAGAGGTAGAGAGGGCATAGGCTTTAAAACTGGGAGATGCTATCCAGTTTCTGAGGAGCTCCTGCAGTATCGTGTGTTCATGGTGTTGGGTGTCAACTGCTTTCACCTGCTTCGCTTCGTCTTACAGCGGAATGGAGAAATCAAAGGAAGAGCCGAAAAAAAAGCTTGCTGGTGAGAACTTCTTCCCCAACGACAAAACTGATCTGATGGACGTTCTGCACAGATTTCCAAAGATACCATCGGCTTCATAATCCTCGTAGTCTCGCACAGCAGAGGGTTTAGATGCATTATGGAAATAACAGACCTTCTCCGATATTGGCCCGGATTGGCCACGGTGGTCCCAGTCATGGTTCTTACGTATCAACCAGCTATGAATGACCTCGCTCTTACGCACTCGGGGAAAAAGAAGTGTCGCAAAGATTTACAACCTGAATCAACAAGCAACCATGCTTACATGGGTTTCCCCGAGGTACTCAGGTTTTCTTCCACAGTCTATAATCGGCTGAGATAGGCTCCAGCCTCCCGGTGACCCTAGAAGGACAAAAGAGTTCTTTATTTTTTTGTTTTATCCCTCCATTATTTCATTCATTCATTTTCTGAACCGATTAATCCTAATTAGGGTCACGAGGAGGCTGGCGCTCATCTCAGACGAGAGTACACCCTGGACAGCTCGCCAGGCCATCGAAGGGCAGAAACACGCTGACGGCTATTCAGCTCCTCTTGATGAAAGTCAGCGATGGTTCTTTTACATCCCTCTCACCACAGACAGCGAGAGATACGGCCGGACTTTGGTAACCAAGTTAGGTGCACTGGAGGGACAGCAGTGATAACCTAGTGATCGTGGGCTTGAACCCACGCCCTTGGGATCAGTAATCCAGCACCCTCCCATGGGCCACCACTGCCTTCCGTCCATCCATTCATCCATCATTAATTTCTTTTCCGAACCACTTTATCCTTAATAGGGTCACGGAGAGGCTGCAGACCATCGAGCCAACTGCAGGTAAAGGTGGGATACAACCTGTACAGCTTGCCAGACCATTGCAGGGCCAGCACACAAACAAGCATTCTCATTCACATTCACACCTAGGGACAATTTGGGACAGCCATTTAGCCTAATCTGTATATGTCTTTGGACTGTGGGGGGAAACCAGAGTACATGGATGAAACCCCTGCAAAAACGCGGAGAACTTACAAACGCCCTCGCAGGCTTGGGGCTCGAACCCACGTCCTTCTTGCTGTGAGGCAAAAGCACTGAGAACTAAGTGCTGTGATACAGTGCCACCCTCCAGACAATGTCTGTACCTCTTATCCAGCAGAGTCGCTGGAGGAAAATCTCAGCCTACTTCAGGTACGAGGCAGAGTTACACCCTGAACAGGTCTCCAGGTTACTGCAGGACTAACACACAGATACAAGCAACCAGTTACACTTACACTCACACCGAGGGGCAATAGTTGCCAGTTGGCGGAATGTACTTGTCTTTGAACTGTTGGAGGAAACCAGAGAACCCAGAGGAAACCCACACACGCACCGAGCCCGGGACTCAAACTGAGCTGGGTATGCTAATCACTATGCTAGCATGCCGTCGAAGCCGATATTTGTCTAACGATAAATGTTCAGGCCGTTCTATGATCATGTGCTCAGTTAACGCTGCTCGGCTTGTCACGTCGCTGCCCCTCTTCGGGAAATTCACAGTAATTAATACAAAGCTCGAACCCAAGCGTGAAGCATGGCTGCGCTGTTTTAATATGAATCCTTTACGCCTTTCCTCTCCTTTGACAGTAAGAGAGCAGAATTAAAATATGCACCGAGTTAAAAGTCTAATAAATTCCTTAAATTCGGCTGACACTTTCACAGATTAGTGCTCTGAGTCGACACACACACACACACACACACACACACACACACACACACACACACACACACACACCAGATTGCTGACACACCATCCAACCAGCACCGCATGAATTACATTATTCTTCAAAAAGACAAGTAATTACGCACAAGAACGTCACTCGGCCGAAATTACCGTCAGGGAAGAGCTGCTGACTGATGCTAACAATCAAAATGCAAATAAAAGTCAAAAGGGTCGCTTAGATTTGATTAGTAACCTCTGACCTAGGACAAGTGATTATATATCAAACCCAAAATCAGAGCAGGCTTTCATCATGTACGCTAATGCTAATGCTAATGCTAATGCTAATGCTAATGCTAATTTGTTAATGTCACTCAGGAATAAATATAATAAAATGTGCTGTAATTTTTTTATTATTAACATAATTGATCTGGTCACAGTAAGAAGGTCCTGGGTTCGAGGCTCGGCGAGGGCGTTTCTGTTTGGAGTTTGCTTGTTCTCGCCATGCTTGTGTGGTTTTTCTCAGCATACTCTGGTTTCCTCCAACAGTCCAAAGGTATTCATTCATTTTCTGAAGCGTGGGGAGGCTGGCGCCCATCTCAGCCAACTCTGGGCGAGGGCAGAGTACACCCTGGACAGATCGCCGGGCCATCACAGGGTAGAAACACGCTGACGGCTATGCAGCTCCTCTTTAGGAAACTCAGCGATGGTTCTTTTACCTCCCTCTCACCACGGACAGGGAGAGACACGGCCGGCATCTGGAAACCCAGTTAGCGGCAGTGGGGGGATCAGCAGGGACAATCGTTGACAGAGGGAATTGAACTCTCAACCTTGGGATCGGTAAACCAGCCCCTCACCACCTTTCGCTATTTGTTTCGCTAATTGGCTGTTCCAGATTGCCCCTAGGTGTGAGTGTGAATGTAAGTGTGCGTGTTGGCCCGACAAAGGATTGGTGAGCTGTTCAGGGTGCACCCCACCTTCACCAAGAGTCAGCTGACCCTGTGACCTCAATAGGCTTGGGCGGTCCAGCAACTGAAAGTTGATTGACATGAAAGATCACCTGGAGCCAAAGTTCAGGATTGGTTTTAGTAACCGGACAAGTTCACGGTGTTCACCTCCAGACTCGCCGGATCTCAGCGAACAAGTCCAATCCATGAAGGCTCCACGCCACAACTCATCGTCCTCCCCAAGACCCCGAACCCCACCTTCCACTGCGGACAGTGTCTCGGGATCAGGGCTGAACCGGCTGGACGTGTGTTTATAATAAACGCTGTAATTACAGAAAGAATCATTAAGCAGGTAGAGAGCGCAATTTATCCTGAAAACAGGTGCAGTGAGAGAGCGGATCACTTCAAAGCTTTCAGTCAAATATGAGATTTAAAATAAACCCGACTTCAGTGAGACGATCAACAAATGCAAACATTATTTGAGAAATCAATCTCTCTCTCTCCCTCTCTCTTTCTCCCTCTCTCTCTCTCTCTCCCTCTCTCTCTCTGTCTCTCTCTCTCTCTCTCGCTCTCTCTCTCTCTCTCTGTCTCTCTCCCTCTCTCTCCCTCTCTCTTACTCACTCTCTCTCTCTCTCTCTGTCTGTCGCTCTCTCCCTCTCTCTCTGTCTCTCTCTCTGTCTGTCTCTCTCTCTCCCTCTCTCTCCCTCTGTCTCTCTCTCTCTCTCTCTCTCTCGCTCTCTGTCTCTCTCTCTCCCCTCTCTCTGCCTGTCTCTCT
>JAQNCB010000023.1:7539503-7550326 GCA_030068295.1 Euristhmus nudiceps | reverse complement strand
GTGTGTGTGTGTGTGTGTGTGTGTGTGTGTGTGTGTGAATGGTTGTATGCGTGTTCTGCTCCGTGATGGCGTGGCAAGCACTTCAGGGTGCACCCTGACTTCGCCCAGTATTGGCCATGATAGGCTCCAGCCTTCCTGCGACCTTAACAGGTGGTAAGCATTTCAGGAAACGCGTGAGAGAAGGAGGAGGTGTGTGTTTCCAGGAACGAACATGTACCCAGCGTGCACTTTGCATCTTTCAGCTCTACGAGATGCGCACACTGTGCCCTCTAGTGTTCAAACGCTGCGACTGCAGCACATGTATGATTAACACAATAATCACACATAATATTTATAACGCACTTTTCTCGTACCAATACCAGTTTATATGATTCGTATCGTGCCGTGATGCATCCTGCCACAATGTATCGTCCCAACCCTAGTGTAATAACGCGCATAAGGTCACATAGTGAGACTGGGTAACGCTCCATCACATTAAATACACCTTTAAATGAACGTAAAGTATGATGTCATCAAATTTAAGCATTGCATTCGGTCGCACGTGGGATAATGCAACATGTACGCGTCACACGTGAGCCAGCGTCGACTATTTTCCCAAAACAGCCGAACCAACGATGTTCGCTGCATCGGAGAGACGTCTGCTGTTTACCTGGAGTGTTGGCTCCGGGTCGCGTGTTGTCTTTCGCGTGGACTTCATCGGTCTGCAACAAACCAACATCAGCAGAGCTCACATCTGGGCGATTATTATTATTTTTATTATTATTAATTTATTTTTCCTCCCAAGGAATGTGGGCAGGACTACATTGCAATACAGCTTTAAATCGTCTGACAGTAAAGTGGTGGCGTGTACCCGGATGTGGCTTTTGCCCAGTTTTTCCCAGAGACGGTCATTTTTGGGGTTGACAGGCACCACCACGTGATGGACGGTCTCAGGGACCGAGTCTTCACCCTTCAGATCCACCCACGTAGGGAAGTGCATGATCTTCTCCGACAGCTTCTTGACGTCGAACGAGTGCAGCGTGGCCGAGCACACGATCACCTACGGCGAACGGTAAAGAGACGGCTCAGACCACGCGGCCCGGAGAGGGTCCGCACCTTATCGGAGTTCGGCGGGACGCCGCGGGGACTCACCTGCAGCCGCTTGCCGTCGGAGGTGACCTGGGGGATTTTGTTGTACACCCTCATGATGAAGTCGGTGTAGCCGGCCGAGAGGAGCCCGTCCTGCAGACGGACAGGTGAAATCGGTGAGGGGGGAGGGGTTAAAGCGAGACGTGGTGAGAGTAGCGGAGGTTTATAATCGCTCGAGCACATCTACGTACGCATTCGTCCAGGACCAGGAAGCGGACTTGGGACAGATCGAGTTTCCCGGTGGATATCAGATCGTCCAACCTGCCGGGTGTTCCGACCACGATGTCGACCTGGGAAGGAAGGCAGGTGACGATAAACGATAAACAGAAACGCGTCCGTCAACAAATAAAAGGGTGACGCGACGCTTACCCCACTTTCCAAAACGGACATCTGTTCTTTAGCCGCCACGCCGCCGATGATCAGCAGATCCCTGTAAGGGCGCACACGCGATCAGCTCTGGATAATGCAACACTCAAGATGTGTCGCACAATGTCCCTTCATGCTCACCGTAGTTTGGGGTTTTCCACGTATTTCTTAAATTGGTTCACGTTGTTCAGGGTCTGCTCGGCTAATTCCTTCGACGGCTCCACGATCAGCGCTTTAGGGGCGCCGGTGCTTGTTTTGACCTGACTCACCTTGGCACTCCCTACACACACACACACACACACACACACACACACACACACACCTTTCCACAAAAACTGACTACTGCATAACTCATCATTAACCCATGTACTATATTCAATGCACAAAATATTATTGTTCAAAAATCTTATCTACCCACCAACAATCTAATCCAACCACCAATCAACCCCCAACCTAACCAACCACCCAACCCTTCCACATACCTCCCCACCAAGCAAGCAACCCACCCCACCTTCACCCACTTACTTAACCAACAACTAACTAACCCAGCCACCCACCAAACAACCCGCCCTCACCACCCTCTCACCTACCCCCTCACCCAATGGCCCGACCCCTCCGACCCCTCCAGCCCATCTATTCCCAGGTACAGAGGAGGCTGTAGCTCACCGGTCTGAGTGGTTTTCACCACGTGACCATCCGGCGCCTGATCCAGAGCAGCGTATCCTGCTTTCGGGGCATTTTTAAAAGACTCTCCCCCAAAGTTGAACTTCAGTTCAGCATTCTGTTCATTAAAAACCAGCAACATGACAATTTTAACGACGGTAATAAACAGCAAGAATAAAGAGCTTCAGCGAGCGTTATTACAGATTAAAACAACGTGTGTGGAAAGTTAAGAGAAAATAAAAACGGTGTTAAAAACCATGTTAGGAAGAGCTGGGGTTCACCTTCAGCACACACGAGGCGAAGAACGGCTGATTTTTCAAGTTCTTGGGAATCTCAAACGCCAGGCCCAGATCATTCCCTGAGGTTCACAAATTATATTCCATATTTTTTTGTTTTTAAATTGTTATTGTTTTTTTTAAATATTGGGTAAAAACACTCATACCGTTTTTGGAGAAGGACACATGCCCATTGTCCACGTCGATGTAGCACCCAATGGTGTCATGCATAGTGAACTCCTGTAACAAATAATAATAATAATAATAATGATTTACTGATCAGCGTTCAGTTGCAGGTCACATTTATGTGCATGAATTCACTCACCTCCCCATAACTATCAAACTGCTTATTGTGGGATTTCTTTCCCGTCCCTCCAAAACCAAAGCCGAATTTATCCGTACCTGCACGTATAAATACATAGTTCCATATAAACGTACACACGTGCCATCAGATTTAGAATATTTTCTCCCCTCTGCACTGCCAGGTTCCTGCACAGGTACAGAAGTGGTTGTATTGGAGTCCTGCTGGTTGCTAAGCTGTTGCTATGTTATACCTCCTAACATGGTACTAGATGGTGATTACGGTATTCAAAAATGTTGCTAGCATGTTGGTAGCTGGATAGAACGGTATTTGGGTTATTGCTATGGAGCTGCCATGTTACCACGGTTGGTTGCAAAAGTGTTGCTGGGTGGTTGCTATGATATTAGAAGGTGTGGATGGAGTGTTGCTAGGGTGTCAAACTGGTCAGAATGTTGCTAGGTGGTTGCTATAAGTTGCGGGCAGAGTGTTGCTAGGTGGTTGCTAAAAGATGGACAGTGTTGCTAGGTGGTTGCTATGGTATACAAAGTTAGGGGTAGAGTGTTGCTAGGTGGTTGCTATGGTATATAAAGTTAGAGGTACAGTGTTGCTAGGTGGTTGCTATGGTATACAAAGTTAGGGGTAGAGTGTTGCAAAGTGGTTGCTATGGTATTTAAAGTTGTTGACACTGTAGCCCCACGGCTGTGGTGCTATTCCTCGTGAAGCGACACTGCTGTGATCATACCCAGATCCAGAGCAGCCTGACTGGTGGACCAACCGATCCTGCACAATCCCTGGTCGTGGCAGCTGACTTCGTAGTAATACTTTCCTAAAAGGAAGAACAAAATATCACTTCTGATTATTCAGATTTCTACATCAAATATATTATACACTACAGCACAAACAGTTTTTATTCTGAAAAAGGTGAGATCAGACCTTTGTTCACGGCCATGGTGGAACGGCAGCCATGCCACTCCTTAAACTCCCTGCTCTGGCAGCAAACTCCATCGGGACCGATCGCTGAATGACGACATGAGACTAGCTTTATTACACACCTGAGTATTTTCAGAAAAATGCTCTTTAAAAAAAAATAAGTAAAAAGTGGAACACAGTAATCCTGATTCTGGTTTTAAACTGAAATAAACTGGATTCCCCTGAGTGGGTGGGTGGGGGGCGCCAAGTGTTTGTGCATCAACACTTTTTATTACAAATAAGAAAAGAAATCGGAGGAATTTTTAATTTAAATCAAAAATCAATGGCTCACCGAACGCTGGGCTTCGGTCGTATGGGTTCATCTGCCATTTATTAAACACTGCAACATAAAGAAAAAGTACCTTCACTCTGATGAGAGAGCATCACCACACATCAGAGCTGAGAGGAGGATTTACTGATCAATACTCTTTCTTTCCCATCAATCGCAGAGACACGAGCCAATCACAGTCATCTGTGAGCTCATGTATGCACAAGAGGGTGGATAGCACTTTTCTCAAAGTGTTTACATTTTTCATACGGGAATTTTCCCATAAATTAACAGAGAACAATTTCTCCGACCTGCCCCTCCGGTCTTCACTGCAGTCCGGCCTTTCTTTCCCTCCTCGTGATCTTTCAGGGTCTCGTATACGATCTGGATCACTGGGATGCTGAAAGCCTACAAAAGAATCAGACATTAGAGAAAGGAAATGATGTAGAAGGGTTGTGGTGGATCAGTGGTGCCCAGGTCCCAGAATGGAATGCAGCGAGACAGGGCACTTTGGAACTTAAATTAATTACAGCAGAGACTCGGCCGCCCAGTGTGGAGCTTCCCCTCAAAAAGAGACACAGTGGTTGTGACACCCCATCGTGATGATACTAAGGATACCAGAGTGGACTTGTCTGTGTCTGTATTATATATATATATATATATGTGTGTGTGTGTGTGTGTGTGTGTGTGTGTGTGTTTTAACCTACCCCAGTTTTGCCACTTCCTGTTTCAGCAGCCTGCAGAAAACAGTTCAAAGAGACAGCATGAACAAAGCATACGTGCATTATAACACAGGCTGATCATTCTGCGTGTGCATATGTATGGGGTGGGATGGGGCCGTTACCATGAGAACGTCTCCTCCGCCCAGGATCAGCGGAATGGACTCGGCTTGGATGTCAGTGGGAAGCCTGAGAAACATCAATGTATAGTCACTGCTTTTGTTGTTTTTCATTCATCTGTCCACAGAACCACATAATCCTGCTCGGGTCACAAGGATTCTAAAGTCCATGTCAGTCAACTGTGGGCAAAGCTGCACCCTGGAGACCTTGCCAGTCCATTGCAGAGCGAATACACATGCAACCATTCACACTCACACCTAGGGGCAACCTGTAAACAACCAAATAGCCTACTGTGTATGTTTTGGGTCTGTAGGAGGAAACCGGAGAGCAGGTACTGGGATAGCGTGCATATATTTGTACTATAATTTAGTTCGCTAATTGTTGCGGTCTCTGTGTCAGTAATGCATGAATTATCATCACGGAATCCATAAAGTACATTCAGCTATCGATCAGTCATTCATTTTCTGAACCGCTTAATCCTAATTAGGGTCGCGTGGAGGCTGGCGCCCATCTCAGCTGACTCCGGGCGAGGGCTGGGTACACCCTGGACAACTCGTCAGGTCATCACTCACACCGAGGAGCAATTTGCCTACTGTGCATGTTTTTGGACTGTAGGAGGAAACCGGAGTACCTGGAGGAAACCAAGACAAGCACGGGGAGAACATGCAAACTCCACACCGAAACACCCAGGCTGGGAATAGAACCCAGGAGCTTCTTACTGTGAGGCGAACATGCTCACCACTACACCACCATACCTCCATCTACCAATCAATCAATCAATCTCTATTTATCTATCTGTCTGTTTGTCTGTCTGTCTAAGACCCACACAAAAGGATTTGAAGCAATTTCTAAACAAATCCCTATATGGAGAGCACTAAAAAACCCCATCATTATTACATCCTTTTTATGAGTAATATGTAGTTTATTTATAGAGAGGGATGAGGGACACAGCCCGTGTGGAGACAGTTGGATGTTATTATTAACTCACAGCCAGTCCATCTCTTCAACGGCCTGAGCGATTTCAGGCATCACACCCATTTCTACAGGAATAAATAAATAAAAGGTTACACTCACAAATACAGCAACATACACAAAAATAATACAAGGTGCACATATTCAATATTAATAACTAGAAATAGATATATTTTACCAGAAAACGCAGCCATGGTTGCCTACACAAATCAACCGGATGTGACGTACTGTTTAAACCGGTGCTTAAAAATGAGTGTCCGTGTGAACCAAGCAGCCAATGAACCTTAGTTCCAGGTTTTAAACAAATAAAAAAAAGATCTCTCGCTACTAAAACGTCTCAATTTCAACATTAATATTCGCTAAATACTTGTTACTAATCTTTAAATTGTTATCCATGCTTCTACAGTCTAAATCATACAACTTTTACAGTCTAAATCATAAACGCTGACAGGATTAGTGACAGCATTCCACGTCATTCCATGACTTGAGGTTTTATAGTTTGAGCCCATGGAGCCACCGTAGTCGCGGTGACGTAGTCGCGAGAGCGTTTCATTACAAACATGGCTGCTGACTCGATATTGGAAGATGAAGAAGAGAATATTTTGTATGATTTACTTATTAACGCGGAATGGCCACCGGAAACAGATACGCAGGTTTGTACGGTTTCCAGTCAACGCTTTTAACAGATAATAGACACTGAGGTATGAATATTCTGACGCCAAACTGTCAAAGCCACGTAGTTCAGCGCGAAAGGTTCAGTTCTGAATAAGTACTTGGTCCCTATCTTGGTGCACTACAAAGGGTTTATAAATGACAGCGTTCACATAGTGTTTAGTGCACTACTGTTTATACAACCCAGTCATATGAGATACGGTTCACGGTTTAGCATAGAAAAAGCATTGTGGTGGTTTTTTTTTTGTTTATATATTAATTACTAAATGCATTTTGAAAAAAATGAAAATAATTAATTTATCACGCATTTGTTTAATTTTTGTTGTTTTATTTGTAGGCACGAGGATCAAAAGAGCGCAGTTCCTCTCTTATTGCCAAGGCTGTGACAGGTATCAACGCCCAAATACCAAATTCCACTTTTATTGGTTTCACTTGAAAATATTAAATTAAAGGATATAAATCCTAGTAGTTTCTGTCATCCTGATCAGATTATTTGTATTACTTCATATAACACTGTTTTTATTTTATAACATATTTTGATGACTCCACCCTGTAGGTTATCTTTTCACCGCTGTGTGTTTATTTGGAAGCTTTATTTACTTGTTTGTTTGTTGAGTAGGTCAATAAGTTTGATATTGATTTGGAGGGTTTTTTCACCCCTAGGCTTGGGTGTGGTACAAGTAAGAAATCATTACATTTTGGAGATGAAATGTGCATGTGGACAAAAAAAAAAAAAATCTAGAAATCTCAAAAAAAAAAAAAAATTAAATGTTCTTTAATGTGAAGTGTAGTGTTCATCAGACGCCCACCAGAGGGAGACATTTCATTCTAACTATGCCAGGTTATAACAATCCCTTTGTGCCTGGTGGGCCGTACCTTACACTCTGAGCGGCCTTTTAGTTTAATCTTTTATTTTTGCATTTTAAATATTTTTAATTTACATTACTATTATTGTATTTGTATCATTGTTTTATTGTCCTTCTTATTATATTTTTCTATATTGAATACTGTATAAATAAAGTTTACTATTATTTTTAATCCATACTTTTACTAATAAAAGGAAGGGAAACATTTTGGGCATGTTTTCAAATATATATTTGTGATTTTCTTCCCCTTTTTTTGTCCCTTCTCAGTAACCAATAATAACTCATTTTGATTTAGATTTTTTTTTGATGAAACATTGTAATATCCTTGACTTTCTGTGATCATGCACTTGTGGGTGTAAATGTAGTTGATTTTCCTAATTTGGTTTGTTTATAATTATTATTTTAATATGAGGTGCATTTCGATATTCGTCCTCTGATCATTAAAACCATTATTATCATTTTCCAACAGGACCATTCCGCTTTATTCTACACTACCTTTGGTACAGGTAAGTTCTTAGCTGGGAAAAAGAGAATTGCATTATAATGTGATTAAAATAAGTTCCCTGTTAGGACCTCACAGCATGCACTGCCTCCTATCAGTATTCTTAAGATTTGGGTGTACAGTGTGGAAATTTGTTATTGTAATTTATGAAATTATCGCTTTATTCTAATATTACTGAGTTTATATGATTGTCTTTTTATATTTTATGGTGGGCATTATTTTGATTACATGCTGTGAATCCATAGAACAAACTTCATTTTTGCTTTTTAGCTTCCGCCGTCATTAAAGGTGCCAGAATTATGTTCTGTCCGTCCGTCCATCCCACTTGTTAATGCAATAACTTTGGAAGGAAGTGACCTAGGATCACTAAATTTGGTACACGGATCCCCCTGATGGGCGAATAGGGTGGGATTGTATATGGGTCACATTGATCTTGTTTCAAGGTCACTTTTACTACATTTGGCTTGTCAGGGCTTTTTAGTGAGAAAACCTTAGAAGGAAATGGTCTCGGATCACCAGATTTGGTGCATGGGATTCTCTCAGGAAGGCCTCGCTTGGCATTGTATATGGGTCACCTTTTATTTGTGTGAAGGTCACAGCAGTCAAGTTACTGAATTTTCTGTGTTTGGTTTGTCAAGGCAAGTTCGTGTGATAACCTTCAAAGAAAATGACACCGGATTGCAAATTTGTTGCATGGGTTGCCCTCAGGAAGCTCTCGGGTAGGATTATAAATGGGTCTGTGCTGTCATCTGCTGGACATTAAACATTCTTACACTCCTGCGTGCGCAGCGCGGAGGAGTTTTCTCATTCTTCGTTTGGAGTTGTATTTTTTTAAATGGTTCTAACATGGTGAGAATAATTTGCAAATAAGTGAAGCTGATTTGCCTTTCAGCCCCTCCAGTTCATCTTTACCTCCTGGGTTGGTTCGCCTGGCAGCAAAGCAGATCAACTGGCAGCTGGTGCTAGCAAGGTAATGCTAATGCTTCGAATTAGCACCCTGTACCTTTTCGAGTGATTTTATGTCATTTCATTCCACTTTTCATTAGTTTCATGGAGAAAACATCAGACACTTGTGTACTCTTTCTCTTATAAACCCCGCCCCTGTCAGATTTAGTCCCACCCAGCAGCCAGCTGTGTCACTATGTGGTGACGGCTAGCGTGCGCTTTGTTTAAGACACATGCCGCCAACTGCATCCGAATAAACTTCCTGGTTTACAGAAGTGCTGTCTGCCTTCTTCCACATACATGAGCTCTACTGATGCTGTGACTGACAGGAGAGATGCAGCATGCTCCTCCCACCGGCTATACAATATTCAGGAATCAGACTTAGTTGGATGCTTTGTGTTTTTGATTTTTACGTATGTTTACTCAGATAAAAACCTTTATTGTGATCTATTAATAATCCTGAATTATGAATTAACCAGCCTCGCCGTAACCTGTAGTGGGGTGTGTTGTTGTTGTTGTTGTTGTTATCGTCGACGCATCATAGTTTTTTTTCCTGATCCTCTAATCCTTTGTGTTTTCTCTCCCTCTTTTCTTTTCTTTTTGTTGTTGTTGTTGCAGTAATGGGAAGCTCCTGGCGGTGGTTCAGGACCAGTGTGTTGAAATCAGGTAATTCCTCTCATCCATCATTTCGAACGTTTCTCCCTCCAACAGGAAGCGGTGCATGTTTCTGTCTCTCGCTGCTGTCGGCCGTGTTGGGCTCAGCCAAGTCCGCCCAGGAGACGGATATTTCAGTACGGGATCCTGTTTGGGTTTGATTTCCTCTGTTCGCTCGTCTCAGTCGACGGCGTGTAAAATTACCAAGCGGGAAGGGAGCCGCAGGGCCGAGGGGATGGAAGTGATTTATTTTTATTATCTCTCACTAAAATGAGAGTAAATACAGGTCTGTTTTCAGTGTCTGGCTTCAAATCGCTCCACGACCTCCTCAGGCCCAGAAACGCCGCCGTGTAATAGTTGTGTTACGACTGCACTAGTGTTCCGGGGGTTAACTGCCTTTAAAGGTATTACTTATTGCATGTGCTGTGCATTAGTGGGGGGCGGGACGTGTATGAAGCACTGATATCGAGCACGAGGTGAAGTGTGGTTCCCTCAAGGTCACTCAAGGTTATCTCATTTGGAAGTCCGTACAGTTTCCTCCTGGTGTCCCAAAGCCACAGCGTGTCTGTCGGAACTCGTGTTGAAGACGTGAGCAATCAAAAGTCCCGTGACCTTGATCGTCACCTTTCAAGGTCACTCAAGATCAAAGGTATTTGTCTCATTTGGAGGCCTGTATTATACTCTTCCCTGTTAGTTTTCCGTAGTAACACGTCTGCCGGCACTGAAAATCCTCCGACCTTGAATTTTGCCTTTCAAGGTCACTCGGGGTCAGGGGTCACCGTCTAATCCGAGAGCTCGTTCATGTACGGTTTCTGGTTAATGTTCCCTTCAGTGCTTATAAGCACAGAACCTCGAAAAGCGTTGTGACCTTGCTTTGACCTTCACCTCTGACCTTGACATTCCATGATCAGGTTATCTCTGGCGCTCGGGACGAGAGGAGCCTCTGCCAAGTTTAGTGTGGATTTGTTTGTAGGCGTGGTCTGGATTTTGTTTACAGACAAATTGAACAATAAACAAATGAAGCAATTAGCGTCCGCCGTCCAGCCAGGAGCGGAAACAGCCCCATATCCGCCAGGTAACGAATCTCGGGGGGTGTCCGCGATGTCTCAACGAGGGGAAACAACTAAATGGATAGGAAGCGATGCGGACCCATGCAGGACATCGCGGCGCGTTTTCCTGCGGTGATACCGGGCTGATCAGGCTTCCGACAGGCCGCTTTATTAGTAACACGTCCCCCTTTCTTGTGTTTTCTCAGGTCGGCCCGGGACGACTTTGGATCCATCGTCGGAAAATGTCAAGGTACCGCGTCACCCTGCTGCTCAGGCTTTCCTGCCACGCTCTCTCTCTCTCTCTCTCTCTCTCTCTCTCTCTCTCTCTCTCTCTCTCTCTCACTCTCTCTCTCT
>JAQNCB010000023.1:7332480-7345176 GCA_030068295.1 Euristhmus nudiceps | reverse complement strand
CTCTCTCTCTCTCTCTGTCTTTATCTCTCTTGTTCTCTCTCTTGTTCTCTCTCTCATTCTCTTGTTCTCTCTTTCATTTCTGAAGCTCACATCATCACCCTTCATGTA
Organism: Euristhmus nudiceps; assembly: GCA_030068295.1. Lineage (NCBI taxonomy): Eukaryota > Metazoa > Chordata > Actinopteri > Siluriformes > Plotosidae > Euristhmus > Euristhmus nudiceps. The sequence goes on along the minus strand of JAQNCB010000023.1, from coordinate 7,345,068 downwards.
TTTTATATCCGTGTCTTTGGACTCATTTGAACAAAATAAAAATTCCAGATGAAAAACATCTGTGCTAGTGTTCCTGCATATAAACGCTAATTTGAGGGAAATCGCAGGATTAATATGCAATCAGTTGAGCTCGACATTAAAACCTGCCTGTATTTTATTTTAGTTTTTATTTTTTTTCTGATTATGAGCGTGTTTGTCATATTTATTGAGTGTGAACACGTCTTGGCGAGGATGCCAGCACAATTCCTTTTATGTGTCTCAAGAGCCGAGGGGGAACTTTGGAAGCACGTCGGCTTTTAAATCTCTCATTTACAGCCGAAAGCCTGAGTGAAGCAATTACAGCTCAGACAAACACATCTCACACCAAATCAACAGGAATACTAATGAGGTTGTGTTTCTGCCGTGCACTCTGTTGCCCAATCTAAGCTTAATATTAACCACTCATAACTTTTCCTAATGAGTTCTGGCTGAAGCAGATCGCTATGAATTAATAATCACGAAGGCCGCGTTCGCTTTTTGGAATCTTGCCCCCTGAGATTCGGAAACAAAAATTCCTAAATACACAGGGCGCCGCAGAGGTCGCATGCTCACCTCACACCGAGAAGGTCCTGGGTTCGAGTCCCGGGCTTGGCAAGGACACACCTCTTTATCGTACTTTGTGCGTGGGTTTCCGCCGGGTACCCCGGTTTCCTCCTACAGTCCAAAAACATGCACAGCAGGCGACGTCGCTGTTCCAAATCGCCCCGAGGTGTGAGAGTGAGTGTGATTGGCTGCGCGTTGGCCCTGCAGTGGCCTGGTGGGATGCTCAGGGTGTACTCCGCCCTCAACCAGAGTTGGCTGAGATGGGTGCCAGTTTCCCTGCAACCTTAAATAGAATTAAACAGCTTAGAAAAACGAGCAAATTCATTAATATAGTGTATATATTTACATATATTATTATTAACATCTATAATGATATGCATGATTAGTAACAGGATTTTGTTGTATAGACGATCTAGTTTTAATGATCGAACGCATTATTGTGTGTGAAAGTGTTACCTGGGCAGAACTGGGATTAAGTATGCTTTTACTGAAATAAATAAATAAATAAATAAATAAATGGTGGAATAGAGCTTAGGGATCTCCAGAGACAGTCGTGAATTTCCATCCATCCGTCCATTTTATGCCACCGATCCAAGTCTGGGTCGCTGGGGACCAGTTAACCCGTTGCTCATTCACTCACTCATTTGCCAAACCACCTCCTCCTTCTCGGGTCACAGGCAGCACTGTACATGGTTCTGAAAGAAAAATATATCTGGCCGTTCCATCATCCTGGCACTGGTTCCAGTTTCCTTCCTCCTGGCGCTGGGCCTGTGTTGCACTTTCCTTTCTTTGATAACATGCCATGATGTCTTAACTGGTTTATTGACTGTAAATAAAAGAAAAAAGTTTTGAAGCTGGTTAAGGAATGAAGATCCCGCCCCCAACTCCCCCCATAAATTTCAATTAAATTCCTTTTTATTTATTTTTACAATTAACATTGTCGCAAAGCAGCTTGACACAGTAAAACAAATTTAATAAAGAATTTAATCATTTCTTCTTTAAACCCTATGCATCCGTAATGATCCCAGACTCAAAACGGAAACCCGCCCTCATTAGGGTGAGACCAGATACATATACAAACCATGCAGCACAAACTTCAGTTTAACATGAAGTCTAGTTGGTTATACCACAACTGTAAGTCCTAAATTATTTTAGTAAACGAGTTTATATCACCAGCACTGGAAAGTCATCTACACATCTAGGTTCATATGGATCATCATCAGCAGGGGTGAGGGGCTTCCAAGATGAGAACTCCGGCCAGCAGTAGTGCACCAGGATGGATCATAGGACTCAGAAAGCATCAGGATCACCAGTGTCTCAGAAGTAGCATGTGTATCTCAACAAAAACATGAGAGAGAGAGAGAGAGAGAGAGAGAGAGAGAGAGAGAGAGAGAGTGAGGGACAGAAAGGTTGTTAGGTATGCTCATAATGAAGTAATGGTAAAGTATTGCCTCCCTGTCATGTGACTAAACCACTATGACACATGATGCTGCCACCTGAATCTTTATGAACTGCTGTGCATATGAATTCAGTGGTGACCAAACACCCTTAGAGGGAAAGCGCTATCTGCCTGCTTGTGTGCACATGATTGTGTACACATGACCGTGATTGGATAGCGATCACATCCGAATGCGTATGACACCCCAGCTCGGCCAGTTCGCTCTCGTGGACTTCCGGCTGTGACCGGCTGCAGCATAAACCCAGATTGGAACCTGCGAGCTCAAGCTCAAGGTTGACAGCCATGAGTGTCCTTGATGCACGACTCAGGAGCCCAGACTAGGATTTATTGTTATTATAAATGGCAAATAATAAAAAAAAATATTTTGGCAAATTGATGTGCATTCAAGACGTGCCGCTATTGAATAACAACTGATAACATCAGGGCACATCACAGCGTTTTATCTCTTTTTACAAAACATCTTTACAATAGTAGTCGAAATTGCCTTAACACATCAAATGTCATTTAAAGTCATTAAAATACATAAAAGGCTCGCTTGTGTTTGTTGCAAGTCACTATAGGCTCGGCTGGCGTCCTTTTAGTGCTCACTGAATGGTGAATGGTGCGCGACAGTGGCATAGTGATTCACGCGGTTCAGAAAAAGAATGAATGAATGAATGAATGAATGAATAAATTGCCCCCTTGGTGTGAATGTGAGTGTGAACGGTTGTGTGTACATAAAAAAATTCATTAATAAAAATCATCGGTTTAAACAAAAAGAAAAAAGGAACATATGAAGCATGAGCATCAGAAGGTGTCAGGAGTCGGGGTTTAGATCCTTCCGAGCTGTAAATTGCCCAGAAGGGAAGAACTACGGCACGGGATTCCAATTAATGAAGTCGAAAAGGTCAAACCTGGAAAAAAAGAAAAGGAAAATAAATAAATAAATAAATAGCCACATGCACTCATATAAATTGCAAATACGTATACACACGAAGAAAAGGTTACGCGAGCTTGTGAATGGAATATTTATTCAAGTACTCAAAAATCTCTCGTGATCCCTCATCAGTGCGTTCCCTTCCGGTAACTTCCACAAACAGAAAATGAGGTTTGTGGATGGTTACGTGTTGGCTCGAGGCGATAATGTAATAACCTTTCAGAACTCTTCAGAACTTTCTCTGAGGCGGTTCGGATTTATTCATAAGGGAAGCTGCACAACACACAACACGGCGCAGCAGCAAACAGTTGCAGTGGTGAAAGTGGTGGTGGTGGTGGTGGTGGTGGTGGTGGGGGGGGGGGGGGGGGGGGGTGGAGATGCTGCATAATGCTGTACACGTGTGTAGAAATTATACTCCTGCAATATCTCAGCAGTTTAGGTCGTCCTGTACCACATATACATTAACTACATGGACAAATGCTAACAGAGGTATCACCATGACACCATATTTGTTTTGTTGATCGTCGGACTCCAGGTTTCATTGCTCTTTCCTGCTGGAATAAATCTCTCTCTTCTGAGACGGCTCTCCACGAGGTTTTGGAGTGTGCGATGTACAGATTTGTGATCATTCGTTCACGAGAGTGTGATGAAGGTCAGCGCCTGATGTCAGGTAAAGGTGACTTTGGGGCAGTTGGCATTCTCCCAAACATGCTGACTGGGGTTGTGGTCAGTACTCTGTGCAAGCGACTCACGTTCTCCCACTGCAACCTTGGCAAGGCATGTCTTCATGGAGCTCATCGTGTGCGCTGGGGGGACGGTCATGCCAGAGCAGGTTCGAGCCTCTTCGTTCTTAGTAAAGGGAAATTGTAACCTGAGAAGGAGGAAGAAGAAGAAGAAGAAGAAGAAGACTCTGCACAATTGTGTGCTTTGAACTTTGGGAAGAAGCGACATACTGTGGGTACGATGGCGATGCATCCACCAGCTTTTGTCCGTATCATCTCCACAAGGACACATCAGTTCTTTTTTTTTTTTTTTTAATCATTTTTGTCACTAACAACCGTATACAAGAGGAAGCAAATGGTTTCAGAAAGACATCATGGATTTGAGTCCATTTTGTTTTTAAAAGACACCACTGTATTAGGATGAGAAGCTCGGCCGTCCAGGAGGAGCTTGTAGAACCACTGCTCCTCTGCGTTGAGAGGAGCCAGTTGAGGTGGCTCGGGCATTTGGTTGGAATGCCCCCCGAACACCTCCCTGGAGTGTTTTGGGCATGCCCAACCGGGAAGAGACTCCAGGGTCGACCTATAACACGCTGGAGGGACTATGTCTATTGGTTGGTCTGGGAATGTCTCGGTGTCCCCCGGGAAGAGCTGGAGGAAGTGGCCGGGGAGAGGGACGTCTGGACCTCACTGCTTAGGCTGCTGCTCCCACGACCCGACCCCGGATCAAGCGGAAGAAGAAGATGATGATGATGATGATGATGATGATGATGATGATGACCACTGTATTATGCATTTATTTAATAAAGCTCCTTGAATGTTGTTATTGTCGTCCTCTGTTTATCGGAGTTAAAGCAAAAGCAACAGCTTTTTATATCATCGAGGAATCCCAACACCCTCCGTTCTGAAGAGATGGTGTTATGGCACTCGAGGGATGATTGAGCGGTATTAACGGGGTTGAAACAGACTAAGAATATTCCTCACACCACTGTAACACCTACACCAGCCTGGACTGTTGACACGAGGCAGCTTGGCTCCATGAATTCTTTCTGTTGGCACTGAGATCCGACCCCACCATCTGTGTGCTTCAGCAAAAATTGAGATTTATCAGACTCGGTAAAATGGAGTTTTATTCTCCCGGTCCGAAGCCCAGTGAAATCCCTGTTGTTGGCTGTCAGAACTGGAACCTGATGTGGAGTGAGCTGGATCCGCCCAGTAACCGCTTCCATCAAGGAGGTTATGTTTACCTCGGCGTAGGTTCGTTTGTCTGTCTGATTTCCTGCCCACAGTTTCTGACAGATTAATCTGAATTTTTTAGGATGGGTAGGTGAGCACTCAGGGATAAGTAAGTATAACCATCAGTCAGGCTCAGTCGGTATGTGGTGTGTGTGTGTGTGTGTGTGTGTGTGTGTGTGTGTGTGTTTAAAAAGCGTAGTGCTAATCTAATTACTGTCGAAAAAGGTACGTTTTCAGCTGTTTCGTTTGAAGATACCCAGTGACTCAGCTGTCCGGACGTCCAGATGAAGTTCTTTCCACCACCTTGGAGCCAGAACTGAGAGGAGTTTAGGGGCGTGTTTCACTCGTCCCTTGGTAGGACGGACCAGTCTAGCAGTGCTAGAGGACCTGAGGGAACGCAGTGCAGTGTGGGGTGTGATGAGTGCTCTGGGGTAGGAAGGTGCAGGTCCATTTTTGGCTCTGTAGGCGAGTGATAGTGTTTTAAATCTAAAGCGAGCAGCTACAGGAAGCCAGTGGAGCGATCGTAGCAGTGGTGAGGTGTGGGAGAATTTGGGAAGGTTGAAATTCTGGATCATCACAGAAATGTATAATTTATATTTTAAAAAAGGAAAATTTTATCTCTAATAATGGGAAGTTAAAAATCACATTTCTGTCAAAAACTGGCAATTAGAATTTAAAATAAGGAATCTGACTTGTTAAGTTTAGAAGCTTCGCCTCGGCAAAATTTCATCAGATCAGGATAAAACTTTCAGGGGAAACTCGATGTGTTTTGTTATAGTCAGTGAAATCAAATATACAGCAGCTGAAAACGTTCACTTATTGATTTCACTGGGACACAATCTTGATGGGGGTTTGCGCTCTCTGAGTGTTCGTCTGTCTTTTGTTCTTTACTGTCTTTTGTTTCGAATGACCTGATTTGTTTGTAGGACGTATTGTGTTGGTTTTTTGACAGTTGAATTGAGGACACAATTTCACAATTGCAAATTAATCATAATTTTCAGACACAGATTTATATCTTATAAATAAATAAAAGGAAGACCTTCGCAACTGTATTTGCGGGAAAGTCACCGAATATCTTTATTACGAATATTTAATCTTCCTATGGGTTTTTTTTGTAAATGCCAGCAAGGTTCAACTCTGGGGTCGGTAATTTTTTTCCTGTATACACAAATGGTTGAAATGGTCGTTAAACCCCAACAGAAATCAATAATCAATAACAATGACATTTGAAAAAGGTCTGATTTAAAAAAAACCAAAAAAACAAAAAAAACATCTGAGCAGTATGGTGGTATAGCGGTTAGCACGTCCTCCTCACAGCTAGAAGGTCCCGTGTTCGATTCCCAGGCTGGGTGTTTCTGTGGGGTTTGCATGTGTGCGGGTTTCCTCTGGGTGCTCCGGTTTCCTCCCAAACATGCACAGTCGGCTTATTGGCTGTTCCAAATCTAAGCGTGAGTGTGAATGATTATGTGAGTGTTTGCCCTGCGATGGCCTGGCGAGCTGTCCATGCTGTACCCTGCCTTCGCCCAGAGTTGGTTGAGATGGGCACCAGCCTCCCTGCGACCCTAATTAGGATTAAGCGGTTCAGAAAATGAATTAATGAATTATTGATATATTTGTATTTAATCCCATAATTGAAATTTGATTCCGTATTTAACCCATCCAACGTGAGCGCGCGCGCACACACACACACACACACACACACACACACACACACACACACACACACACACACACACTCACGGACTCCGAGCAGAGAGCAGCCACATTGCAGCGCCCGGAGGGTGCTCACGGACTCTTAACCCCTAAAGGTGCAGGAAGGTGCTGCTCCCTCCCACCGCCACACATTGTTCCTGCCGGTTCAGGTATCGAACCTGCAACCTTTCGGTCCAAATCCCACTTTTTCACCTTTCTTTTTTTTTTCCGCCATGGCTCTGGAGGGCCGCAAGGGAAGGGCAGAGCAGGGCTTAGTGGTAACCCAGAAGAGATGATACTTTCAAAAATTTCAAAGCTTTCCAGACTACCAGCCCGAGCTTTAAAGAAGTTTATACATTTTAAAGCCTCCACATTCTGGTAGCTTCAATTTTTCCCAAAGTTCTCCTCAACCCTTACGAGAGTTTCAAAAAAAAAAAAAAAAAGGCAGAGTGGGAAACTTTTAATAAAACTGGTGCAAACAAACTAACCCGAGCATCCGTGTTGATATGTGTGGTGCACGAGGCCGCATCATTTCCTGCGACGCTACGCCGGAGCGCCGCTCGGCTCCCACGCTGCCGATGTCAGAAGCTTTGATGGGGAATCTCTTTCAAAGTGAGTTCTCGCGTCTCTTATGGGACTCGCTGGGCGACGGCGGCGGAATGAAGCTGCACGGTTTCAGACTCAGAATTTAAATCCAACTCACCCCCCCACTCCCCCCCTCCTCCTCCTTATTGGTACCCAGAACTACCCCCTGATCTTTAAAGTACTTTATAGTACGAACAGGGTGGGGAGGTGCAGAACAGCCCCAAGGCATGGACTCTCTAAGAGTCAGCACTAATCATGGAGTGAAAACTCTGCGGTTTGTTCCCCAGACGCGGTTTGGGTTCTCGCTCTTCGCCGGGGTTGCGTTGTGATGCGAGCGCGTAGCGATACGCTTCTGTACACGACCCTTAAGCTCCTTTACATTTTCAGGCAGAGTGTCTTCCTGTCTTTTCACTGTTTTAGATTACGGTCGATATAATAGCAGGAAGAAATATTTTGTCAGGTTTCCATGGCGACGGTCTCATTGGAGAAGAAGGAGCCTGCACTGTGGCTGTCTGTGGAGCTCTGTGTGCGTTTGCGGGAAGGAGAACACGGTTATAAAACACATGGACCGAAGGAGCCTTAAGGGGAAGAGGGTGAACTCTTTAAATTAAATTCATCCTCTAAACACGAACGCAGGCGTACTCGGTGCAGTGCGCCGCCTGCCGTACCTCCCCTTTTAGCGTGTGCTTGAACCGTGATCCTGACTCTCCTCCGAGGGCGCCGGTACCAGTTTATGGTTATTTAGTAACAAGTAACATCTGAATGTTTGGTCCAAACCCATTCAGGTGTTCGGGGAGCAGAATGTGCTCAAGATTTTTCAGAGATGACCTTACCTGACCTTGACCTTTGACCTCAGAACCTGCATCAGCTCATGGGTCATTTGTACCGAGTAACTAATGAAAGTTTGGTCGTAATCCGTCTCCACGCTCAGCCTGTAGAGCCTCTCGGTATGTTTCTCCGATGACCTTCTCTGACCTTTGACCTTTGACTTCAGAACCTGTACTTGTTTGAGTGGCCCTTTGTAAGGAGTCATCAGTAAGAGCCGCGATGGCCTGCTGAGCCGTCCAGGGTGTACTCTACCCTTGCCCAGAATCGGCTGAGATGGGCGCCAGCCTCCAAGCACCACAAATTTGGATTAAGCGGCTCAGAAAATGAATGAATGAATGAATGATTAGTAAATGTTTGGTCAAAATCTCTCCTACAGAGCACCCAAAAGATTTTTCTAAGATGACCTCATTTGACCTTAACCTCTGACCTCTGACCTTAGAGCCTGTACCACTTTATTGGCGGTTTGTACTGAGTAAATACTGAAGGTTTGGTTATAATCTGTCGAAATGGTCAGGCTGTAGGGCGTCTAAATATTTTTCTAAGATGACCTTGTATGACCTTAACCTTTGACCTATGACCTCAGAACTTGAACCAGTTACTCAGCTCTTTGTGCTTTGTAATTATTGAAAACATGATCTGTCCGGGTGTTCAGCCTGTACAGCGTATAAACTTTTTTCTTGTATGACCTTATGCGACCTTGACCTTTGTGGTATGACTTTACTAGGTCATTGACCTTTATTAATCAGTTACTGGTAAAGGTTTTGTTTATAATAAGAACGTCGAATGATACCAGTGACCAGAAAGAAGAGGCTAAAACCATTTCCAGTTTCGGAAATGAGAAAGACACTCACACTTTGTTGGAGCCCCTTTTTGCTCGATGTGATTAATCAGTGTATAAATCAACATGGCGTCGTTGCTCCGGTTGGTCCGGTCGAGGCTCAGCAACATTAATGTGGCAATAAAATGAACCAGCTGACGATCTGAATATCACATCAATGCCGATGGCTCGGATGTAAAACCAGGGACTCAAAATGTGAAAGAGTGGTTCAGGGAGCATGAGGAATCATTTTCACATATGTATTGGCCCCCCAGAGTCCCGACTTTAACCCTATTGAAGGACAGTAAAGAAATATAAATATAAAGAAATAGGCCATGTAGGACACAATCCCAACCCATTCATCCGAAGAAAAACAGTGATATTTTGGAGTAAAGTTAATCAATAGACGCCCCAGTCGCGCCTGACTGCAGGGTCACTCTCACTTTTTACTTCAATAATTGCCCAATGTATTATATCAAGATTGGCGTCAGTGGCTTCATGCGGTGAAACAGCCGCAAGTTCAGGACTGTAAATATCCAATAACGCAAAGAGCCCGCGTCCTATTGACGGAACACAGCTCCTTCTGGCGACAGATAATCAGTCTGTTTGCAGCCATGTCTTTCTCCATAAATATTCTTTTATTCGTAATTGGCAGATTTAACTCGAAATCATTATTCCAGAGTAGAAGTGACTATGAGTTCGGTGCAGCTTTCCACAGCCATATAAACCTTTATTTACTGTGCTCTCGCAGAGAGCGTGCAGGAGACAGAGAGCTTTGAAAATAATATTTCCATACGGTCGTGGGTAAACGTAGCTCGTATGTTTTGGACGAGAACGCTGCGATATGATATGATTGGTCTGCTGTTTGGGGATTAAACACAGTATTTTGTGTATATAGTGCTTTAATAAAATGACAGACACTTGCAGTTTTTCGTTATTATGTAGAGCAGGCATCCTTCATCATAGCCATCACAACCATCTATACCATCATCATCATCATCATCACCACCATCATCATCATCAACACCACCATCATCGCTATGATAATCATTACCAACATCCTCATCATCATCATCATCATTAACACCACCATCATCACTATGATAATCATCATTACCATCATCATCACCATCAACATCATCACGACCACCATTATCACCAAGATAGTCATCACCATCATCATGATAATCATCACCACCATCAGCATGATAATCATCACCACCATCTTGTCCATGATACTCATCAATAACACCACCATCATCATCATAATGACCATTTATACCATCATCACCATAATCCTCACCATGATAATCATCATCATCATCATTATCATCACCATGATAATCATCATCATCATCATAATCATCATCCTCATCGCTATCATGACCATCATCGTCAACCATCATCAACAAAATTACCATCATCATCACCATGATAATCACCACCACCATCATCATCATCATCATCATCATCATCATGACCATCATCATCAACCATCATCAACAAAATTACCATCATCATCACCATGATAATCATCACCACCACCATCATCATCATCATCATCATCACCATCATCATCATTACAATCACCACCATTAGCATGATAATCATCATTACCATCATCACCACCTTCATCATCATCATCATCATCATCACCATCACTATAATCATCACCATGATAATCATCACCATCATCATCATCACCACCACCACCATCATCATCATTACAATCACCACCATTAGCATGATAATCATCATTACCATCATCATGATCATCATCCCCGTCACTATCATCATCACTGAGATGGGCTTTAGCCTCCCTGTGACCTTAGTATGAGGATTAAGTGTTCTGGCAGATGAGTGCGAGCTCTGACTGATCAATGCCTTCATGCCTTCATGTTCCTTTATTTAATTCGAAGTTGCCTCTGAACATCACAAATGTTTTTGATCTTTCCTTTTAAGACTGCGCGCTCTCTTCGAGTTCTTGCAGGGAATCGGCGTGAATAGAAGGAATACGGCAAAAATCCATCAGAATACAAACATTCAGCAAACACGTACCTGCTGCAGCGACCGCGTTTACTGTTCGTACGGAAATACCTTCAGCTCTCGCGCTTTCAGTAAAGATTTATAAATTGTAATTAAATCCATTTCAATAAAAAGGTGAACGGCTCAGAGACGCTCGGGTTTGAACATGAAGGTGAATAGCTGCAGTCTCGGCTTATATTGATCACCCTGAACAGTTTCAGGCATTTCCAACAATATCTCAATAATATTTAATAGTCCTTGACTTTAAGGCTTAAAAAGGGCAGCTATAATTAGAGTATTGAAAACAAATAAACTATACTTCACACATGGCAGAACAGCCAGCGGGGGGTTGAGGGGGGGTTTCGGGGGGGGGGTTTGGCTGTATTTTTTCCCTGATCAATAATATCATTTCTTGTACATACGCTGATACACATGCTGTCGTTTTGTATTTTTTGCTGCTGGGAAAACTGTGGCGTGTGCTGTTTAGCATATGCGCTCACACGCCCGTTTATTAGCAACACTTGCAGGTCTGCTTGTTCACTCGGTTACCAAATCCACAGTTACCAGGCTCCTGAGTGAAAAAAAAAACCACCCAGTGAGAACCAGTTAAAAATTGAAAGAGGCTTCTGAGTGGCGTGCTGACAGGAGTTTATCGAGATATAAATAACTTTATTTTTTTTTATTTTCTACCGCGTGTGAATTTTGAATCCTGGTATTTTTTAAAGGGTTCTTTAACAATGTGAGATTTTTATTTTTTTTTGAAAGCGTCATATCACTGTACGTTCTCTGTAGAGATTGTGATGACGGTTCTACCGGAGGCGGGGCTTAATTACATTTTGCAGATGACTTGCATCGAATTTAAGCTCTGTGAAAAATTTTTAACGGATTCTTTAATATTGCGAGCAAAGACACTTTTTTGACATTTTTAGTTTCTATTATGGGTTGCTTGGCTTGGTGGAGGTTTGCATTCATTTGGTGGACATCAGACTGGTTATTCTGGAACCTGTCCCAGGGAACGCAATGTGAATATTAACCGACTGCTATGTTCTTCACCCGTGTGCACGTAATTGTGACGTACAGAAGCCAGTTGGCAAGTGTCTCGATTTTTTTTTTTTTTTTTATTTTCACCCTTTTTTTCTCCCTAATTTATTCGTATCCAATTCCCACCCATCAGGTGTTGCCTTCCCTGTCACACAACCACCATCGACCAGGGAGGGGCGAAAGCATGCACACCCGCCCCCCCTCCGTGACATTCGATGCTCGATACCCAGCCACCCGCCTCTTTTCGAACTGTGACGCTATATGTATTTGGGGGCGGGTCTGACACACCCGCTGCTTATACGAATGAGCTCACGGACACCCGTGATTGGCTGGCGATCGCTGTGAGTGACATGGAAGTGAGCGTATGTAAAACAATTTGGAGAATCCAGCTGAACCAATGTGCACGTCTTTGGACTGTGGGAGGAAATGAGAATACCCCGAGGAAACCCACACAACATCAATAATTACTTGTTTTTTAACACACGATTAATAATTAAATGCGACAATTCTGCAGTTCGATTACAACAGAAAGTTAGGAGTGGGCGTGTACTTCCTGGAAAGGCCAAACAATACTAACATATAAGGTTAAGAAAAGAGAGAGAGAGAGGGAGGGGGAGAGAGAGAGAGGGAGGGAGAGAGAGAGAGAGACAGAGAGACAGAGAGAGAGAAGGAGAGAGAGCGAGAGAGA
>JAQNCB010000023.1:7326792-7332380 GCA_030068295.1 Euristhmus nudiceps | reverse complement strand
GTCAGTAGCGACCTCTTGTGGCGGTTTCATGCACTTTTTTCCATATTTGCTTACTTTTATTTTCTATTAATATTTTTAAAAATCCGTGATGCACTGAAGCCGCAGAACCTGAAGCGCGATATAGCGAGGGATCACTGTATACAGTGGTTGGTTCCTACGAAAGATGGTCAGAGGTCTGTACTCGTTCACATGTGGGTACCCCCTGAACAACCTGCCCAACCATCACAATGCCAAACCTAGGGTCAATTTGGAACACCCAATTAGCCTAACATGCATGGAGATGGACCGTCGGAGGAAACCCAAGTTCCTGGATGAAACCCGCGCAAACATGTGGACGGCGTGCAGAGTCCACACGGGAGACGCCCTCGCCGAGTCCGAAGCAGGCAGGTATGATAGGTCATGTGACTCTCGCAGTGTGCTACAGTGATTAATGATTAAAAAGCACCGTAACATTTAAGACGTGGCTAATGCATAGAACGTTCTTGAAGGGGATCACTTTGTTCTACGAAAGGATAACAGCCGTGTGTGTGTGTGTGTGTGTGTGTGTGTGTGTGTGTGTGCTCTCAGGTCTACAGGTGTAAACGTGTCCCCTGCTGTATAAAGGTCTAATCGCCTCATTTGTCTCCGGTACACCACAACAAGCCATAAAATCCCAGCGTGAACCCCCACCCAGAGCCCGTGTGCCCCCCTGCTCTCTACATTTGTTGTTGTTGTTGTTGATGATGAGTCACGCTCATTGATCCTTGAAAATCAATTTGATTTTTTTTTTCCACCCCTCCCCCTCGAGACGTGACGGACCGCAGCATGCTCGCGGTCTTGCTTACCGACACAAAGGCAAAAATCGCCAGCGCTGCAGCATCTAAAAATAGCAGTCCTACCCTGACCCGGTCATCTTTCTGTAACTCGAGGCTTCTTTACGCTGCGGTTGCACCCTCTGCCCCTTCAAATAAATCCAGAGCTCGGAGGTGCGAGGTCAGCATCTCTCTGATCCGCAATCAATCTCCGCAGGCCGCGGGTCCCCGACTCCGGCTCCGGGCCTCGAGAAAAGTACAGCGCCATGTTGGATGGGTTTTACCCTTTATATTCCAAAATAATAAAAAATAAAAATGAGCAACACTGGAACCAAGCGACGTGGTGAGGATGCTGAACAGCGAAGCCGTGGGAGGGTTTTGGAGAAATTAATAAATATTAAACAATTAAAAAAACAGCATATGGTGGAATATTGTGACTCACTGAAAAGAACTACACTCAGCTTAGTCTTTGTGTGTGTGTGTGTGTGTGTGTGTGTGTAGGATAAACAAACCATTTTGATTCTGTTAAAAATAATAATAATAATAATAATAAACTCCCATATAAACCCTAGAATTTAATTCGAAGACTAATATTAGTGATTTTAAGACATTTGAATAGAATTCAAACAAATATCCTTTTAAGGTAAAGGGGCGGTACCGGGAGACTTGATTTCCAGCTGATGGGGCGGAGCCAGGAGGATAATATAAACGGAGACACAATCAATCAAATCAATCATCTGACAAACCGATTTAACCTGAAAGGGTTGCGAGGAGGCTGGAGCCTCTCTCAGCCTCCTCTGGGCGAAGGTGGAGTACACCCAGACCGGCTCATCAGTCCACTGCAGGACCGATTCATACAGTCACACCTAAGGGCAGCTAATCAGCCTGATGTGCACATCTTTGGACTGTTGAAGGAAACCGGAGTCCCCGGAGGAAACCCATGCAAGCACAGAAATGGCCTTGTCAAGCCTGGTTGTCGAGCCCAGGACCTTCACGCTGTGATGGCGCCGTGCGAACCACGACGCCACCGATATACTAACTGAAGTTAAAGTGTTTACCAAAAAAAATATGAATCATTTTTTAAACATGAAAATGTAATTAAAATTTGTGCATAAAAGTACAAGTGTATTAATTATTAAATAAACTGATAAAGATCTGGAGAAGGTTCTCTATGAACCGTACGAAGGGTTTGTACCTTAGCACACGTCCACTCCGGTACAGAGGGACTTTAACAGGAAATAAATTCTATCAGGGTGGTTTGTTATTAAGAGTCTGTACCAGATCAGCTTGTTCCCGTTCTCCAAATACAGCCTTCTGCCCCACTACCCTCGATTCGTAGCCTCAAAAAGACAACAGTGATGTCAGACTGTTAAAGAGGCTGAAGCAGAGAGGAGGAGGAGGAGGAGGAGGAGGAGGGGAGGAGAGGGATTCCTTGATGGCTGAAGAACAGTCCACTGCCACGACACTTATTGAAACAAGAGACAAACGAGCCCTTAGCCGAGACTGCTCCGCGTCTGGGTCTGTGATGAGCCTAAACCTGTTTCATGGTCCTCGAATGACCGCCAGTGTGCAACCTTTACCAAGCATTCATAATAATAACGATAATAACACTAGTAATAATAATAGTAATAGCAATAATAATAGGCGGCATGGTGGTGTAGCGGTTAGCACGTCCGCCTCACAGCAATAAGGTTCTGGGTTCGATTCCCAGCCTGGGCGTTTCAGTGTGGAGTTTGCATGTTCTCCCCGTGCTTGCGTGGATTTCCTCCGGGTACTCCAGTTTCCTCCGACTGTCCAAAAACATGCACAGTAGGCTGATTGGCTGTTCCAGATCACCTCTAGATGTGAATGGTTGTGTGCGTGCTGGCCCTGCGATGGCCTGGCGAACTGTCCAGGCCGTACCTCAGCCAGAGTTGCCTGAGATGGGCGCCAGCCTCCCCGTGACCCTAATTAGGCTTAAGCCCCTTAGAAAATGAATGAATGACAATAACAGGTCCACATTAAAGGGGCGGAGTCTTGGCTTTTATGCAAATTCAACCGAATCTGTCACGCAAATAAGCAACCGACGTCAAAGTACTCATCTATATTTCTCTGTATTACTCTTTCACTAATATAGACAAATAGATAAAGATTGCATTTCTACGGACCAAGAAAATAATAACAGAGTTCATGTTCTGCTTGTGCTTGCATGGGTTTCCTCTGGGTGCTCCGGTTTCCTCCTACAGCCCAAACACAGGCACGTTAATCTAATCAGATGTTTCAGTTCGCCCCTAGCGTGTGAGCGTGAATGGTTTTATGTGTGTTTGCCCCGTGATGGCCTGGCCAGGGGTTCAGGGTGCACTCTGCCTTTGCACAGAATGGGCTGAGATGGGCAGCAGCCTCCCCACGACCCTAATTAGGATTAGGCGACTTGAATAAAATAACCTGATTGTTCGATTATCTTTCTGAAGGATTTCGAGTGACGACAAACTGGAACGATCTGTACAACTGCAGAAAGATATAAACACTCGGTCGCAGGGAACCTGAAGCCTATTTCAGCCAACTCTGAGCAAAGGTGGGGTTAAAGCATGGGCAGCTCGCCAATCCATCACATAACCAACACACACACACACACCGAGGGAAGATACAGAACAGCCCATTATCCTGATGTGCATGTCTTTGGACTGTGGGAGGAAACCTGAGAACATGCAAACCCTGCACAGAAATGTCCTTGCAGAGCCCAGGACTCAAACTGAGTTGCTTCCTACTCCAAGTTAGATGTGCAAACCACTGCGCCAACATGACCCCCCCCCCAGTATTCTTGATTTAATTATAGCATCTGTAATTTAGCACGTGGGCGGCACGGTGGTGTTGCCGTTAGCACGTCCCCCTCACAGCAAGAAGGCCTGGGTTTGATTCCCAGCCTGGCCGTTTCTGTGTGCAGTTTGCATGCTCTCCCCGTGCTTGTGTGGGTTTCCTCCGGGTACTCCAGTTTCTTCCAACAGTCCAAAAACATGCACAGTAAGCTGATTGGCTGTTCCAGACCTCCCTTAGGTGTGAGTGTGTGTGAATGAGTGTTGGCCCTGCGATGGCCTTGCGAGCTGTCCAGGGTGTACCCCGCCCTCGCCCAGAGTCGGCTGAGATGGGCGCCAGCCTCCCCATGAACCTAATTAGGATTAAGTGGTTTAGAAAAGGAATGAATGAAGCACGTCGTGAGAGCAGCTTCACAGGAATCTGTATCTTCATCCGGTGCAACAGTGGCAAAGAGAAACCCTGCAGAGGAACCCAACTCAAAAAAATAAGGAAATGCACCCTCTTCTGGGTGACATCCGATACTTGGACTAAGACTGAATAGTCAGTGCTGGATAGCGGCACACGACAGTGCAGTCGACGTGTGAAATGATCTCCTGGAGCTGGAGGAACATTTACGGCATACGTTTCAAATACCAAGCAAACAAGCGAGCAGAATTCAATTAGCCTTCGCTAAACTTTGAAATTGAAATCACTCTCTGTTGTGGACTACAGAGCTGTAAGGTGATCATCCACAGTCTAGACGCAAAATTTACACTCTAAAGGTACTGCAGGTTAATCAGTCTCCATACGCACATAAATATTAACCAATCCCAGCTGCAGCCAACACACGCTAATAGAAAAGTCAGCAGAGCATGACTGTAATTGCTAGGACTGCATAGTGCATCACACACACACACACACACACACACACACACACACACACACACACACACACACACACACACGTCCTGCAGCCACAACGACCTGTAGTTGAAGAACTTTCTGGAGCCGGTACAGCACTTACAAATCTGAAGGAATGAAACAGCTTTGCAGCACAGACGCTCACGAGTTTAACCTTAAACCTTTGCTTGATGACAGTTTAATGATCATAAATCTGCCCCATCAAAAAGGGCTGATACTCCGCCATCTGCTTTCTACAAGTAGCACCAACCAAACTCTCCCTGCCATATGCATCAATCATGTGAGCTTGTTAAAACGAAATGCTCTGCAGGCTTTTGGGCTTCAACATCCATGTCTAGGTTTCATCATCAAACCCAAGAGAATGAATTAAATAATTAATACAAACAGCACAACCATACGAGCTCCTTTTGCTCCGACAACCACAAACTCATCAGCGAACACTCCACCTGTTTATGAGGCTTATAATGCATGCAAGGCGCTCAATCACCAGATCTGCAATCTGCACTTCAGAATCCTGGGTTTGTTCTGTGGAAGTGCTCATCCTGCAAAGCCAGAGCTCACCAGAACTCACCCGGTAGGAGATGAGAGCCCTGCAGTACCACCGCCCCCACCCCCCTCCAAACTAATGCATACTAATGTAAACGAAACCAAATGCTCTGGATTGGGTTGCACGTGTAGAGACGCCTATAAAGCATGCAGCAGGCTCGTGAGGGGTTTGTGATGCTCGTTGAGATGCAGCTCAGGCCTGAGAGCGCGCAGGCAGAGGAACAACACGCTTCAGAGAGCAATCTAAGTTTTATTTCAATAAAACAAAGATTCTGTTGCCTAACTAAAATACAAAAATATGGACTCCGAGAAAAAAAAAGGAAGGAAGAAAGAAAAGAAAGAAATGAGAAGAATGTACAATTGTTGCGTGTTGCTGTAAAATCAGAAATCCAGACGTGGGGAAAGGTCGCAGTGTTCGGATTGCAGTCGGTACGCAGTGGCGCGTGATCTCCGAGCCTCGGGTTCATCTTCATCTGCGAAAGCTTTGGAAGGTTTTTTTTTTAATTATTATTAAAACAGAAAGCAAGACGGATCCGGACCGCGTGCCATCCGTTCCAG
>JAQNCB010000023.1:7253994-7264050 GCA_030068295.1 Euristhmus nudiceps | reverse complement strand
CCGAACCCCAACCCCAACCAAAACCCTACCCCTACCCCTACCCCTAACCCCAACCCCAACCCTACCCCTAACCCTAACCCTAACCCTAACCCAAACCCCAACCCTAACCCTAACCCTAACCCTAACAATAACCCTGACCCTAACCCTAACCTAGATGTTGCTCTAATTTGTCACTTCATACCAGAGGCGCAGACGGCCCAGACCAGGCAACCTTTCCCACCTTAAATGTAGCACAGGTTTTTTTATATCCCGCAGCGAGTTGGTGGTGTGCGCTCCTCCATCAGATGAATCTGTGTCTGTTTAACACACCAGTTTTTGCTGGAGCACAGTATGGACCATCTGTGATTTATCAACAGCAGCCGGTGTTCTGATGAGCTTTTGGCTCGAAAAGATTAAAGGTGTCAGGTCACCGGTCGCACCCGCACAGTTCGGTCATGAAAGGCCACCTGACCAGACAATGCCTTGAATGGAGACATTTTACAAGTCTGGGCTTTTCTTACTCGCTCTCTCACACACTCTCTCACTTATTTCCCGAACCGCTTAATCCCAATAGTGGTCGCAAGCAGGCTTGAGTCTATCTCAGCCAAAAGTTGGCGAAGCCAGGCGTACATGGACATGCAAAGGACTACTCCATCATGCCAACGAGATCTAGGGCTTTATAATTTGCGCAAGCCGAACTTGCGCCCGTCGGTCCTTGGGAGGCTGATGCTCTCAGAAGATGCCCCTTTAAATCCAGGAAGCAGGGAGTCTGGAAAACTGGGACAAGCGCACGTGGATGAAGAGCAAGGTGGCAGAGCCACAGCATTTGCTAACTGGATACTAAACGCAGGGTAGAACAGGACACCCGAGCCACACCCGAGCCCGAGCAAATGCGGCATGGTTCAAATGTTCACTGAAGTCCCGTGTGACCACAAGGTCCTGAAATGCTTCATGGCGTCCACCCATGCACCCACTTGTCACATCATCCGAACCCGGGACTTTCGCTCTGTGAGGTAGACATGCTCACCCTCACCCTACGCCACGATGCCACTCCATCTCAAACAAAGATGTATATAAATTCATATCAACCAACCAGTATGGCGTCAAATGGTGGCTAGCCTTCACCAACCACAGGGCAAGCAGTAAGTGTCATGGAGACGCGGCTTGTCCGGTGGTTTCTTGGCTTTGGCATGATAAAGAAGAATGTCCAAACAGTCATGGGCTTGGAACCAGTTGTTGAGAAGCGATGGACCATTTTGTTGATTTGGATACTGTTACCCATAGCAACAACAACAACTCAGTAACAAAGACAGCCGTGTGATGAAGCTTCTGAGACCAAAGACAAGCTGGCGCAATTGTAATACAAATATTTATCTACTGTTTAAAAGAGGAGCTCTGAAGATGTTTGCAAGAGTACGTTTACATAAACATGCGTACGTAAAGCAGGAGAATGATCTGCGAAGTGCAAGTGCGCTCAGCACCGACTGTGGCAGCATGCGTGCGGTGTACTTTTTTGGGTACGTTCATTGGGTTGCCCGTGTGTGCACACGAGGATGGACACGACGACAAGTTTGAGCTCACGGCTTTGCTACACTTGCATAAGTAACGAACTCCAGAGTTCCTCAAATACGGAGGATCTGCGACAAGTTGGCGTTATCTCCAGGGATACCTGAGGGATACCTGAGATCGGGAAAGGGAAGAAGAATCAATCAAATGCCTTTAATATGGTAACAAATACAGTGGTGCTAGCCTCTTATGCTAATGTTAGCTTTACATTTATTTATTTATCTTCAATCACCTCTATGAATAAATAATAAATCTCTTACAATAAACCACCAATCAACTCTTGAGGACACTACGGCCATGAATCGCGACGGAACTGCACCTACATTTTACTGAATATCATCACTGGATGCCACATTAGCAAACTATGTGAAGCTGTTGCATCTGGAATAATTTATTGTAAGCCAGGAAGAGTTATGTGTCTGTGCAGATAAAATCTGCTGAGGCGTTGCTTTATTTTCACAAAATTAGTTTTCCGCACTATCTACACTCTCACTCCCGTAAAATACCAGCAAAGCATTATTCGGCGTCAACTAAACGTAAAGTTCTCACTTCACTCACTCATTGTTCTGCTTGTTCCTTCTTGGGTCGCAGGGAGGCAGGAGCCCATCACGGCTGGTTCTGGGAAAAGGCAGGATACACCCAGAGCGGCTCACCAGATCGGCTGAGGGCAGGACCCGGGACATGGAAAATATGTAAATTATCACATCTGGAACATGGTAAATGTCTAACGTGGCACATCTGGAACATGAAAAATGTGTAATGTAGCACATCTGTAGCGTAGAAAAAATGTGTCAGGTTACACATCTGTAACATGGAAAATGTGTAACATGGCACATCTGTCAGAATGAAAATATGTAACGTGGCACATCTCTAACATGTAAAATATGTAAGGTGGCACATCTGTAACAGGGACAATGTGTAACATGGAAAATGCGGCACGTGGCACATCTGGAACATTGAAAATATGTAACGCAGCACATCTGGTGCATAAAAAATATGTCAGCTTACACATCTGTCAGAAGGAAAATGTGTAACGTGGTAGCGTAATCTCTAACATGGAAAATGTGTCAGGTTACACATCTGTAACATGGAAAATATGTAATGCAGCACATTTGTAACGATATGGGAGTGTTAACAAATAAACAAATAAACATGAGTTATTAGTAATAAACTGTGAATGTACATAAAGAGCAACTCTGGCGTCTGAACTCCAGTAAAAAATGAGATGGAAAAGTCTAACACACGTTATCGGGTTGAAAAGACGGCGAATCCTTTAAACAAGATGACGGGACCATGAACCCCTCTGCGAGGTAAAACGTAAGATTGCCGTGCTGTTCTAGAGCGACCGCTGGGTGCGCCGTGCCACGATTTACAGGTTGGCGTTTAAATAAATGGACAGGAACCTTCCCCGGGGGGTGAAATAAAATGTGGTCTTCAAACAGAAACAGTGCAGTTAAACAGGAAATATCATCTGTGCGACTGAAAATCTGACTCTGTCTTCCTAAGGAAGCCAAGATGTTGCCTGATGGCATCTGCAACCTGCAGCCCAGACCATCTTTGTTTAATTTTCCACTCGACTAATTCTGAATCCGTGAAAATGCAAAGCCTGCCAACCTCAATTCTGAACACGATCAGTGGGGTGTTATAGCTTACGGTGATTATATTCACCTGCGCCCTCGAGCTGCTGATCCATAATGAGAACGAGCGGCACTGCACCAAACGGAGGGTTCGAATTTACACATTTTGTGAATGTTCTTAAAGGGAAAGTCCGTCCTGGGTGACGTCTACTGTATATACGGGTTTACATTTATCATGTGATCTTCAGTAGGAGCCACGCTTTAGGGCGGCACGGTGATGCAGTGACTAGCACGTCCACCTCACAGCAAAAAGGTCCTGGGTTCGACTCACAGGATCAGTCAGGACCGTGTGTAGTTTGCATGTTCTCCATGGGTTTCCTCCAGGTACTCCGGTTTCCTCCCACAGTCCATAGACATGTACGGAGGCTGATTGGCTGTTCCAAAGCGTGACTGTGAATGGTTGCTTGTGTGTTGGCCCTGCGATGGCCTGCCAGACTGTTCAGGGTGTACCCCACCCTCGCCCACAGTCGGCTGAGATGGGCGCCAGCCTCCATGTGACCCTAATTAGCATAAAGCGGCTTAGAGAATAAATGAATGAAGGCATTATTAATATTATTATGACCTCCACCATGGAGGTTATGTATTATATTTGTGCGCTTATTAACAGAATTATATCAATCGTACTAGGGTCACAGTCCTATCTCAGCCAACTCTGGGTGAAGGCGGGGTACACCCTTAACAAGTAGGACTGCTTCCGTAGATCGCTGAAGTAGATTTCCTGTTTAGATCCATGTCGCTGTCATCACCGTAGCCCCGCATCACATGACCCCCATGCTGTCCCTCAGGGAAGAAGCAGTCGGTCCATTTGAACCTCCACTCCATCAGTGATCAACGGAATCCAATGATTTATTCAAGATCTCTGAGATTTGAGGGTTTTTTATTATTGTTATCTGTATGGAGTATAAGAAGCCCTGGGGTCTCTTCTACCCTCCTGCTGCTCTCGCACGGAAGAGATGAAGATAGAAAGAGCGTCCGAAGACGAGAGAGAGAAAGAAAGAAAGAAGAATAAAACCAGGGGAAGACAGTTCCGGAAAGAAATGTGTCTTCATCCTGTTCGCTTCACATCATCACGTCCATATCGATTCCGTTTTGTTTGGAGACGTCGGTTACGCTTTGACGTTCTAGTAGCCAATCAAGTGCCACCGGTATCCTTCACTCACACCCTCCTGTTCACCACAGATGCCATAACCATCCTTCAGATCATTGATTTCCTTTCCAGGAACAACTAATACGTTACTTTATTGTCCTCCGCATGTCCTGCTAGTCCGCTGCCTTTTCCTGACGGATGCCCCTTCGACCGACACGCTGCTTGAACTTGTTAAAAATGACATCGTTATTGGTCTGATACTGTACGCAGTACGCATTTGCGGAACGGCGGTGTAGCGGTGAGTACGTCCACCTCAAAGCAAAAAGGTCACGGGTTCGAGTCCCGGGCTCGGCAAGGGCGTTTCTGTGTGGGGTTTGCACGTGCTTGACCTGGTTTCCCTCTGGGTGCTCTGGTTTCCTCACACTGTCTAAAGTCATGCACGTTAGGCTAATTGGCTGTTTCAAATTGCCCCTAGCTGTGATTGGTTGCGTGTGTTGCCCTGGTGTGTCTGGTGAGCTTTTTAGGGTGCACCTCGCCTTCGCCCAGTGTCTCCTGGGATAGGCTCCACCCTCCCTGCGACCCTAAAAGTGGGATTAAGCAGTTTGGTATATGAGTGAGTGTATAAGTTCATGTCGATGTATTAGCATGGCCTGTAGATTGTGAGCTAATGGATATGTGTCTTAGAGACATACGGTGGATTTAAACGGTCCACACCAAATATTTTCAATTACAAAGGTATCGCCTGTGTACTCTGTTTAACTCTGGGTTCACACTGGGGCACGATGTCCATGATTTACGATTTGAGAGAATCGTGACGATTGTGGGAGGTTGTGAGATCAGATCATGATGATCTTGAGGGAAGTTGGTTCAGAATTTGAAATGAAGTCTCCATTTCAAAGTCTGAAGCCTTGATTAGATGACTGGATGGTCAGGTGGGCATGATTATGGTTGGAGCGAACATATTCAGGAAGGTAGCTCTCCAGGAGCAGGATTGAGCACCCCTGATCTTGAGGGAACTTGGTGGAATCATCATGATCTTGAGGGAACATGGAGGACTTGTAATGATCTTGAGGGAACCTGGTGGAATCATCATGATCTTGAGGGAACATGGTGGAATCATCATGATCTTGAGGGAACATGGAGGACTTGTAATGATCTTGAGGGAACCTGGTGGACTCGACATGATCTTGGTGGAACTTCATGGATTCATGATGACTGTAAAAAAGTTTGCCACGATTATTACGATTTGATATCGATCTGTGTTTGATACCAACTGTGATAGAATGTGGGAAGCACAGTTCAGTAACTGGCCTTAATAGACCTTGACGGCGCATAACAAACCTTGACGTGCCATCGTAGTGGATCTTGACGAACTTTTAAACACGATTCCTTCAAGTTTCCAATTTCTGGATGCAAGCTGCCTCCTTTTTATTCCCCGATGCTCCAGGTGTGCTCATTAATCATGGTTTGATTTTTTTTTTATCATGGAGATCATGGACATTATGCCCCAGTGTAAACCCAGGCTAAGGAATATGGAAATTTCAGGGGGTGATTAAGTCCATGTAAGGAAATAAGAGCTGCTCCATATCTGTGCAAGCCTCCAGAATAAAATATGATAAATACATTTATAGTGAAATTATTGAGATGCGTTTGGCGATTCTGTTGCGAATGTGTTAATCAGTGCTTTATTTTCACTTTTCCGTGAGATGTTAGCGGTTGTGCTACGCTGTATCACAGCAGGATGTCCCTCGCGCAGTTACAATAGTGTTTAATTAAACAATCCAAAACATAAAGGATGATTGCCATGTGTGAGAAAAACACAAAGAGCAAGAATTTCTTTTCTCAGTCTCCATAATTCCTGCTTTGTTCACATATTAATTAGAAATCCAGAGTAGCACAGATGGCTAACTTATCAGAACGTGATTCGGATATATTAAGTGGTCATGCGCTGGCTTTCAGAAATGACTGAGATCCTGGGAAGGAGGCGGCAGGAAGGATTTATCAAAGTACAGAAAGTTCAAACATTTACAGATAGTTCAAAAGTTTGGTGGATAAAAAAAATATTTATTTTCAACCCTGATTCATTATTTTAGAAGTAAGAGGCTTAAGAGAGGCACGATTATAATACCAACCAGCATCACTGTACGCTCACTTCATTCAGTTGTTTGCTAACCCGGGGGCAGGTCGGAGCCTGTCTCAGCTGAAACCAGGCGAAGGCAGGGTTCACCCTCAATACCATCAGACCATCACAGGGTGGTTAGCACGTCCGCCGCACACCAAGAAGGTCCCAGGTTTCGATTCCCGAGCTCGGGTGTTCCTGTGGGGAGTTTGCACGTTCTCCCCGTGCTTGCGTTGGTTTTCTCCGGGTACTCCAGTTTCCTCCTAGAGTCCAAAAACATGCACAGTAGGCTGACTGTCTGTTCCAAATCACCCCAAGATGTGAATGTGAGTGTGAATAGTTGTGTTGTGTGGTGGCCCTGCAATGGTCTGGTGAGCTGTTCAGGGCCCTGTCTTCAGCGAGATTCGGCTGAGATGGGTGCCAGCCTCCCTGTGACCCTAAGTAGGATTAAGTTGCTTAGAAAATAAATGCATGAATGAATTAATATCACTGAATGCTTGTCTTCACCCATGGTCATTCATACTGCACAAGTGTGCATGGAGAGAAGCTACTCACTGCATCAGTTACGGTTAAAGAAAAGCAAAATCTGTTGCCAGGTAAAACATATGAATCCCTGCAGTAATTTTTTTAATCAAAGACTCTGCAGGTTGGTCTTATTTGCATCTAAGTGGAGACTTTTTTTGAAAGAAAGCCGCTTTTTGTGCGGTTGAACATATGCAATGCGGCACGTGAGAAGCCGGCCAAGGACGTAGACCATTTGAGACCAACCATTGTTTGAATTATTGTGGATGAGTATTGATGCAAATAGATAAATAGTCACTTATACAACATTTTTAAATGATAACACCTCTAATGAAAACTCTACTATGTTTAGAAGAAACCGTTGATCCATCACAATCCACAAAGTAAAGCAGAAACATCTCAAATATTCATCAGCTAAGAAGTTCTTCTGCTGGAGCAACCGGCAAAGGATCCAAAATCCTACCCTGAAACAGATTGTCGGTCTGTATCCTCAGCCGACCTTTCAAGCGCTGCGTCACTTATCAGATCACCAGCCATGCGTACGTCAGTTCCTTCAGCGTCTGCAGGAGAACCCATCCACAATCCACAATCACCACGGTAACGAGATATTTGCTGGTCATATTTGATCGCAAAATGCAGAAATTATCTCAAGAGCACATCCACAGCGCAGGTTAAAGCATTTAGGGGACAACTACGTGCTTGTGAGCAGTTAAAAGCAGATCAATAAACACTCCCAGTGTATTCTGACAGCATATTTGATGTGTGCGAGAAGGATGCGGAGGTGATGGCATTGCTTTACCCTTACATCACTTTTACAGAGGTTCAAAGGGCTCGCAGTTCTGACTTAATGCTTGGAGTTAAAGGGAAAAAAAATAACACAGTTTTAATTTTCACCAAAAAAATGCATGAAAACACGATTACAAATAGCTGGGGCTCTGCTGGGAATGCGAGATGTTTACGGCTGGTGGTTGAAAGGACTCGTTAGGCATGTCAGAGGAAATTCTTCAAAGAGAATCACAGTCAAGGTCTTGTTCTCCCAGTTGCTGTCATTCAGGCAAGTCCAGGTAAGAAACTTCTTCTTCTTCTTCTTCTTCTTCTTCTTCTTCTTCCTTCATGTGCCAAGCCTATCCCAGGCTTCAGCTGCCACTGAGCACAAGGTTCTGCTACACATGGCTGATTGCATGAGTGTGGTATGTCTTCGTCTTCCCTCTCCACCCAACAACACCTGGTCTTCTCAGGTGGTCTGTCATCCAAATACTAACCACGTGACCCAGCTTAGCCTCTGAGATCAGATGGTATCAGGAGTTTTCAGGTTATTTCATGGGACATTTCATGATACTGGATTAAAAGGAGCCCACAGAGTCCTGCCAACAAAGCTTTCTCTGAGAAGTCAAGGCAAGAGCTAAGCACCATGGGATAGGAGTCTACTAGCAGGTAGCCATGCATGAAGGACATTAAGTTCTACTGTACTCACCATATCAGCAATTTGTTCAACAAATTCTACATTCATCCATCCATCCATCCATCCATCCATCCATCCATCCACCTGACAAGGAAGGCAATGCAGGTAGGGGGCCATAGAGATGTAGTTTCAAAGATGAATACTGGAAGCACCATGGATGGGAAAAGTATAAGATGAGAAGGTGATGGAGAAGGTTGGGACACCTAGAACTTTGATGAGGCAGATCCAAAGTCTGGTCCATGTCCTACATAAGGAGAAACTGGAACACTTGGTTCTTACTGAAAAGGTGGAGGAAGTCCTTGTTCTTTGTGCGAAAGCCAGGCATCCATCTGCATCTCTGTGACAATCTACGTACCCTGAGCTTGTGATTGGTGGAGGTTGGCCATCATTTGACTCCACACAGGAACACTGCATTTGAACACAGACTTGGGTCTGTATGACTTTGCATTGAGATGGGATGGCATGGTGATGAACTGTAGCAGCAAGAAGGTCCTGGGCTTGAATCTCAGACTCAGCAGAGGTGTTTGCATGTTGCTTGTGTGAGTTTCCTGGTGGCAGTCTGATTTTCTCAAACAGTGCCAAAGACAAGCGCATTGGCTGTTCCAGGTTGCCCCTTGTTGTGCTCGTGAACGTGTAACGGTTGTGAATGGTTTGGCCCTACCATGACTATGGGTTAGCGAAATGTTCAGGGCATAGCCTGCCTTTGACCAGAGAGGGATGAGATTGTCATGGCGCAGCGTGGTCCCGCCGCTAGGTAGCACTGAGTCATGGTGGGGGCTTGGACTCCGGCGTGAACCAAAGGGGCCCACCATGACTCAGTGCTACCTAGCGGCGGGATCGTGCTGCGCCATGACAGAGATGGGCTCCAGCCTCCCCATGACCCTAATACGATTATTAGGAATTAAGTGAGTGAAAGAATGTTATCGGTTCTGTTGTTAAAAGCAGGTTTTGAAGAAAAACAACGGAATTAAATTCCCATGACTTCATTTTCATAAAATCTATCAATCCTGCCCTCAGGCTCGAGAAACTGACTTCAGCTTGAGACCGAGATCATCACGGCACCCCCCAACGCCCCGTGAAATAGGGCAACCACTATTTGTAGAAAGGCCATGTAGCTTAATGTTAGTGGATCAGATGAGTCTCGGCGAGCCCTGTTTCCAGAAGCACCAGAAGCCGACAGACCCTTGAGTATAAAAGCAGAGAATCCGACCCAATTTCACAGCACCATAACCCCGCACTCCCCATTAATGCAGGCTCATAGCATATTCTACATGTAGCGGCCGCTGTTCATTTATCCCTCTATCCAGCGAGTTCAGGCCTGACCGAGGAAATCAGCTTTCTCTCCCTTCCTCATAGAGGCGGAAAATTAACGGCCTAATTTCCGCTGAGCTCGTGGTGGTGGGGGTGGGGGGTACGACAGCGCTCATGTTGACTTGCCGCTACAGATTGGCAGTCAGCTCTTTTCTGCTACAGTATTAGCATAAGTCAACAGAGGGAAGTAGAGGATTCCTGCCAATATGGTGTGTGTCAACGCCAGCGGAATGGTGTTATAATACGCTAATAATAATCATAATAACAATAATGGGCGGCGTGGTGGTGTAGCGGTGAGCACGTCCGCCTCGCAGCAAGAAGGTCCTGGGTTCGATTCCCAGCCTGGGTGTTTCTGTGTGGAGTTTGCATGTTC
>JAQNCB010000023.1:7108501-7119162 GCA_030068295.1 Euristhmus nudiceps | reverse complement strand
ACACACACACACACACACACACACACACACACACACACACACACACACACACACACACACACACACACACGCGCGCACGCGCACACCCTTCCTGTGTATAAACCCCGAGTACCAGCTGAGGTGTTTTGTACTTCTCTCAAGTACTAAAAAGTCCAGAGTCACCCCTCTGATCCGCCCCCGGGTTATAAGGATAATCTCTCGCTGCCCCTCGTCCCCTCGGAGGGTTGATTCGAGGCCGCGCACCAGTTCTTCCATCACGTGGCGATGAAGTCGAAGTTAGTCAGCAACAGTAACTTCAGAAACGTTTACGAGCTCAAACCCCGAGGCTTATTCAGGAGGAAAAAAAAAAAAACCCTGGTTCATCACACGTCTTAACGTGCACACGCAAGATTAAACCTGTGGCCCCGCTCAGCCTCAGGCCGGCCGAGAGATCATATGATTGAACGAATCAGACGCAATGCGCTTACAGGCCAACGTGATAAGTAATGGCGCCGCTCCGTGAGACCAAAAAGCCAGCGGATATGTTGCTGCGCGTCGTTTCGGCCAAGTAACTTTGTCCTACATTCAGATTAGCTGCTCATGACTGGGGAGGAAAAAAAATATTCTGGGGAAAAGCCAAGGAGCCTGAAATCCCCGACCACAGGAGAGCCGTTTTTCATTCAGCGGTCAAAGCCATTCGAGTCGTCGATTCGTCCATCCATCCACCCACCAAGCCGCTCAATCCTACAGGGTTCATGGGGAGACCGGAGCCTATATCAGCCGACTGTGAATGACAGCAAGGAACACCCTGGACAGCTCACCAGACCATCACAGGGCCAACACAAACAACCATTCCCACTCAAGAACGCCCTCGCTGAGCCCGGGACTCGAATCTAGGACCTTCTTTCTGTGAGCTGGATGTGTTCCATTCAAATCATCATCATCATCATCATCATCATCATCATGCACGGTGGTGTAGCGGTTAGCACGGTTGCCTCACAGCAAGAAGGTCCTGGGTTCGATTCCCAGGCTGGGCATTTCTGTGTGGAGTTTGCCTGTTCTCCTCATGCTTGCTTGGGTTTCCTCCGGGTACTCCGGTTTCCTCCCACAGTCCAAAAACATGCACAGTAGGCTGATTGGCTGTTCCAGACCTCCCCTAGGTGTGAGTGTGTGTGAATGGTTGTGCGAGTGTCAGTCCCGTGATGGCCTGGCGAGTTCTTTAGGGTGTACCCCGCCCTCACCTGGAGTCGGCTGAGATAGGCGCTAGCCTCCCTGTGACCCTAATTAGGATTAAGCAGCTTCAAAAATGAATTATTATTATTATTATTAGTATTAAAAGAGAAGAAGAAGGTCGTCGCTGCAGTAATTCGCTTCTCGTGAGTAAAATCTTTACTTCTGGAAAACACAGTTTGCGCGTAACACAGCGGAGTTAACTCGTCCAGACTTTCCATGCGTTATACATCTCCCTCGTCCTTATCCGGATACATCACGGCCTTATAGTAACTCAGAAACGCATTAGGAGTAAAAAGGGTAGAGATGGTGGTTGGTATACAAAAAAATAAATAAATAAAAAAAAAAAGAAGAAGAAAAGCCTCGGCCAAAGCACCACATGACCTGCATAGTTCTTTAGTGCATCCTCCTTTCATTTCAGACGTTGCTTTTACCTCTTCACTCCACACATGCACCACATATTTATTAATGGATCGCTAATGGACATCAAGTGCTCGCCACAGCGCTACTGCCGCTATGTTATATGTACGAGTCCCGCTAGCTTGGGAAAAAAAAAAATAAATAAATAAAAGCTTTTAGCGGACGCGAGGATGTTTTCTGAGTTACACCGGGATAACAGTATAACCAGTCTCACCGACAGCCCTCGCCGTTGCCCACCGCCGAGAGGCGAAAGTCACAAATCGTTACACTGAAGGTCATAAAGCGGCCGATCACGATAATAATAATTATAATTATTATAATAACTCAAAAATAAGGGACGATTTTAACAATGATTATAAAGTCTGTGGATGTTTTTACAGTTCATCTCACATCTACCAGGAACGACCTCCGTCCTCATCCTCATGCTCCTCCTCCTCCTCCTCCATTCAGCTGTACTTGTCCTGGATGTTCATCAGGCTGTGGCTGGACTTGGCTCTTTTAGCTGTACAGGAATAATCAGACATCACCTTTAATACTTCATCAGAAACACCAACACAAGTCCCTTTAAAACTCATCCATTCGTTCCCTGAGCCGCGGGGAGGCCGGCGCCCATCACTGCACGTTCAATAAAACTCCGGCGCTCTTCTCCGTGACCCGGGAAGAGAGAAGTACTCACGGTGCATCAGTTTGCGTTTCTTTTGCTCCGAGTGCAGGTAGCTGCTCAGGTAGAAGATGACCGGAAGGAAGAGCATGAAGCCGGACACGGCGACCACCGCCACGTTCTCCTCACGCGTCAACGAACAGTTGTAGGTTCTGCTCCACAAACGACGCGTCACGTTCATCTGGGGGAAGAAAAAGGGAAAAGGTGGCTGTTGTGTAAATAACACGCATCACGTGTTTCTGCAGGGGACGAATTTAAAACGTGTGGGTTTTTGGTCACCGCTCACCGCGTCCTCCACGTCGATACAGACAGTACTGTTACGCAACATCTTACTATACAGATCATTCAGCATCTTATACCACGGTCTGCACTCTGTACACAGCTCAGAGACGTTCCCCTGCACAACACACACACACACACACACACACACACACACACACTTTACTCACCCTCTGGTGAACCACATTGTTAGTAGGTGTGTGTATTATTGCTGATAACAGACAGTAACGGCGTTACCTGCTGATATTTCTCGAAGCAGCTCAATGACTGATTGAGACGCTCGATGAAGTAACGCGTGGTGTTCGACACGTCCTTCTGACCATCAGTCAGACAATCTGAGCAGCATGAGAACAAAATCAACTTTATCACGTCCACAATACCGAAAACAGTCCAAACAACCCAACGAACAAAACACACATCTTTTAAATCAGGTGTTTCAGATTGCAGGAACCGTTTCATAGTTCTTAGAGCTGCCAGAAAAAGTACCCATTTTAAATGATGTTTCTGGGCTGTAGGAACTGTTTAGACAGTTCTTAGAACTGTTGGGGGAAAGTGAACCCTATAAATTTGGTGTTTTGGACCACATCATTTTTCATAGTTCTTACAACTGTCGGAGAAGATACACATTTGAAATAAGGTGTTTTGGGACCACAGGAACTTTTTTCATGGTTCATAGAACTGTTGGAGAAGTGACCCCTTTTGAATGAGGTGTTTCTGGACTGAGGTAAATTTTTCAAAGTCCTTATAACTGCTGCAGGAGGTACCCCTGTAAACCTGGATGTTTTTGGATGATGGGAACTGCTATGTAGTTCTTAGAACTGTTTAAGGCAGTACATTCGGATTGGGTGGACAGCAGGAGGTGGACAGCAGGACACCGTTCATAATTCCTCGAGCTGCTGGAGGTAGTCGAGTGTTTAAACTGGACATTCTGGGACCACAAAGAATTTCTTCAAAGTTCTGAGATCTGTCGGAGAAAGCGTCCCTTTTAAACAAGGTGTTTCTGGACTCCGGGATCTTTTTCATAGTTCTTAGAGCTGTTAAAATGAAGTATTGCTTTAAAATTACATTCACCCCTTTTAAATTAGGTGTCACTGGAAGTTTTTCATAGTTCTTAGAACTCCCAGTGGAAGTACACCTTTTATAATTGGGCAGTTTTGGATGACAGGATTTTTAAAATAGCTCTTTGAACTATTAAATCACCTTTTAAATCAGGGGGTTTTTTTGGACTGTAGGAACATTTTTGGCAGTTCCTAGATCTTTTGGAAGTACCACCACTTTTAAATTAGGTGATTCCTGGACCGCAGGAACTTTCCCTTCGTTCTTAAAACTGGTGGAGGAGGCAGGCCTTTTAAATGAGATGTTTTTGGATGGAAGAAACTCTGGACCACAAGAACATTTTTTTTAAGCCCAAGAACCATTGATAAAAAAAAAAAAAGCTGCTCTTTACCTGGTGCCCACACTGCAGACATGGAGGACAATCAGGTTCACAGATCTTACAAAAGCAGGTCATAAACATCTCCGATATCAGGTCAAATACATGCGTTATTAATCATTAAACCGCGATCATCAGAGCAGGGCGCCGGCTGATGCGTTCTCAGATAAACAACACCTTATAAATAACTTGAGACACACGACTCACTGACGCATTTAGACGACAGCCAGATGTCTTCTAGGCTCCTGTTGAGGTTGTACAGGAGCATCAGCCTATCAGAGTGCAGCAGGACCTCTCGACAGCTCACATTCCCAGGTCCGACCTGCGTGAAGAAAAGGTGCGATCTTCCTCAAAACTCAGTTCTTTTTTATTTATTCAATAAATCAGACTCAATGTTTCAAACTATGATTCTGACAAATGTAATGATCTTCTCTTTCTTCCGACACCACATGGAGACCAGACGTCGAAGCCACAGGCCTGTCAGACCAAACACTGAAAATGAGCACAGTCGAGTCGATACTGCAAAATTTCTGTTGCTATGGCAACATGCTGGAGAGAGAGAGAAAAAAAAAAAAAAAAAAAAAAAAAAAAAAAAAGGAGTCGGGTTCCTAAGCACGATGCGGGTCGAGTCATATTTACAGTTTTAAAAATCCAAATCCCAGCTCCAAGCATTCCATCATCAGAAGCAAAGTTAAGACTCAGGATCAGTGCGGAACCACCAGACATTCCTGCACCTTATAACACACCAGGATTATCGGATCAATCAAAACCTTACATCGTTATCGGCCTTCTCATTCCAAACCTTCCACTCCAGTAGTTCACACATCATGCCTTCAGGGACTTCGCTTTGCCAAGCTGGAACGCAGGGTGGGGTTCATCCCCGTGCTGTAAATCTAATACATTCATACCACTTTTAATTAGGACACTCTGGAGCACAGGAACTTTGTATGGTTCTTGGAACTTTCTCAGGGCAACCCATTTCAAATTTGGTGTCTCTGGACCACAGGAATTTTTTTTCATAGTTCTTAGAACTTTTGAGGCAGGTGCCGGGTTTAAATCAGGTGTTCATGGACCACTGGAACTTCTTTATAGTTCTTAGAACTGTTGCAGCAAGTCCCAAATTTAAATCAGGTGGTTTTGAATAAATTGAAAATTCCCATTTTCCTGGTTGTTAAAATTTGCTGGAGGAACTACCACTTTCACACCGGATGTTTTTGGACCATGGTGGCTTTCGCATAGTTCTTCAAACTGCTCGAAGACATGCACAGTTTGTGTATTTGCAACCCTCAGGGACGGAGGTCGATCACAGTTCTTGAGCTGTTCTGAGGGACTTTTTCGGTACATCCTGAATGCCGGGGTGTTTGGTGATCAGTCGAACACACGAGCCAACACGGCACAGGCGCCCTTGTGAACATCATGTCAAACATTAACGACATAGACAAGAGATGGAGGAAACACCAGTTATAAAAGTTGCCATGTTTGGAGCACAGCTCCTTTCTGAGCTTCAGTGTGATGGTCAGGTTCACACATATGCAGTACTTGGGCACAGAGTGCAGGAGAAGTAAACTATTAGACAACGCCGTTCAGGTTGATATCTCACAGTCACATGGTTCTATCCTGAGCGTGGGGTTAGTGTCTACAGCATGCTGAGTTTCCCCAAGTTCTCTCTCTCGCTCACTCACTCATTTGCTGTACTGCTTAATCCTACTTGGGTTGCAGGAAGGCTGGTGCCTATCTCTGCCCACATTGGACAAAGGTGGGGTACACCCTGAACAAGACACCAGACAATTATAGGGCAACATACACACACACATAAAATAACATGTAAGAGCAATTTGGAACAGCCAATTAGCTTAAAGTGCATGTCTTTGGACTGTAGAAGGAAACCAGATCACCCAGAAGAAACCCAGGCAAACACGGGGAAAACATGCAAACTCTACACAGAAACACCCTCACCAAGACCAAGTGCGGGACTCAAACCCAGGACCTTCTCGTTGTGAGGTGAACGTACTCAAAACACATGTATGTCCGTGTGCATACCCAACTGAACCGGTGTTCAGGGTGTTCTCCTTGTGTGGAATAAGAATCTGGTTCCATAATCTGTGTTGCCCCCTCAAAAGAAAATAAATAAGTCACCCAATTAAAGTGGTGTGTCAGAGTGCTGGATGGTGATGGGGACTGTAATGTGTTGTACAGTTTAATATGAATGAATATCACTGGAGCTCGTGACGGTGCTGCTGGTGGTGTGGGCTCTGATTCGCATCACGAGTTTGCCAGGCACGTGACCAGGCTGGGAACTTCTCCAAACCAACGGCTCCTAAAATCAGCCATCGCGTCTCGTGCAAACATTCCAGCACACATTAAACGGTGCGATTGCTTTCAGTGCTGATGGAATTGCTCTTACCTCGTCTGATAGGTTTGCATATATTTCCCGAAAGCTGTTATAACCGCTGTAACAGTCCTGACACCACCTGACGGGACGCGCGTGGGACACGAGACAGTCCGCCAAGCTCGAGTACCTCCGGCCGAATTCATTCAGCAGTTCCTGGCAATAATCAGCCATTTCCAGCTGCTCTGAGAAGGAAGAAAACAGACTGACAGCCGGTTTTATCTCTTCATCTCCACTAGAATCTGCGGAATAAACATAGATTTCACCGGGCAGCATGATCCCCAAAAAAAACAACAACACACATCTGTAACTTGTAATAATCCGCATTTTTGAAGTGATTATATGCTCGACTCTCATCCTCCCTCTCTATCTGTACTCCCTTTCTGGTACACACTACTTCCTGTTTTCATCTGCTCGCCCTAATCACGTGATTCCAACTCTCGCGAGAAGACACATAAGTACCGTTTGAGGAAGCGCTGTGTATTTCCGGGTTCTGTAGCCTCTCCATTGCACGATGTGTCCGCCATGTTGGTAGAGGCAAATTTGTCCTGGCCATGTCTGGTGTGACTGGAAACTGGGTTGTCTGAATAAAATAAGCAATGGCATTTACGTTCAGTCGATTTTAAGGATTTTTTTTAATTATTCAATGATTTTATGTTTATATTAGTACACTTAGAAAAAATGAATCATAAAAAAACACAAAAAAATACACACCTCAAGAGAGTGAGGCTGGTGGCGTAGCGGTTAGAGTACTGGGCTCATGATCAGGAGGTAGTGGGTCCGAATCTTGGTGAGACCGCTACCGTGTTGAGACCCCTGGACAAGGTATGAACCACAAGTGTGCCTCTGTTCACCCAGCAGTATAAATGGGTACCAGTAAAATATACTGGGAAGGGAACTAGCGTCCTATCCGGGAGGTGTTGAACTCCTAGTTGCTCCATGCTACAAAATGGGGATAAGCACCGGCTTTGAATAGCCACTGAATGAGCTTGGGTGTAAAAAGCCCATGATGAGCTCCTGGGCTTGGGTGTAAAAGCCCACAGATCTTACCTTACACACCTCAAAATGTTTAAAATGCACCTCAATGTTACAGTTACCCATGAAAATATACCAAAACCTGCAATGGGCCAGGGTATACCCCGCCCTCACCCAGAGTTAGCTGAGATGGGTGCCAGCCTTATTGTGATCCTAATTAGGATTAAGCAGTTTAGAAAATGAATGGAAGAAATATACCAAAACATTTCAATAAAATGATATAGTACAATATATAATAATAATAGGGGCAGTGGTGTCCTGCTGGTAGGGTGCTGGATTACTGATTCCAAGCTCGAGCGTTCAAGCCCCACTATCAACAGACTGTCACTGTTTTCCCTCCAGTGTCGCTAACCGGGTTATCAAAGGCCGGCCGTGTCTCTCACTGTCTGTGGTGAGAGGGATGTAAAAGTATCATCGCTGACTTTCGTAAAGATGAACTGCATAGCCGTCAGCGTGTTTCTACCCTGCGATGGCCTGGCGAACTGTCCAGGGTGTACCCTGCCCTCGCCCAAAGTCGGCCGAGATGGGCGCCAGCCTCCCCATAACCCTAATTAGGATTAAGTGGTTCAGAAAATCAATGAGGTTATTTAAAAGTAAAAATGTCTCCCCCTAGTTATCATAAGATGAACAATCATACACACATTATTTTCATGTGTTTCATGTGCTCAGGAAATGTTCTTAGGTATTCTGATCTTGGCGTTGGTGCGGATGTTCTGGGCTTTTAAGCTAGTTCTACGTGTTGCAATGATTTGTCCTGCATTTTCATTTATTGTACCTATCTGCTCCTCTCCATCCCTTCTCTTGTTCATCATGGAGCCCAGGTAGGGGAAGTGTCCACATGGTTGACCTCTTTTCAGTTGATGGTGCTGCTTGTGTTTGACCTGCAGTTCATCCTGAGGTGCTTGTTCTCCTTGGTGCTGATCTTGAAACCAAGGCTAGTCTGCTGCTCTTTCCATTTTATTGGTATTGGTTTACTGCTGGGGCAGAATTTCCTGTTACACTACAGATTGGTTTCAGGACCAAATTGCAGATCTTTGCATAGAACCTGTATTTTTTGTATTTAATATACTAGTTGCAAGTTCATGTTTTGACTCTAAGAGAGCTGTGATTTAAATGCATATTTGTGAATATAGTGTTGCATGTGGGAGCAGATGATTATCAGCACAAGGTTGTGAGGTCACTTCCTAAGACCGCTCAGAGAGCTACTACTGCATCCTTGAGTGAGACCCTTGAGCTCAGAGCTTCACTTGGATTGGATTTTGCCTCACTTGTAAGTCATGTTAGACGAAAGCATCAACCAAACGAATAATTACAAATGATTGAGGATCATAAACTGATGAGTGCTTCTTACAGGAGGAGGCACGAGGACAGTGGTCTGATTATGGAAAATGTGATTTTGTGCGAGAACAAGGAGAGCAAGACAGCGAGGAATTAAAACGAGAGACAGCCTGGTCAAAGTAAAAGTTTTCCTGTGGCAGAAAGTCGAAAGGATTTTATTGCAGAAGACCAACAGTCATGATTGAGGTTCATGCCATGATTGGTAGATATAGAGATCAATATACAGGGCAGCACAGTGGCAGTGTACTGGTTCGCACATCCACCTCACAACAATAAGATCCCGACTTCAAGGCAAGGGTGTTCCTGTGTGGAGTTTGCACGCTTGCATGCATTTCCTCCAGGTACTATGGTTTCCTCCCACGGTCCAAAGACATGCAGGTTAAACTAATTGGCTGTTCCAAATTGCCCCTAGATGTGAGTGTAAGTGTGAATGGTTATGTGTGTGTATTGGCCCTGTGATGGACTGGTGAGAGATATTTAGGGTGTAGCCTGCCTTAGTACCCAGGGGAATTAAGTGGTTCGTCAAATGAATGAAGTCCTGAATTCAGTCGAGAAAAACTCAAACAACAAATTCCATAAAAAAAACCCCAAACAACCATCAAACTTGTTTTTTTTTATCAGCCGTTACCATTTGGGGTCGTCACATTAAATCAGCTTCTTCATCTCTCTCTCTGTCTTGTTCTCTCTCTGTTTGCATGGGTTTTTCTCTGGGTACTCCAGTTTCTTCCCACAGCTCAAAGACCTGTACTAACCGGCTGTTCCAAAGTGCCCCAGATGTGGATGTGAGTGTGTATGGTTGTATGTATGCAGGCCCTGCGATGGACTGGTGAACTGTCCAGGGTGTACCCTGCCTTCGCCCAGAGTCGGCTGAGATAGGCTCCGGGCTCCCCGCGACCCTAGTAGGATTAAACATGGAGGCACCAAATGTCAACGAGCATCAGAATCTCTATATGAACTTGATCAGTGTGTTTCATTTGGAAGTGTGTGTGTGTGTGTGTGTGTGTGTGTGTGTGTATGTGTGTGTGTGAGTGGGGTGTGTGTGTGTGTGAGTGTGTGTGCAGTGGCAGGTGGAAAAGATCTTCAAAAGCTGTTTCGAGGGCCTCAGGCCTGGGGTGGGGGGGTTTCACATGGAGTACGCGCTCCTTTGCTCCTCAGCTTGCAGCTGGAACATTGGAGATGACTGGGGTCACTTCGCTTTATACACACACACACACACACACACGCGCGCGCGCGCACACACACACAATCTGCATGACTCCACTTCTGGAGGCTGGGTTATGGAGGTGTAGGAATGCATATGAAATTTCCCACAATGCTCAAATCGTTCTAATTCCACTTTCTGTGCGTGATGCGTGTGTTTCTGTTTCTCCCTTGCTGTCAACTCATTTCAGTTTCCGAATTTCCCTCACCAGGAGCCATTTCCTTCACAGCATCACCAAAATAGCCAGCAACAGCACAAACATACTACAAATACACCCCCCACCCTCAGCCTCACCCTCACCCCCACCCCTCCCTCTTTCATGTCGAGATGATACGAGAGCTTCCGTCACAGCGATCCACATGCTGCCCGCTTTTTTGACACTGTGCAATTTCCAAGCGCGCACGGGCACAAAAAAATAATTACGGAGTCAAGGTAAACGATCCAGGGGCCTGATTCTGATTGTGGTAATTGTCATACACCCTCGAATCAAGCCACTGCAGTCAATGGTCTTTAATGTGAAATTAGTGCCTCTTGATAACTTGCAGTCCACGGCAATTCTGCAGTCATCAGAGCTAATGGAGACGCGGCGCGCAGAATGCTGCGGATTAAGGCCTATTCTCGTGTCTTATGCGTGGAAAAAAAGATGCAAGGCTGGCCATAAAAGCGTCATTTCTCTCTCTCTCTCTCTCTCTCTCTC
>JAQNCB010000023.1:7066948-7080389 GCA_030068295.1 Euristhmus nudiceps | reverse complement strand
AACATTTTTATTAAGAATATTGCATGTCTAAATATTACATAAATTATTACGTGCACAGTATATTTGCATAACCAGCCTGCATGACCTACTAAACTGCTCTGTTGGCTTGTGGTACAGTTCCGACGCACAGTGGGGCCGAACTGAGGAATTTTCGAAATGCGAGCGCCATCACAGCGCTTCAGGACGAAGCCCAACTCACACTCAACAGCTACATCCACAGCAGGTACAACACAAGCTCCCGAATGTGGAATGGGGGGGGGGGGGGTTGGTACCGTAAAAGAAAACTAATTAATGACGGGTTGGAGTGATGCAGCACAAGGCTGGAGTTCACTGACACTGGAGACTCCTTCCACAAGTATTAAATAAATAGCACTATATCATCCATTTGTCACTTTTAAAATAAGTTTTCGTCCCTTTGAAAGCCACGAAAAATGTAAAAAATTAACACAATAAGGCAAACCTTGCAAACAGAACTACTACCGGTGCTGTTCTGTTATAGGAAGTTAACCAACGATTTCTGACCAATCGGAGTCCTGCATTCCGTTGTACTCTCAGATATTCTACACGACATGCAAAGGAGTAAAAATCAGCAAACTATAACAAAGTGAAAGGTTTTTGGTCGAGTCTTCGTGTCCACTAATGTGCGTCATTTCCTCCCAGGTACCCGACTCAGCCGTGCCGCTTTGGGAAACTGCTGCTACTTTTGCCGGCGCTGCGTTCGGTCAGTGCGTCTACAATCGAAGAAGTGTTCTTCAGGAAGACGATTGGAAACGTGCCCATCACACGGCTTCTCTCTGACATGTACAAATCAAGCGACATATGAACTTTTAATTTCCACCCGAGAGAAAGAGTCTGGCCTGGGACACTCAAGACAGTCTCAGACCAAGCAACAAAAGTGACTTACGATATGATTGTATCGTAGTTTACGAGCAAGCGAGAGAGAGAGAGAGAGAGAGAGAGAGAGAGAGAGAGCGAGAGCGAGAGCGAGAGCGAGAGCGAGAGAGAGAGAGAGAGCGAGAGAGCGAGAGAGAGAGAGCGAGAGAGATGCTTCAGGTAAACGTGTCCTGTAAAGAAGGTGGCGTAAGAGAAAGGAGAGCATTTCTAATCTGAGGGACTCGACACTGAAGCCTGTGGTGGCCAAACACGTTCCCTTCACTGGTTTAGGAAAAGAAATGTTACACTGTGGTGTAAAGGATACTCCACGACTAATTTTCATCCCATCTTTTTAAATCTACTTATTGAGATAACATTTATGATCTTTCGTCCCCAAAAATGTAGACAGCAGAGGTATTTTTTAAGTTATGTGGATGGACTCAGAGGTATGTACAATCATGTGACGATTAATTAATTATTCATAGGACAGTTTATAGTCTTTAGAAGACCAATGAGTTTTCCTACCAATGTTGGAATTTTTGTTGTTGTTGTTTGTTTGTTGCAGTTGTGCCCTTCTTCTGTCTGAAAGCTATGGCAGAAACCAAAAAGGAATAATAATAAAAAAAAGTAAATGCAAAGGGAGAGAGAGAGAGAGAGAGAGAGAGAGAGAGAGAGAGAGAGAGAGAGAGAGAGAGAGAGAGAGAGAGACACTCGAATCTCAAATGGCTTGGTAGATGTAGTATATACAGATCAAGGGTCCATTTCAGACTTGGCCGGAGACGACAGGTCGTTAAGTGACGTCCCAGTTCTGACACAGTCCTGAAAACCAAAAGTTCATGAATCTTAACCCATCAGACCATCATTCAAGCTAGGGATGGGCGTAAAAGCTGGAGCCTATCTCAGCCGACTCCGGCAGAAGGCAGGGTGCACCCTGAACAGTCTCTCCACTCCACTGCTGGGAACCAAACACAACCTTTCACACTGACACCTGTTTGGAACAGCCAGTTCGCCTAAATGTGCATGTGTTCGGACTGCAGGAGGAAACCGGAGTACCCAGAGAAAACCCATTCGAACACAGGGCGCACGTGTAAATCCTCTACAGAAACACCTGTGCCAAGCCCAGGACTCGAACCCAGGACCTTCTTGCCATGAGGTGGACGTGCCAAACACTACACCGACACGCCGCTACATTTTTAGGAAACACCATCGCAAAATTTTGGAAAAATAATCCTCTGAGCATCAGTTCTGGTCCACGTGATCACAATCCCAGCTCAGTCGGGGGCATTTGAAAAGGATTTGATTGCGCGTAAAGAGGGCTGTGTGTGAGATTATTATTATTATTACTAATAATAATAATAATAATAATAAAGAACATGCATAGCATGGCTTAGGACAGGGGTGTTCAATCCTGCTCCTGGAGAGCTACCTTCCTGAATATGTTCGCTCCAACCCTAATGATGCCCACCTGACCATTTCAGAGTCTGAAGCCTTGATTAGATGACTAGATGGTCAAGTGGGCATCATTAGGGTTGGAGCGAACATATTCAGGAAGGTATCTCTCCAGGAGCAGGATTGAGCACCCCTGGCTTAGGACATAAATTTTTTACTTTAAATCGCAGAAGTAGTAAATCACGTCCCTCCACAAACTTCTCAGCCTCCTTTTGGATAACAGAATTTTTCCTACTGGGAGGTGCACTACCCTGCCTTCTCTCCTCCATCTGGAGCTCCATCCCACTGTGGATACACTGCACTATGTACTACTGTGGTACGCAGTTTTGGATAAAGCTAATAATCCTGCTAGCGATTCCTGCAGCATGACCCCGTTCATCCGGAAACATTTTATGAACAAAATTTCCCGTTTTTAATTTAATTTTATTTTGGTTGGTTGTTTCTGCTGTCGGCTAATCACAGCCTTTGAATCTTACTTTTGTGTAGTTACTAACACACGTCCGGAAACATGTCCAGCACTTGTATTCTTTTATTATTGTTGTTGTTTTTTTTCCAGTTTGTAAATATATTCTTTGTTGTAAAAAATAATAATTTTGTGAAAAGTTGTCTAAATATTAGAATAAAATATTGAATATCAACCTGCTGTACCTCAGCTCTTTTCCATCTTCAACCCTTTGGTTGTTTTTGTTTTCGGTAGAGTCCAGCGCACGCTGTCCTCTGTGGTGAAAGATCCACATGCTCCCCGAGCTCGCACTAAACAAGGACATAGAGAGGTTCATGTCTGGCCTGGAGTGCATATTGAACCATCCGTGCTACAATACACCCAGACCTTGAGTTAAGCTGCCGTTCCTCGGGCTTCAAGCACTCTTTGATAAATCAAGGGCTTTGGCCAAATTGCATTTTTTAATCTTCATTTTGGATAGATGAGCAGCACAAAGGAAAGAATCATGATTGCAGATGACAATGTTCAATCCAATTTAGCGTCTTCCTTTAATGTGGTCCTTTAACGTGGAATGAACTGCAAGGTTACCGAAACCACATAGACGCAACCTTTCACCAAATTTTTCTTTTTTCCCCCAAAATCAATTGGGAAACATTATCTACTATCCCACCCTAACTCCTGCACAAGACTAATGCCTTAGCATCTAATTCTCTTTGGATGTACTTTCACTGGTCACATTATTAAGAAAGAGCAGCGCATATTTCAAGTTTTTCAGCATCAGCCAATCATGCACTCACAGTGTAACACGTATAATTTCGTAGATACATCGTAAGAAGTTCAGGTTATGTTCACGTTAAAAAATGTTTCCACCAGCTACCGTTTGATAAGTTCTAGATA
The DNA here is from genome assembly GCA_030068295.1 of Euristhmus nudiceps. NCBI lineage: Eukaryota > Metazoa > Chordata > Actinopteri > Siluriformes > Plotosidae > Euristhmus > Euristhmus nudiceps. The sequence continues at coordinate 7,076,728 of JAQNCB010000023.1, read as the reverse complement.
TAAAAAGTAACCTTGAAACAGGCCAAGGTGACTCGTATACAATCCCACCTCGCTCACCCCAAACAGTCCCATGCAACAAATTTGGTGATTCCACTTCATTTCCTTCCGAAGTTATCGCCTTAACCATTCATAAGGATGGACGGATGGACAGAACACACCTCAATAGCTCCTGCTCTGCTGACCTTCAGTGGCCAAAGGAGCTAATACAAAATGGCATCTCCATCCATCGCTTTGCCTCTTTCAAGCTACACCAACTTAAATAATCTATCTTTTGACATGGTGAGCAGAAAAGCATCTCAAATGAGATGACTTGTTCAACTTTGGCGCAGACGCACAATAGCAGAAGACCACATGGGCTCCCCACCGTCGGACAAGTACAAAAATCTGAGGAGTCATTGCGCAAACAGTGACCCAAACTTGACAAGTGATGTCTGGAAAATATTATTAAATATTTGCCATTTTCTAATCTTCAGCCATACAATTTCTGAGTTTTTGCCAAATGTAGCCTCAATGCACAGGTGTTCCTATTAAAGTGGACAGCCAATGCATTCTCAAAAGCGGTGCTCCTGAGCAGAGCATGTCAGGCATAGATCACGATTTGGATGGCTGTTGTGTTCATGCCACAGAAAACTCAATAAGACTATCGTGTTTCTTCTCTAACCCTAACCCTAATGGAACTGAATGCTGAAAATAAAAGGCTGAAAGACCACTGCTCAGACTTGCACATAATAAAAAAAAACAAAAAAAAACATACAATCTAACTCAGACAACAAACTTTCATTGAGCAAAACACCAAAAATTAACAGTAATGCAGAACATGAACTCATTATACAGATAATTCTGTGGCACCGTACAGGAACCAGACAACTCGCTTGACCAATAAAGTAAGTCCAGTGCATATTGTAGACCATGGGCAATCTATAAAATCAATCTATACAAGACGTAATGTGAAATGTCTGCCAATCTACACAATCTATAAAACTGTGAGAACAGTATTATTTCATTCATAGGACAATAGGTGTCACGAGCAGTTCAAAGCATAATGACACCAATGTGAGTACATCACTGTTGAATATAGGACTTTCTACGAAAGCCATGAACTCTCAATCCCGAGTCTAAGACGACTCAGAAGGGGGATTGGTCAGTCTGACAATGAGCTGGGTAGTGATGAGGTAAATGTATCAGGGGGCTCTGAACCAGAACCTGACTAATTATAATTATAGGATAATGAGGAAAATGAAGGCTAACTGCTCAGTGTTGCATTAGATTAATACCTGTCTGCAACTCAAACAAGAATTCTCGTATAAAGAATTTTCACATTTCAACTACTTGTTTGAAAATTATAATAGTGGTTACCTGGTTCACGCATGGGAATCATTCCCGTGTTTCTGAGGTCGTTATAGATTTGCGATGAGAATCCCAGGACAGATTTTATTTCACATAAATTCGGCACAATGCTCATCTCATAGGATACCATTTCCCACATTTAAATTTTAACTTTTTTTTTTTTTTAAAAACAAAGCCTAAAATTGTCGTTTTCTCAAAAATGAACATTTGGTGAGTTATCTGGTTCTCGCACGGTACCACAGAATTAAACTAACGACGAGTGATACGAACAAAGGCGAGTTGAGACACATTCCCAGGCTCGAACCGTCTCCACCTTCAGCTGGTGCTCATTTGTGGCACTGTGTTTCAGTTTTACCTTCACCAAGTGCAAATTTGCTCAATTTCTTTACTTGAAGCTCTTGGGTCGCTGACACTGCATCTGTATCGATCTGTACCGTGATGTGCCTTCCGAACAGTTTTGTAGCCTTTGACTGAATCTGAGCAGAAAGTACAGCTCTGTGCACTTCACAATTCAACCTGATTCTTCTATCAGCAGTCACGTCGTCAAAAAACACCAGGGATCCAGATTCACTGGTGGCCATACAGGCCCATTTCTACCATGTTTTAAAGATGACATGGGTGGGGTCCTCCGATGAATCTTTCTCGTCTTCCTCAGTATTTCTTCGTGTTTTCCTTTAGTAACCTTTTCACTTTCTTTATGGTTTGGAACAAATTTCACACCCAGCTGACCGTAACCAACCAACATCTTTTGCCAAACTCCATGTTGGATTCCTTTCGTGAAAGGGATTCCAGTGTCTCAGTGAATAACTGCTAAGATCTGTAAACACTCGTTTACCTGCAGGCGCATTTGTATTTTTAGAGTTGTGAGGTGAAAATCTTCACGGCTGATCTGGAATTAACCAAGACTACTGTTAAATCAAATTATTTTGTGAATCCAGAATATTTAGCTATCACAAATTGTTTACTTGCTACAAAAGAAGTTAAAAAAAAAAAAGAAAGTCAATTATCATCTAAGGTAATGAAGAATCCATTGTTCTGCACAGAGGATACATCACACTCAGTATAGTGAATATGCTCGAGCCATTCAGGCCCTTATCCAGGACTGCAACTGTACAAGTAGAATCCAGCGCTAGCTATACGCGCTACTAGCATAAAGTTAAACAGGAGCACCCATAAAGGTGAATTCAACTCGAAAGGTTTTAAAAGAGCAAAAGGATTTTAACCCCACCGTGTGCGCGTGTGTGTGTATACAGTTTTATTGGAAAATCTTCAGAAACAAATAATGGCACAGCAATATACAAATCCAAAAACATGCACCAACAGTGGCCTTGAGTTACATGTACGCCAACTAGGATCAACAAACAAAAACAGATCGTTTGAGGCTCAGCGAGAGGCTGCGCGGCGGTTACAGTTCACACACTTCGCATCGGGGCGGCGTCGCTGAAGTGCGTTCTGCTCTGTGAGGAAAGGAATAGTCGTAGCTCGTGTTCTCAACAGTAGGGCAAAAGTATTAAACAGAAAGGGGTGGAGCGCCACACCTCTAATTAGCGCTTAACGAGTTAAATTTAGTTTAAGGAAGTTTATTGGAAATTATTAACGATGCGAAATGATGTTCAATGATTGCATATGGTAATTGTTTTGGTTAGTGTTCATCAGGTATTTCTGGCGGTAATATCAGTATTACGATTATCGTTGCTTTAAAGCTAGCATGAGGTCCACAAACATAAAACATGACACGCCTCTTTTCGTTTTTTTATTTTAGAGCAGAAATCATTATGGGTTCGATCAGGACGCCTCCAGTGACGGCGCTCAGTTCTATAAAGGGATGAATGGAAGTGACTCCGGATGAGCGTGTCTACCAAATGCTATAAATGGCACACGGAGGTAAAAAGTGCTGAGAATTCGTTCCACAGTGCCACAGTGCGAACTTCAAAAAAGGGGGTTCGTTTGGTTTTGGGTGTTTTTTTTGTTTTTTTTTGTATTTCAGACTTTTTTTATTCTCAGGATCCTTTCTGGTGCGCAGGGCGAACGCCTCAGACGAGCTGCAGGGTTTCAGGGTTGCTTTTAATCCCGTGGGGAGAGTTCAGGTCGGGCGAGACTTCTTCCAGCACCTGTAGCGAGTCCCAGTGTGGGCGGTTCAGGCGTGTCTGACTTTGGAGGGGGTGTAATTTTTATCCACGTATTCGTCCTGGAGGAACATGTGCAGGCAACGCTCGTTCTGGGCTAACGGGTGGCCAGCCACTCTGGGGACAGATTAAAGAACAGAGTTTAATCGAAGGCTCAACAGGAACAAAAACACACACGTGTAGAAGTGAAGACATTACAGAGCTAATGAGAGAGAGAGAGAGAGAGAAAAATAGTAAGAGAAAGAAGAAAGAGGGACAAAGAAAGACAGTAACAGGAGAGGGAGACAAGGCATGAAAGAGAGAAAAAGAATAAGAAAAGAGAGAAAAAGACTGAAAGAGGAGAGAGAAACAAGAACACCAGTGGTGCATAATTCACTCATCACAGCGAGAAAACAGACAGACAGCAGCATAACAAATACATCACGTCTGAACAACGAGCATATAAACAGGGAGAGAGCAAAGAATGTGTGTGAGAGAGAGAGAGAGAGAGAGAGAGAGAGAGAGAGAGAAAGAGAGAGCGAGCCTGTGCTTTCGGATTAAATCTGACGCATTGTGGTGATTATCTGAAGTGTTACAGGAAGTTAGAGGAAGAAATTAGAATCTGCTTTCTTATGCTTTTCAAAGGGTTTAAATAAAAGTGGGGCGGGGCCTTCATCGACTTCTCAAGTTCAGTAGTGAAGTTAAAGACCTGAAAGCGACTAGCTGGCGGACAACGTGTCTACTCTGACCATCCTGGCCTACCGGAGACCAAAAACAGGGAGCAGGCCGTTCCCCTGTCCTGACCGGCCTCACGCTGGCGTGGGAGGTATTCAGTAATAATAAAAACTTCAACTTCAATCTAAAAATCATACTTTGATAAAATGAGTCAACATGACAGAAAGGAAGAAGTACGCGCTTTCTTTTCCATTTTTTTTCCACACCACTGTGCTTCAGCTTCCTGCACCACGTGCGTCGACCCTGACGGTTCAGGAGGAAGTGCAACAACATTGACGTGCCTCAAATGTCAGTATTAATTCCTCCAAACTTTCAAAACTTCACAATCTGTCGAAGATTTGATGGAAGCTGATGACGAAGGCGGTTTCTGAACTTCGAAACGCATCTCAAGCACAGGTAATCACATACCGCCGCTTCTGCGTGCACGCAGTGCGTCTGTACCGCGAGGAGAGCGTGAGGACCCTGTAAGTGCTATTAACCATGAACAATGACATTTAATTCAGGAATTTTTGTTAAGAAAGGGGGGAGGGGGGTGTCTTAATTGCTCGCGTTTTGCTTCTGTCTTCAAACCTAATTTGTGGCGCCTCGTATTAAAATTCAAACAGGTAGCGACTACACATTTGCACATGAAACAAAGATAACAGCAAAGTCTGCAATCACAGCAAATAATTACAATCGCACTGTAACTTTTATTGTCTCCACCGCCAGGCGAACGGCACCTCGGATCAAAAATAAGCGCGGGTGCACGTAACATCCTGCGAGAAAGAAGAGCGCGCCTGTAATTTCGCTTCGCAATTATCATAAATTACACAGCGAAAATAAAACAAAAATGTAAAAAGTAAAGCCTGGCGCACTCGCGGCCTCTCATCAGTTTCCATCCTTCGCCGGGTAATTACGAGGGACGCGGGGAAGAAAATGGAAAGCGAGGAAGGGTAGAGCTATCGGCTGACGGCGAAGGAAATCGCTCCCTCTGTTTAACTTCAACCTCACAAACTTCAGATTAACTTCGGGAAAGGAAGACGTATTGTTACCGCTCCTTCTACGAGCCCGCTACACCGCTCCTTTTGTCACGGATACAATGAGGGGAAAAAAAAAAGCAGAAAGAGAGAAAGCTCCGTTTCAGGATTTAAATAATAATCATTTCGGACATTCGGATCAACAGGGTTCGAGTTACAGCTGGCTAAATGACATGTTTCGCAACTCGGTACCAGGAAATACTTCGAAAAAAAATACTCTTTAGGAAAAAGTAGAAAGCAGCTCAAAACCGAAAGAAGAGACGGAGGCGGTGACAAGAGATGACCAAAAAAATTTTTTTTTTTTTAAATCTCTCCGGTTCCATTTCTAGCTATAATACACTACAATCTGGGCTCTAATGATTGACTTGTAAACATTTACCCCTAAATAACTTTACTGTAATAGTAGAAGGGGGCGGGGTTGGGGCGGGAGCCAAGATGAAAAGCAGATCACAATAAATGAAACTGAATTCCTTTCTTCACACAATTTTTTTTTTTTTTTTTGTAAAGTCATCTCTGTTGAAATATTCTTGACGATATTCTGCTTTTAAAAATAATATTTTTTGTTTATCTTCCCAAATCCTGTTTGGCTTCTGAACGCTTTAACACCCACTTGTTGAGGAACTGTTCCAGGCCTTGCCGCCGCTCCTCGATGAACGAGTCGTCGAAGATCCCATCATCTCCACGGAACGGGAGCTGCCTGAACAGGGCTTTCCCTGGCAGAGGAGGAACGACCACCTAACACACACACACACACACACACACACACACACACACACACACACACACACACACACAAAGTGTTTACAAAAAACACCAGACCTCTTTATCCCATCAGTGCACATGACTTTATATGGACTTTTGTGGATTCGCTAAAATGTTAAATGAGCTTTCCCAACACATTATTATTTATTTTAAAAAAATCGATAAATGAGGCCCAGTGTTTGGAACATCATACGCATATCTAGTACTAAAGCCTGTACCATCGATCCGAAACTCAGTACAGCATGTCATCAGTTTAAAAATTTAATTTTTTTTTTTAATATAAATAAAAATCTAACAGGAAGTGTAAAAATACAGGGCCCCAGCCATTTTCATATTTCCCTGAAAAGCGACTTCCTCAGAACCTATGAACGGGCCAGTGAGGTGCTGGTGCTTTGAGTTTTGGGATGCCAGACATAATACCCTGTCATTTCTTTATTTGTTGCTGGGATAAAAGACACCAGTGATTTAAATTAAAAATATATATATATAAATAAATAAATAAAAAAAAAAAAGAAAAAAAAAAAAAAAAAAGGAGATCGGGGGCTTCCACTGAATGCAGTGTTGCAACGAGATCGCACTGAACACCGGCAGATTATTACACGCAGAATCCGAGGTGGAGATCCCGGAATGAAACCAAAAGTCAAATAATACCTCGGGTACACACTACAGTAGTGATATGGTTTTAAAGCATGACACCGATGAAGCGCGTCTCATTACACCATTGAATCGGATTCAGTCTGAACAAAGGGCTTTTCACCTTCAACACATGAAGCTCGTAATGTAAGGACATTGTTAAATTATCTGATTTTAGAATCACTACCTGTGGACAACCAGGAGTTTCTATCCGCCATTTTGTTTCCAGCACTATCCTGGGTTTATAAGGTGGACGCGCTTATTATTATTATTATTATATCCTGCCCAACTGGATATGAGCAATCGTTCACTGATGGGCTCGTCTAGTACTAGGATATCAGCTCGTGCAAAATAAACTAAACACAAGATAGAAGTAAAATTCAGAGAACAACCTCTAGTTATATATAAACACAAAAACAAAAAGACAAAGTCATAAAAAATAAACAAAGAAAAATATTTTCTGATGAAAGCACTGGATGGCAACAATGTACACTTCAATTTCATGAAAGATTTCAAGATTATTGAATTCTTCGTCTGCAATGGAATGGCAAGCTGTCCAGGGTGTACTCTGCCCGCGCCCAGAGTCGACTGAGATGGGCGCCAGTCTCCCCCACGACCGTAATTAGGATTAATCGGTTTGGAAAATGAATGAATTAATTTTTCACCAAAGAAATTGTTGCCGTCAGTTTTCCTGTGGTGTGTGTGTTTAATCCTGCCGGCGCAGCACATGACCAACAAAGCAGTCTCCAAAATTTATAAGCTAATTTTCAGTGCGACTATTCTGTATTAGTTATTATACACACAAACACACAGGATGTTAAATTCATAGGATTCTATGTTTATTGATAAATAAATAAATACATGATACCTACACGCCATCTGTTTACTTTATTTATATGTTTACTTTAGTTGGTTTTATTTTCAGACCACTGCGACATCGTGTGTGCAACACCTGCGCCCGATTAAATTAGCAGCAGCAGATCTCTTGCTTTCACATCGTCGTCCTCTCATACTCTAGATTATAAACTACACATCTGTCTTGGTGTTAAATAGCTTTAATGCTGGTGAAGCAGAATCCCAGTCTACTACTAAACATTTCCTTTCCAAGTGTACGTTAGTCAGACGGAAAGTCACATTCAGCCAATCGACACTAAGCATCGCTTACAATAATAATAATAATAATAATAATAATAATAATTCTACAGGTGGAAATAGCATCAGAACTGCGTCCTGGTTTGGTTTATCGTTTCTGCTTTAAGGAATCAAACACTCCTCCACTTTGCTTTGGGTGCCGTGTTGAGTGAATCACATGACGGTTCGAGTCACGCCTCACCTTGCTCTCTCTCTCCAGCTCTGCTCTGAGCCACTCGAAGTCGCTGTACCGCCTCCGGACGGACGACTCCTTCAGTTTGAAGATGGGAAGGTTCGTCTGAGGATGGGTGGGTGGGGGGGGAAGCGAAACACACGAGTTCACAGAACAGTAGCAAAAACTTGTGAAATTTCTGCAGCCATCTTTTCTTAAAAAGAAAGAAAAAAAGTGCTTTTCAATCTGGGAAAGAGAAAAAAATAATAATAAAAATAAAAATCACAAGGTCATCACAAGGTGAAGTGATGTTCAAATCAATCAGAGCAGTAAAGAAAGAAAAGAAAAAAAAAACCCACACCCCCAGGTTCACCTGCAGGAAGTGAATACTTTTAAAAATGGATGAAATCTTGATCGCCACGTGTCTTGACCTTCTGGGTTTTTTTTTTTTTTGAGATATTGCATCACTCAATATGATTCAGACAGGCGTACGCACATAGAGACCGCCAACCCGAAAGCATAATGGCTGCGGCGCTGTCTATTACCACCGAAGCGACCAAAAAAAATAAATAAAATAAAAATCTAAGGCCATGACTGAGCGCAAAGAGTATGAATCATTTCCCTGGTTCCTCCCCGGCCCTTTATCACCCCATCCTTCGGCTTACCGAAGGAAATGCGTCGCCTTTCCCTTCCTGCTGAGTGACTCTTTCCTTTACCTCCGTAAACAGGAGCTGCTGATGACTCCATGTTTAATAATCAATAAATAAGAGCCAAGCTAATGCTAGGTTAAGGCTTAGCGGATACACAGAAAGCTGATGTTGTAGACGGGAAGGAACACGGTCCTGCTGTGGACTTTGGAGCGTACGGGTTCAGTTTAAAATGCGCTTGCAGTCGATGTCACATCTTTGGGCCGGACACAAATCATAAACGGCATCGACTTTTAATAGCACAACAAATTCTTTCATATTTATCGCAACAATCATTATGAATAAATACAGAGTGTAGAATTAATAACATCTCAGTATGCTAGAAAAGGACACATGCTTACATAATAGAATTATATACTTTTATTATTTACATTAATACATTAAAAAAAAATCAGAAGACAGTATTTAAAAAAAAAAGTCAAAAAATTAAAAATGAAAAAATAAAAACCCTATAATTAAGATGGAGAGAAAGAGTGAGCGCGACGACACTGACGGAGGGATGGAGACAGATCATCCGTTTTATACAACCCAAAATAGCCAATTGTCTGATAGACAGACTAAAAGGGCTGCTGCTGCTTCTCCTTCTCCTCCTTTCAGTCGCTCCTCTGTGCTGTTAAAAGCCTCCACATGGCTGACGCCGATGCGAGGAGGACAGGAGAGAAGAGGAGCGAAGCCGAGCGGGGGTTCCCCCCACCCCAAGAGATGCATGTGTGCGCTAGGGGGACAATGGCACGTCCTCATTAGTAAGAGAAGAGACGAGAGCGGGAAAAGAGAGAGGGGAGGAAAAAAAACCACAGCCTGCGCTGAAAGGTCACCGCGCTCACTGTAAGGGGTTCAGTGCCGGCTATGCATTAGCTTTTAGCGGGCCGTATCGAGTCAAGTTTAAGAGAGCACATTTCAGCTCTCGGTCTTCCCCTCCAAAAAAAAAAAATAATAAAAGTAGCACAAAAATGGATGCACAATGCCATCTCATCGCATCATATCTCCAAAGAGACGAGGAGAGGGACAATAAGAGCACTCACACTTGATGCTGCTTACAAACCACCATCACCACCACCACCACTACCCCCCTTCAAAATCCACCTCCACAGACAGTCTCTCTCTCACACACACACACACACACACACACACACACACACACACACACACACACACACACACACACACACACA
>JAQNCB010000023.1:6994027-7009255 GCA_030068295.1 Euristhmus nudiceps | reverse complement strand
ATCTGTCTCTCTCCCTCCCGTCCTCCCTCTCCCCCTCTCTCTGCCCCCCCTCTCTCATTCCTTTTGTTGCCTACTGGGTGTTGTGGCTTGCATGACGTACCCTATGGATCCGAAAATAAAACAATTTATTATTCTGCCTTGCCCACAGCATGATAATAATTATACAGTGTAATTACGAAGTGACACGCGCGCTTTCAGGGAGCTCCAGTGTGTGAAACACTGAACAGGAATCTGGTAGAAAAATTGTGATACACTGAGAATTCCTATGAGATCTTTTTTTTCCCTCTTCTTAAGCGGGTCTTGTTTCCTATTTCTGCAACATAATAAACGAATAAACGAGTCTGGGCATGTTCCAGTAAAGGCCACGAACATATGTTATTCTGCACACATACCCCATCCACACCTAAAGCAAACTACACACCGGACCACGGTTAGAAGTGTAACGGAAGCCTGCGGCTGTAAGCACCGCACACCGAACTGACTCCAGACTCCAGGAAGGTTTTCGCAACGCTTCCTACTTCGTTGATTCGCTGACAGCAACAACAGGCTAAAAGGCTGCTACGCGGACGTATATACAAACAGCAGGCCACACTTTCTGCACGTGTGGATGTTTGCACACGAATGTGTGCTTGTGTGGGTTTCCTCTGGGTACTCTGGTTTCCTCTGACGGTCCAAAGCCATTATATAAGATAATGTTATGAATTAGGATAACACGGTGACGTAGTGGTAAGAAGGTCATGGGTTTGAGTCCCAGGCTCGGTGAGGGAGATTCTGTGTGGCGCTTTCTTGTGCCCCCTGTGCTTGTGTGGGTTTCCTCTGGGTACTCTGGTTTCCTCAGATGGTCCAAAGATATGCGCATTACAAGGGCTACTTTATATCTCCTTTCTGTAGAAGCTGTCCGTCTTCCCCTTTGTGTGTGTGTGTGTGTGTGTGTGTGTGTGTGTGTGTGTGTGTGTGTGTGTGTGTAAGTTTTGTTCATGCAGTCTTCTCGACTTGGACATCTTGTACACCTGAGGTCAGTGTTAGCGCGCGTTAGCGTCTACCATCTACCAGATGAATGTTTTAAGCGTCTGGGCTCACAAATAGTATAAATATGTGAAGTGGGCAAAACCAAGCCCGGCTACGGCGTGTCTAATGACATCATGACGGACTTTCCTTTGTTCTGGTGGGATCTGCTGCAGTTGGGGGGGTGGGATGGGATGGGGGTGGATGGTCGGAATATGTCGGTAATAATGCAGGGCTTGTAAACTCTGAGTTGCTGGTCTGTGACAAAATGTGGAGCTGCGCTGTGTGGAATGGCCAGCATTTGAACGCGCTGTGTGTGTGTGTGTGTGTGTGTGTGTGTGTGTGTGTGTGTGTGTGAGAGTGTGTGAGAGTGTGTGTGAGAGTGTGTGAGTATGAGAGTGTGTGTGTATGAGAGCGTGTGTGTGAGAGTGTGTGTGTTGTGTGGCGGGGGGTGGGTGTCATGTATTTTGCTTATCCCATGACCACCACCAGCCAGGAACGGTGACGGTAAGCATATGCTTCCTTCAAGGCATGTGATTGGCTGATCCATGGGTTCAGGGTCGAATTAAATTAGGGTACCGATCCAGTGGTAGGTACTTAGTGTTTAGTTCTGATGGATACGACTCGGGTACGCGGCTGGATAATGCATTATATCAGGGAATGTCCCGACAGCGTTGTGTGTGTAGGTGTGTGTGTGTGTGTGTGTGTGTGTGTGTGTGTGTAGGTGTAGGTGTATGTATATTTCATATTAAAGCAATTCATTTAAACTCGGTTATGTTTTCGTCCTTCTTTCCTAAAACTGAGTGCTGTTTGTTAGGGAGAGAAACACGTACCTTACAGCGTTGGGTTTTCAGGTCCTGCCTGGTTGAATCCGCGCTAGTCGAAGCACAGGGATGGACTTCCGCAGCGCAGCACCTGGTAGCGCTGCGACTGATTTGTGTGAGCTCATATGTAAATCGTGTGATCTTTTCTAACGCCGTGTGATTGGTGCATTCGTTCCCTGGTTGTCCACGTGTGGTGTAAGTTCAGGAGAGGGTGAGATCGCATGGGCACCTCTCTGGTTGGCACAACCTCACAATCCATTTGTGTGTGTGTGTGAGGAAGGGTGTGACTGAAGGTGGTCAAGGTCATAGGTTTTTCAGATGGTCATATGTTGCCATGGTAACTCATACAGCCTGGGATGGCAGAGCTACGAGAGTACAGTCATACTGTGCAGAGTTACAAAACGTATAGGGTTAGGCTTTGTGGTTGGATGAACTCACACACACACACCCACACCCACACACACACACACACACACACACAGCGAGACTGAAAGGCACACTGCTTCGTTTGAATTAATTTATTGCACCGTGTCTTTATCAGGCCATCGATGGTTCAAGTCCGAACTTGTTCTGTCATTAATTCGGGTGGAAACGTAGAATTTCCATCAGCTCAGGCGTTTGGGGAGTGTCTAGACGGCTTATTAGAAATGTGTGTGGTTTCACTGCCCCCGGACCTCCCATCCTCGTATAAATATTTCAGAGTCGGACATGGCGGCACGACGGAGCATCCTCGCGGTCGCCGAATCGATCCTGAGCCTCACGGCGCTTTTTTTGTTTATTTGTTTTTCTTTTTTTCTGACTGTTCCTACTGTTTCCTTCAGCGTTCCTCTGGATCTTCACCACCTGAATCAGGATAAACCGGTTCCTGATAGCAATGAATCAGACTCAGAAATCCCTCCGCGATACTCTGATATACATACTGACACGAACAGCGACAAGCAATAAACATCATACAGTGGTCCAGTAGGATTTCTGGATTTCTCCGCCAGCCCCGGCCCCTCTCTCTTGGTGCATGCGCATCTCACCAAAACGCTCTGACCCGAGGCTTTTGAAAGTTTAATATGTTTTCCTGACGGCCTGTCCTTTCCGATTAAACCTGTCTGCTACGGCAGCAGCGCTGAGCGGCGGAGGCTAAATTGTTCTTGATTAAAAATTAATCGGCGACCACAAAGCGGGCGTTCTGTGTCAGGAGCTCCTCTCTGATATGGTGGTGGTGATGAAGTGAACAGCTAAACGCTCTCTAAAGACACCTCCTGCACTTCTGTACGCAGTCCGAGTCATCGTCTCGGTGGTCACTGACAAGTCAATGCCGTGGAGCTACGGTTACGCTAAATTCATGCTAAGTTTGAATATTTTTCCATATTTCATTAGGTCGCTTATCCGACAAGGTCGGAGCGTATTATACAACATGTGGACGTTTAAACCGTAAGACCTGCTGTGATGGCTGGGAATTCCGATGACCCCAGGGGCCAAGAAAGGACAATGGGCGGTTGAGGCATGACCCAGGTGCGGCTCGTAGCCCAAATCATGAAAGGATCTAGAGTGTGGCCTCTCTGGGGAAGAGCTGAGAGCTGAGCTAAGCAGCGCCGCACAAACAGAACAATGGAATGGTTGGGATGCGGTATGTATCTGTGGAAGATTGATGGTGTTTGCGTTGTTTTTTCCAGCCTTTGGTTTGTCCTGGGTTTTGTCTTGTCAGACATTTGTTCTTAAGCGTGATGTTTATCCAAGACGTTTGCTAATTCACTCCCTTTTTCTGGGAACTGCGACATTCCTCGGCCGCTCGCTTCCTCTTCAGTAGTCTCCTGCAGTCCGGCGTCGCTCGGCGACCAAACAAATTACTTTTTATTCAAAGCAGATACATGCGGGGGAGGAATTTGACAGTCAAAGCCGCCTTAATGTCCAATATACATTTATATTGCTGTATATATTAACTCTCTTTATACTCAGATGGAAACATACCGGTCCAAACCGTTTTGGATTCGAATCCGGGCACTCGGAACGCAGGGACTCCACGCGGTTTGGTTCATCTTTGGTCAAGAGTTGCGACAGGCTGAACAGCAGAATCTCTGTGTGACAGAAAGGACTGAGCTGGACGGAGCAACTATGGGAGGACGAGCGTTTGGCTAATGTGTGTAAAACGGCTAGCTTTCTGCGTGCTCTCTGAGGCGCTTCGTCACAAATTTCCACACCTGTAGAGTTTGCACACCTGTCTTAACTGTGACCCCGGGGCGGCCCTGTCGACATGCGAGTAGGCGTGCACGAGGTGGGGAAAAAAAAAGTGCAGAGTCAGGACTCGAGCCTAACTTCTGCAGTAAAGTTTCAAAGCGTGTTCAGGTTCTCGTGTTTCACTCGTAGCGGGCGAACAGGTTTGACACACGCTAAAGGCTGCAGCCGCGCACAGCCGCGCTAATCTGCGACTTACAGCTGACTCGCCTTTTTTTTGCGGTTAGATTTGGGCATTCTTTCAGTTTTGTTCTCTCTACTTATCCTCCCCAACACGACAACCCCCCCCCCTCTTGTCCCTTTTGCACTATGGCATGAAATTGCTCCAGAGTTTCAAGGTCTATTTGGTCCAGACTTACTCAGCCTGCTATCTCTCTCCCTCTCTCTCTCTCCCTCTCTCTCTCTCCCTCTCTCTCTCTTTCTCTTGCTCTCTGCCTGTTTTTCTTGCTCTCACTATAGAAAGCTGAGACTTCACCCGTTGTTGCAGTCAGCTCACATTCACATTAAAATTCGCCCCGGGTGCACCGTTAGAAGAATTTTATGACGGTTTGGTTGACGTGTTTGCATCGTGTAAAAAAAAGAGAAAGAGAGAGAGAAAAGGAGAGAAATGCGCACCAGAATACGATTTGTATACAGGCAGGCCAAGTAGGACTGGGCAGAGTTTCTGCTCGAGGTGGTAGATTTGACTGGGATCGCTCCAAATCAAGCCCCACCCCCTCTCGCCTTTTATCTTAGTATTCATTGATCAGACGCTTTAAATCAGACAAACCAAAACCAACACAAGGTTTAAAGATAAACAGCTGCGGAGTTGAAAAAAAAATACAGCAATTTTACTGGAGCACCTTTGCCGTTGATCTTCATGGCGCTGTTGCTCCGGTTGGTCCGGTCGAGGCTCAGCAACATTAATGTGGCAACAAAATGAAGGCGCTGATGAGCTGAATGTACTGAACGAGCAGGTTATCACATCAGTGCACTTTTTCTTCCCTGATGGCGCCGAAATAAACAAACGGGGACTCGGATAATGAGTGAGTGGTTCAGGGAGCGCAGGGCGAACCATTTTCATATGTATTGGCCCCCCAGAGTCCTGACCTTCCGACGTTTTTGGTCGGTGAAGACTCCAGTTATTTTATTTTCATTGTTTTTTTTGGATCAGGTAGTTAACACAGGCGTGACCTCTTACAAAGAATTCACACACATTAGTGTTGACAGCAGTCAGAGGTGATTCTTTAATCAGCCCCCCCCCCACCCCACACACACACACACACACACACACACACACACACTGCATGCTTAATCATGCGTGAAAGTATCTATTGTGCTCGGGCGTCTTCAGACTCACTCTGACCACCTTAAGCAAATGAACGCCAACCCAGCGTTTACAGAACACATTCTCACAGTCTGTTGAGTCCCCACATGAAGAGCAAAACAGGGTCACAGGCTTAACTACGTTGGTCTCCCCGTCCCGGTGTGCACCCCCAGCCTTAATCCTCCATGTGTTATCCTGCTGAGTGAGGGAGTGAGCGAGCAAGGCCTGTTTTCTACAGCACGCAAGAACACACGGAGAAACCAAGCCAGTGCTCTGCTTGCATGCTTCACCGCCTCGGATCAGGTTTCCTTATTTGCATATTTATCCGACAAATCCTTCTCAACTCTTTTTTTCCCCCACAATTTTCTTTTTGGGACTGTGGATCTTCCCCTAAAATGTCTCGGATCATTTTATGTTCGATACCATGCTTTTAGTTCTCCAAAACTAGAACGGCACACACGAACAGTGTGCTGCGTGTCACTGTTACCTCGGGAACAGGAACGCTAGCTCAACAGGCGTGCTAGCTCATCGTTTGCTAATTAAAATACGTATTTAAGCACAACACTCATCCATTCATTCTCTGAACCCCTTAATCCTAACTACGGTCGCGGGGAGGCTGGCGCCCATCTCAGCCGACTCCGGGCGTACACCCTGGACAGCTCGCCAGGCCATCAGCAGCACAGCACTGTTACGTAAAATGTACCGAAAGTTCAAGTTCTCATCTTACATGCTACGCGTCTAGCTACCGACTCGCTCCTTTCGCAAAGCAAGCTAAATGTGCTAGCGCCCTGACCAGAGACAGCAACAGAGCTCCTCTTCTTTCATTTCATGCTTCTGTCAGTAAGATTTGAAGCTAAATATAGACGGCATACACGACTGCATGTCAAGCACTAAGTTGCAGGGAGGAACTGAAGATGCTAAAGATGCTAAGAGGTGAGAACCGGTCCTAGGAATCCAAGTTTTTAGCATGAGCGCCACTTTCGTGACATGTCGTGATGGTCTTATTTCCTGCCGCACTGTTTGCGAATGTGAACGCAGAGTACAGGAGAGAGAGGGGTGCAATCCAGTTCATTTGGGGTTTTTTTGTGTGTGTTTTTTACATTTGTTACACCGAGCAGAAATAATTTGGCTATGCAAACAGCATATCGTTCAACATTTGGAGCGTTAATGTACAGAGGACGGCACCGTGAAGACAGGTGTGCGCGCGTCCAGAATCCTGAAGAGAAACAAAAAAAAATATGCACAGTGTTTTTGTCTTTTCCTTTCCACCAATACGGGCATTCGGGGACGTAAATATTAGCGACAGCAGTGCCGAGCCCGTGTGTATGAAAGGTCGGCTCGCCAGATCCGGGTATTCACGATAAGATCAGAGCGCGATAAGGGGGTGAAACTGTCGCATTATTTTTAATCGCATTTATTTGCACAACATACTAGGAACACGGTAGAATGTGATAAGGACGTGGTACGGTCTCCATGGACACGGAGGACGCGGTCGACCCTATAGTGCGGACGTTGTGGAATCAGGACACGGTAAGAAGATCATTAAGACAAAATAATGGCGGTGTGACTTTAACCTCGTAGGGACTTCACTGGTGTTGTACAAGCATGGTGTGGACTTTGTTGAACGTAGATGTGAGCACCTGCTGCAGCGTTTATAAAGGCGGCGCGGACGCAGTGAATGTAGGAACATAGTGAGTGCGTTGTGCAATCTGATTGGTCGTAGTAAGAACACATCGGACGTGGCGTGCGCGTGATCATACACATGGGAAGAAATCGGTGGATAATATGTTCGATGCTTTGTGAGCCTCACATGGACGTGTCCATTTTGAGTGTGTTGGCCTTGTGATAGACTAGCGAACCATCCAGGGTGCACCTTGCCTTCGCCCAGAGTCGGCCAAGATATGCTCCAGCCTCCCTGCGACCCTAGTAGGAGTAAGTGGCTCAGTGAATGGATGGAAATGATAGATAGATAGATAGATAGAGAGAGAACAGGATCATGATCTCGTTGTCGATGACGTCGCTGTTTGCCTGCGATCGCTGTTAACCTGGTGATTTGATCATGTGGCATTGCGTGTCTGTACGGTTGTATCGTGTGTGCAGTAATGTTCTGTATAAAGTATCACGTGTACAGAGTTTTGGTTTGGACTCACGCAACCATCAATTTAACAAACATTCAAGCCCTCTTTGCCTTTCACACTCAATTACTTCTCTCTCTCTCCCTCTCTCTCTCTCTCTCTCTTGTCTTTCCCGTCTCCTTTTCTTTTGTTTGTTTTACTTATCTTTCACCTACTATCCCCCCCTCGCTTCCTGCAGCTGTGTGTCGACGCTTCAGAGGTTTTTCCATGAAAACACAAAGAGCTGCTCGTGCAACAAAAGAGCCCACTGTATACAGTACATCATGTATTACACATTTCTATATAAAAAAATACGTTGGCGAGAAAGAGTCGTCAAGTTAAATGCTTTGCATAATTTTTTTTTTTAACCCGTCGACCTTTTCCTTCAGGATTAATTGGGATTATTTGACGTCTGACGTTTGCAGTCTTCTGTGTTTTGTTTTTTGTTTTTTTTTTAAATATAAGATGCCGTTGCTAAGTATAATTCTATAACTGTGGTTCTGGAATGTGCCATTAGAGGAAGCAATGAAAATAATTTTGATGTGGTCATGTAATAACCACTGAGTGTTGCTTTATCGGGAAATAAACTGCAAGACGCTTCTCTGCAACATTTTATCAGGGCCCTGATCACTCTGTCTGCGTTTATTTCATGATGAGATGTGCATGTACATGAAAGAACTCATATTATTCTATCGTAGGTCAGTAGATAGTCATAGTTGCACACTCTGATTGGTTAATCTGGTTCTGGGATATCAGATCATATCTTGTGAGCTCAGCATTACAATAAAAAGTAAAAATAAAAATTGGAAATAGTTTGTTTGGAGGTAATGCTAACGCTAACTCTCTTTTTTTCTTTTTTTTTTGTTACAATGTTTTTTTTTATTCCATAAAAGCAAACAACATTTGTAATGAAAATATTTCATGACAAAATATTTTTTTTATTTTTTAAAAATTAGAGAGTGCTTTTTTTTTTTTTTTTTAACCAAGTGTAAATTTTACTGAAATCCGAAGTGTTGTTACAGCTAGCTCTGCTAGTTCCACCGTGTAATGCTAACTCCACTTTGTTATTCTTGACTAATATCAAATCAAAGCTTAAAACAAAACTTCAGTTGTTGCTTTAAAAATATGATTGAACTCAACCTGAAGCTTCGTTTTCAAAGTATTTAAGCCACCAAATTATTTAAATTTAATTTTGTAAAACTGATCAACCGGACCCGCAGCTCGTCATGAACACGCAGCGTTTAGAAAAAAAAAAACATTGAGTACGTTCCCATCACAGGATTATTTCACCATCTTTTCTCATTCATGTGAAACCCTTCCCAGTCGGTTCTGGTGAAACCTGTTGCTGTTGGAATTCGTATCATTGGTTGAAAGCAGGTACCATTAAAGCGTCACGTGATCTCAGAAGAGACGGCGCTGTTCCTAGAAGTCCTGGAGTTCATCAGAGTTTGGAATCCCAAACGCCAAACAGCCCCTGGATGCATCATTAATATGTTTTTTTTAATTATTATTATTACATCACAAGACGACGCCCTCTACCAACACGTGTAGCGTCGGTGTTCGAGATGTCACCATGAGGTCATGTTACATAACACGAAGGCGTTCGTGGGAATAAATCGCCGTATGTGTTGCAGGTTTTTGTCAGAGTGAATGTAATGCCTTTGGTTAGTCAGGATTAGCGATGAAGGAGCAGTAATCATCAGGCGGTTGGTCATGTGAGCACATCTCTGTGTGTGTATGTGATTACTCTGAGCAGAAAAGGCAGTGAGTCATTCGATAATCGGCTTTCTGCGGCTGATTACATCTGCAACACCATCACGCCCAGATACCATGACCATGCAGGGAAGTGCAGAGAGAGAGATTAAATTAGGTCTCGCAGATAACAAAAAAAAAGAGCAAAGGTAGCAAGACGCTCATTATCAGCCTGATCTCCAGCGTGTGTTAATCAGACGGCTTGATGAGATCACCAGACTGTTATGATTGTTTTTGACCTTGAACGACAGTTTATGGCGTTTTATACAGTAATCACGTTCACGTAGTATGCGAAAGATGACTGAGCAGAACCGGGTCCATGCTGGCTGCTTTAGAGTGGGAGTGGGAGTGGCCTAAAGCAAAAGCGTCGACTGGATGCCTTTTTGGACGCCGCGTTAATGGCGCCCAAGTTAATGAATCGTAATTGAAGTAAATGTGTCTGGGAATTTCATGAGGAATGAGAACCGCCTGGAACCAGTATCACTGCTCAGTTCACATTGCTGAGTGAAACCTCTAATGAAAATAGAAAGAAAGGAGTCCAAGCGAAAGGACACAAAAAAAACGTGCATGTGTGTGTGAGAGAGAGAGAGAGAGAGAGAGATTGGCAGGGAAGGAGCACAACCGATGCCCCAGTTCCCCCCTTATACTCCATTTTCAGGCCGTTTCTCTGTTTCAGCTTGTTTCTGGCTAAACCTCATGAAGAATAGAAGAGCTGACGTGATTGGTTAGACAGCACTCCGCCCCCACATGTGACTGGCTGGAACATTCAGTGGGCCACTCAGCGCAGTGGAAGTGTATGTAGGTCAGTGTGTAGTGTGGCAGCACAATGTGTGTGTGTGTGTGTGTGTGTGTGTGTGTGTGTGTGTGTGTGTGTGTGTGTGTGTGCTGTGACCGTGTACCCTGGCTTCCCTCCAGCTCACTCCTTCAGAGAGAAAGAAGAGAGGGGGAGGGAGAGAGAGAGCGAGAGAGAGAGAGAGAGAGAGAGAGAGAGAGAGAAATAACCACAAAGAGTTGACGGCGAGGCCTCCTACAGACCAACTGTAGAGAAAAACGCTCTCCACACAGCGACAGTCTTCTCTCTTTCATTTCTGATTTCACAGAAACTTTACACCAGCAGTTTGAATCATACGAGCGTTTGGAGACATTATCTTTGTGCACTCATTAATCTGTTTTATTTTATTTTCGGTCCCAAACCAGGTGCACTCGCAGAACGTTAACTCGTTACCACGGCGACATGTCAAACGGGCATGCGTTCCAACTGGCGCCCGCTTGTTTTCCGGCAGCGCCGTGCCACTGGCTCCTCGCTCTGCATTCCGCTTGCGTCTTGCGCTTTCCAAACCCCACAGGAAACGATTTCCTCTGGGAGTCTGCGCCCAAAATCTGCCCTCTGCTTCCTTGGAACTCCTCTCGCCGCTTACGCCACATGGCACAAGTGGGACAAGCTGCAGCAGGTGGCACAAACCGGGCACAGGGATTTACTGCATATGCACACCTGAAAATCTAACACACACACACACACACACACACACACAGTGAAAGACTCTCAGAGACGCTGTTGCTCTCCTAATAAATGATTCACTGATGGTATACTCTGGTCTTCACC
Source organism: Euristhmus nudiceps (assembly GCA_030068295.1). NCBI lineage: Eukaryota > Metazoa > Chordata > Actinopteri > Siluriformes > Plotosidae > Euristhmus > Euristhmus nudiceps. The sequence goes on along the minus strand of JAQNCB010000023.1, from coordinate 6,998,425 downwards.
CAGACGGCCCACGCACATATGTGCTGCAGCTTCTCCTCGGACGGCGTGCATGCGCATGAAGAACCCCCCAGCCGTACAGAAATGCAGTTCTGGAAGAAGTTAACCTATAATACCACACTGCTATTTATAAGGCGTGGAGAAAGCGGAATAAATGCAGGAGACGTGTGATTTCAGCCTGCTTCAGCGCCGGGGTCACGGTGGCGCTGCGGTCGGGTTCAGAGTCACAGAGGACTTTTTTAAATCCTCTTGAGCCGTAGTGTGAGAAAGCTAAATTTACACAAGGACTCCGCTTACGCGCTTAAACATACAGAAGAAGCGGAGCTGTAGGAAGACATGCGAGACGGTCGAGGACGCGCCTTCTGAATAAACACGCACACACGGGTGTAATCATGTGACGGATGGAGCGGAAACCGAGGAGAAACTCCATCACGCCTTGGGTCGATTCCTGGAGTCGATCCATCTCATCAACACGTCTGTCTGTCTCTCTATCTGCCTGTCTGTCTCTCCGGCTGGCTTCCTCTCTGTCTGACTGCATTTCTGTTTGTCTTTCCTCCTTCTGTCTCTCTATATCTCTGTCTGTCTTTCTGTCTGCCTTTGTCTGTTTGCCTATCTGTCTCTGTGTGTCTGTCTGTCTTTGACTGCATTTCTGTCTCTGCCTGTCTGTCTCTCTGTCTGTTTGCCTTTCTCTGTCTCTCTGTCTTTTTCTATTTTTTGTCTATTTTGTCTTTCTATTTGTCTGTCTGTCTGTCTGTCTGTCTGTGTCTTTCTTGTGTATCTATCTCACTGCATGTCTATCTTTCAGACTGTCTTTGTATTTTTCTGTCTGTCTGTCTGTCTTTCTCTGTGGCTCTTTCTTTTCTCTCTGTCTGTCTCTCCCTCCCTCCCCCTCTCTCTCCCTCTCTGACCCTCCCTCTCCATCCCTCTCTCTCCTTCCTTTCTCTTTCTTTCTCTCTCCCTCCCTCTCTCCCTCTTCCTCTCCATCCCTCTCTCTCTTTCTCCCTCTCTCTCTCGCTCTCTCTGCTAGAAGATGTAAATATTTTTTTCTCCTCTGATATAATCCACAGTGAGTAAAGCTGTAGTACAGTATTGAACACATGATGTTGTAGCTCAGGGATTCGTCTGGAATTTGAATCAGCTTCTGAGAAACATCTCATAAAGAGTCGCACGTTTGGCGAGAGCATAATGAATCCTTTCTGCGTTCTCAGAGAGAGAGAGAGAGAGAGAGAGAGAGAAACAGAGAGAGAGAGAGAGAGAGAGAGGGGAAAACAGAAAGCACACAGGAAACTTCTGAACGGTGCCTGATGTGCACCGAAGCTTCCAGGTGCGCTCACACACCCACCGTCTCGTGTAAAGGGATCCGTTTTGCACAAACCCACGGACGAGTGAGCGCAGAGCTCTTAGGAACGTAGTGTTCGGATTGTGGGAGTCCTCGGGGAGGGCGGAGGCGGCGGGTTCGGGGATTGCTGGGGAAGAGTGGGTTGCTTTGCAGGTTTTTCAAGTCGTCCGCTCCCCAGCTCTCTCCCTCTCTTTCTCTCTCTCGCTCGCTCTCTCTTTCTCTCTTCCCTATCGCCCTTTCTCTCACTTTCTCTCTCTCTCCTGATGTAAAATGAAAAGGCGAGCACTTCAGCAGCACCGAAGGTTTACGAGACTGTTTTTTTCGTCCCTTCCTCACCCATTCTTCCCTTTATCTCTCTCTCTCTCTCTCTCTCTCTCTCTCTCTCTCTCTCTCTCTCTCTCTTTCCTTTTTGAACGATGAAATCAATGTGCAGTCATGTGTGAGAGCTGTGCAAGCAAAAGTGCATTTCTGTTCTTACATCTGGGAGGAACAGGGTGCAGCTCCCGAACCGTGTGTAACTGTTTTGGCTTGGATCCAGCTTATTTCTGTGTGTGAGTGTGTGTGAGTGTGTGTGAGTGTGTGTGAGTGTGTGTGAGTGTGTGTGTGTGTGTGTGTGTGATACTCTGGCGCCATTCCAGAAAGCTCCACAGAAGTGAGTGATGGGTCCTCTCGGGTTTTTGTTCACTGTTCAGATTGGAAGGCTCGAGACTGTTTTTCTTCTTGGGGCGGGACGGTGGGGTAGTGCTCAGCGTTCCTGCTCACAGCAAGAAGATCCTGGGTTCGAGTCCCAGGCCCGGCGAGTGCATTTCTGTGTGTGCTGGCTCTGGACTGGCGAGCTGTTCAGGGCGTAACCTGTCGTCACCCAGAGTCGGCTGAGATATTCCTGTAGCCTCCCTGTGAACCGAGTAGAATTAAGCAGTTTGGAAAGTGAATGAATGAATTTTCCCTGGAACGCACCTCCATGATTAATATTAGTAGCCGATGTGGTTAGTCCTCTGCATCGCGGACGGAGAGTCTAACGGAGCCCGCGGGCATTCTAACTCAAATCCAGAGTCATCACACTGAACAAACACGGTATTAATGTTTAATATCATCAAAGCAAACTGCATGAACACTCGGTACTTTGGGCAGCGTTCCGGCGGTATTCCCGGGAGTAATGTACAGCACATGGAGCAACATGACTACATGGCTATAAATCTCCAAATGAGGTTCTTTATTCTCATTAAAGCAGTAAAACATGACGACTCTACTTGGCGTCTTTAGCTTCCAGTGTGAGATTTCCGCACTCATCTTGTCGTATGCGTGTTTTACGGCGGGGCGGGGGCTGGGCGGGGGCGTGGGGTATCCCTCCTGAATATGAAGTATGAAGTATTATGAGAAGAGCGGAGGGATGGAAATCAATATTCGAGCGTTAGCTGGTGTTCGAAGTGTTAGTCTGCGTCTGGTGGGTTTCAGAGGGTTTCATCATGCCTGTGAGCTACATTACAGAAAACACGCCTCACAGAGCCAGAACAAAAGCGGCCCTGACACTTGCACGACTTTTGGCCACGATTTTGTCGTGGCTAGACGTGCCATTTTTGGGGGCACGAACTGGGAATGCTCCCACACTGTTCACAACTAGTTCACGCATACTTCACGCATAGTCGTGAACTCGCCGTGAACTCATCAGGACGATGCGGGAGGATGTGTGCCAGTACGTGGTTTGTCGTCACCAAAATTTTGATCATTTCAAAATTCTCGTCTTGACATGGCACGCAGTCCCGACGGGTTTACACACACTTCACTCCAGTTTACGACTAGTCCTGGGTTTGAGTCCCGGGCTCAGCGACGGTGTTTCCGTGGGGAGTTTGCATGTTCTCCTGGTGCTTGCGCAGCTTTCTCTGGGCACTCCAGTTTCCTCCATCAGTCTAGAGATATGTACATTAGGCTGATCACATATTCCAAATTAACTGCACGAGATGGTATTCGTACATGATATATTAGCGAGGGTGTCGGCTAGCATTCTTCGGCGGGAACAGGGTTCTCCATTCCAACCGATAGCGAACGCTAACTAGAACATAACGTAACTGAATGGCTTGCTAACTAAGCAAGATAGCATGCATACATGCTCCATTAGCAAGGAAGCTAGCTAGCATTTTGTAGCAATGGCTAGGCTTTGTAACCCAAACAATAACAGATGCTCGTTAACTGTGCTTGCTTGTTAAACAAGATGGTATTTTTTCATGATACGTTAGCAGAGTTGCTGGTTAGCATTCAGTATTGACCGGCAACAGCCGAGTTTTCTGGTGTATATTGGTGCACATACGAAACTGTACACTGGGATACTATACTGGTGTAGTATGCCGTGTTTGGCTCACCGGTACCGTTTTGGGAGCAGCTTAGCATGGTTAGCATGTTCCGCCTCATTGCATGAAGGTCCTGGGCTCGGTGAGGACGTTTTAGCATGTTCTCCCTGTGCGTGTGTGGTCTTCCTCTGGGTATTGCCGTTTCCTCCGACAGTTCATACACATGCACATTAGGCTAATTGGCAGTTCTGAGTTTCCACTGTCTGTGTGTGTGTGTGTGTGTGTGTGTGTGTGTGTGTGTGTGTGTGTGTGTGTGTGTGTGTGTGTGTGTGGGCCCTGTAATGGTCTGGCGAGCTGTTCAGGGTGTACCTTGATTTTCCCGGGAGTTGGCTGAGATAGACTCCAGCCTCCCCGTAACCCTAATCGGTTAGTTGGTAAATCCATCCACCTACCCATGTGCACTGATAAATATTAGTTGTGTGTGTGTGTGTGTGTGTGTGTGTGTGTGTGCGAAACAGCGCTGAAGTAGGTCACACATCGGTCACAAAACAAAAGCCTGAAAGTGCAAACTGAAAGCGCCTCATCTCGGGTAAAGCGTCGTTTTGGTGGATGTGCGCCTTCGGGGTTTTTTCTTTTCGTGCTGCCACGTAGTAGCAGAAACAGGAAGTCATGTGACTTGAAGACAAGGGGATAGGAACTAAGGGACGTGTGTGTGTGTGTGTGTGTGTGTGTGTGTGTGTGTGTGTGTGTGTGTGTGTGTGTGTGTGTGTGTGTGTG